>OY540803.1:24844088-25219601 GCA_961205885.1 Ptychoptera albimana
GTCTAATTAACGGACGTAATATCTTAATTGCATGTAAATACTTGATTAACCACTGTTTCAACTAATGAGTGAACTGAAAATAAAATAGAATTTGAATGTGAGTTTAGTTCCTCTAGTTGTACAAAATATGTTACTTATTTATTATTTATATGTTTGTTTTGCTTTTAGAATTTTTCCTTGGAAAACACAAAGCACCGGCTAAACATTCGTAACATATTTGAGATTCTTCTTTTCTAAACACAAATAAAAAAACTGATGTTTTTTTGTACTTGTGTTAAATTTTCTATATTTCTTATAAAAGTTAATGCACTTGCGATTCTCTACACATAAATCTACTTGTTCTAAAAGCTAAGCATTTTTATATCCGAATGATAATAAATCTTTGGTCAAAAAAATAAATAAATCCTTCTGTCCAAGCTCATACAATTTATTTAATAACATAATTCAAATATTTTTCATTAAATTGATTTATAAAGAAAAAACGAAAAGTCTTTTGAACTATTTTTTTAATTGAATTATTTGTGGCACATTTGCGTGTCTTTTAAGTATCGTGCCAACCAGTATCAGATTACTGGTTTTTCGTTTTTATTCCTCTTTCGTATAATAATTGTTTCTATTTTATTATAAATCGATTTGTTAGTTTAAATAAGTAAAATAAAATTATTTGCAACGATAATCATCAATTATTCATCAAGTTTTTGATTTTTCATGGAGTTTTTTTTAGAGTTATAAAATAAATGGTTAATTTGTTTATACTTTATTGTTGACATAATACCGAAGTGAAATGCATTTGTTTATTATTTTTGATTAAATAAAAAAGTATTTTTTCTTATAATTTAATAGTTTAAAAGGAAAAATAAATGTCACAACCAGAAATAGAATAATTTTTATGTTTTCTATACATATATAGAAAATGTATGTCATGTAAGCTGTTTATGCTTTTTTTTTTATCAACATTTATTTTATAACTTTGTTTAGATTGTTAAAATGAAATAAACGAAAAAAAAAAAAAAAAACTAAATTCAATTTACACTGTCGTTTTCTTGCTCATTTAATTTTCTTATTTACTTTACGATATATAATATTTTATATAAGGCTTATTAATTTTAAGGTTATTTATTGCTACAGGATATTAGATTTATTAAGGATTATTCGGTTATTTTATTTTATTTTAATCAAACCCATTTCAATCTTTAAATGTTTTGAGCAGAAAATTTTCATTTTTATAAACATAAACTTTAGGATTAAATGTAAATAAAATTAATAGTATCTTACGTAATAAAGTAATAAATAGTTTTTTTTTTTTAAAGATAATGATTAGATTGATAAACATACACAAAGATTGTGTTGCTTTATTAATTTAATTGTTAATGTAATTGTTAATGTAATTAACACAATTATTAAATTTACATTAAAGACATAATCGATTAATTAATCAATATTTTAAAATATTTATTTTAGTAATAATCATCCAAAATATAATTAAACATTAATAAAACATCTGTTGATGTCACTAGAAATTTAACATTTAATTGGCATTATTATTGAATATCAAATAAAATAAATTATTATTTCCTATATTATCTTAAAATTACAGTAATAATAATAATTAATAATAATAATAATAATATTAATAAGACATGAATATAAAATTAACATCATAAACATATGCTTAATGAATTTATATAAAACGATTATAATGTTTGTATGCGGTGGAAGTATGAACATCAATCATTATTGTGGTTCTTGTTAACATTACACATTAATTTATTTTCCATTCATTTAAATTTTAAGTTTTCTTTATTATTATAAACTTATAACTTTCTTCTATCCATTTATATTTATAGCTTTGCACTAAGTAACAATAAAATAAACAAAACGAACAAATATAAATTCTGTGTTTTTTTATTTTCTTTTTTTTTTTTATTATCAAGCGATTTGCATAGTATTTAGTAAAAAATAGTTCTTTATATATACTCCATAACAATTTATATAAATAATATAAACTCTAAGCTTTGACAAAAATTAAAGCTTGAAAAATATACTTGGCAAATGCTCAAATTATTGGTTAAAAATAGAAGAAAAAAAAAATTGAAATTTGTTGTTAGCAAAGTAATTTTACTTGTTATGGCATTTTATGCTATTCACATTCATATCTTTTAAACTTTTGACCTGATTTCGTTTCTTTTTTGCATATTTTAATTTTTTATAGAAAGATACAATTGATACCATTTTATAAAATTAAAAAAAAAATAGTTTTTCTAGAGAATATTTTACTTTGGCTACAGGTTAAATTGATTTTTTTTTATTTGTTTGTGTAATGATGTTTGTATTTTGTGTTGTTATCCTTTATACATATCAATCTTCTAGGTAATTATAATATTTAATTAAAGTTTGTTACAGTTTAAGCATGTTTTTTTCTTTTTTTTTTTGTTATTTATATTAAAAATGCAGTCAACTATAAATTATTTTTTCTTATAACTGTGTATAATTTGTTGATATCGTGAAATATTTGATATTTTTCATTTATCTGTTACATTTTCATACTGTACTTTCATTATTATTATTATTATTATTATTATTATTATTATTATTATTATTATACCTTTTCTTGTATGCTTTTATAATCTTGATATATGCATATAGCCGTGTATACAATTTATACAACACAATTTTATAGCTTTTTTGCAATATATATATATATATGTATTTACTTTTTAATAATCATGAACAACATAATACATTCTTTATTTATTCCCTTTTTTTTTTAAATAAATGAAAAAAAGTATGTTCTATTGCACGCGTGCTCGTAAATTATTTAATGATTCTAGTCCTGGGAGTTGTTGTTTGACAGAGGTTTTTCATTTCTTATTTGAAAAAAATAAAATAGCAAAACCTTACATTAACTACGTGTTGTTATAAGAAAAGCTCACATTTGTTGTTTTACTATAATTTACACAACTAATCGCTTTGTACTTTAACACTTTGGTTAAATGCTTGTAGAAAATATTTGAAAGTTATTTTTCCTGTTTTACCTATATTGTGAGCACCGAAATAGATATTAACGTTTGTAAATTATTAAAGAGTTTCGTTAATTAACGTTATTATTATTTTTGGTCATTTAAGAACTTGAAAGCTCGTGTTTGAAATTTAATTAATTTGTTTTAAAAATATAAAAAAAAAACTTTGTATTTTGTAATAGGCACTAATACCAATCATTTGATTAATTAATTGGTAATCAAATAACTATAAACTCCTGCAATATACAATATATGTTAGAAAAGGCAATCAAATTATTGAGCTATTTTACTTTATTGTATATTATCTTTTGATGAAAACAAATGTTCATTCGTCTATCTATCTTAATAATACAAAATAAACTGCAATTTTATTTGTATTATAAACATTTACTAGTTACAATTGTTTAATAATAATTTTTAAAAACGAACGAAAATTCTTTATTATTGTGAACAACAATCAGAAAAACATTTCAATGTTAAAGACTAATATAATAGAAATTCAAGTTTCTATAAAACAGTAAAATTAAAACAAAATAAAAAAATAAAGTTGAATAAAGATTAATGTTCACAGCAGTAACTTTATTATAAAACTTTTCTTCATTTTTAAAAGAATTGTGTAGTAATGATTTAATTTTCTTTTAAAATTAAAAATACACAGTGAATAAAGGAATTCATTAACACATTGTTCAGTATTTAAAAAGAAGGGAAAAGTTGGGAAAATTGTACAAAAAAAAAAGAGAAAGTCATATGAAATGATTTCTAAACTAACGATTTGTTATTAAAAAAAATTTTTTGTTCTTTAATAAATATTATTGTAATCAACTGAAATACGATTTTTTTTTGTTAATTTTGTATACCCATATAAAATAATTTCTATACAAAACGTTATCTAATAATATAAAACAAAAGTAAATCTATTGATCCAAAAATTTTGAACATAAAATTTAATTATAGCCTTAATAGGAAATTTTGTAATCAAATATATCATATATTGGCACAGCATATGTTTATAGTTCAATTAACTGATAATAAAAATATTCATAAATGTAATAACAATAGCGGCGCATAAAGAAACATAAAAAAAAAATTGCAACAAATTATTATGAAAATTTAATTAATAAAATTTGTAATGCGTATTGAAAAGCGTAATAAGGGCAAGTACTTGTCCATTAGAATTAATTATAATATTTTGTATGTTTATCCCAATATATTGTTGAGCATTTTAAAAGGATTTTAATTGAACTCTATACATTTAACCTTTTATTTTTGTTTTTTGTTTAGTTATATCAATATTCAATTATGGATTTCAATGTTTAAATAAATGAAAATAAATTTATAATTTTGATAGATTTGCTCCCGTATTGAAAAATACAAAAATTTTCGATAATCTATTTGTGTTAATTTTATGATTAAAATTGACTTGTGTTGTATAACCTGAATGTTATGGATTTGTATAATTAAAATTAACCATTAAACTGCTAAAAAGCTTAATGAAAAGCGCTTTGTTGCTATTATAATAGTCGCTTTAAGTATTGAGTTTTCATTTCAACTAACAAGTTACTTTGGTGTAAATAAAATTCAATTGTCTTGTCATATTATTATAAAGTAACAAAGGGAAAGTAAGCAAGCAAATTTATTTCTTTTGTATTTGTTTAATCAAGTGATAAACACTGTAGCTTTTTTTTTGTTGTTAGGTAAATCACATTACAATGTAAGAGAAAATTTGCTGATGAATTATTTTCTAAAATTTTATTTTATTTTATTTCTTTTTTTTTGTTACTTTCTGCTTCATTAGTTTTTGCTTATTATTTCGTTTCGGTTTATGTACGTTTGATTAAAATGGAATAATAATAATAATAATAATTATAATTCATGAGATATTTATTTATTTTTAAATAATTTAATTACACGTTAATAATTTGAATTAAATTATTAAATAAAAAAATAAAATAATTAATTAATTTTTTAAATAAAAATTGTTTTTTTTTTTTTTGTTATTGGTGTTGAAAAAATTATTTATACTAATTTTATTATTAAACTCTAAATTCAATTATCAGATTGTTTAAATTTGGCTCATTTCCTTGCTGTTTTTTTTTATAAAAAAAAAAAAAACTTTAATTAAATTTCAATTAATCAAATTATTATTTAAAAAAAAAATTATTTTTTTGTTAAAATAATATCTGAATATAGAATTTATTGAATGTGAGCCGAATTTATTATGATTATTTATTTGAATTTATTAATTTTTTTTCATTACATTTGAAATTTACGATTGAATTTATCATAATTTAATTAATTTTAAAGACAAAAATTTTATAATAAAAAACAATTTAATGTTATCAGGTAAATTATTTACTGTTGTAAACGATTTATAAAATACAAATTATGTTTAAATATAAAAATATACTCAATTAAATTATTTACATACTATAAATGGTAAAATATTATAATTTTAACCATATTGTTTATATATATTTTTTTATTTGTATAATATTACAAAATATAACACAGATTTCATTCCATTAAAATCATTGTGGTGAAAAGACAACTTTTTTATTATTTTTTATATATTTTTTTTTTTTTTTTCCCATCAACTAAAATTATCTATAATTATGTATAAACCAAAAAATTTAATTAAATATTTTATGTGCAACATAGTTAATATTATATAAACTTTACATTTAAAATAGAAAGAGGAAAAAAAAAAATTCGCTAAAATTCTTCTATTTTTGTCTGGTGAAAATGCATTTAATACATGTGATTAAAAAAAAACTTTAAGATGCTATACATATTCATTAAATTTTATAAACATGTAACATTATGCTAAAACAATAGATATTAACATAATTGAATTTAAATATTAATGCATATGCTGATTATTTAGTGATTAATTGCAAATTTCCTGTTTTGTTTTTCATTATTATAATTTTTATTTATTTTTCATTATTGTTTTCATTTTCCTATTACCTATTAAATATGAATATGGAAAATTTTAAACATTAAACAACCCTTTTTTGTTGGTTTTATTTTTTATTTTTTATAGACAAGTCCATTTTAAACTAATTTCTCATTTATCTGCAGGAGAGTCATCTAGTTATATTTTATATTTCGAATATGTAGTAGTAGCAACGCGATAACGTGAACTAATTAAATATATTGTTCACCCTAACGAAAATGTATATATATATATATTTTTTTTTTATTTAAATAAAGGCTTTCAAGTACTTATTCTGGTATTTGTATTAATAAAGATAATATAAACGAAACACCAAATATTATTTCATTTATTTAATGTCAAAATGTATTGGATAAAACCTAGGGAATAAACTCATAAATAGTAGTTGCTAGACAACATAAAGTAACTTTTTTTAATAGATATATATGATATTCTTTGATTTATACATACATTTAACGTGTTATATAGATTCGTTAATGAAACCACGTATACCAGGCGCCTCCACTCTGCCATGCTTACATGAATTTTTCGAAATTATTAAAAAAATATTTTTTTGAATGTTTATTGCAATTAGAAAATAAAAATTCTTTACAAAATATCATCAAATTATTCGTTTAGTAACAATTCAAGCAATTGATGAATTTATAAAGTCATGTATGAGTAGAATGTGTTAAAGAACGTCTTGAAGTAAAATTAAAGTGAGAATGTAGATATGCAAGAAAACATTAGTCATGCTTTCTGTGTTTAAATTGTCTACATGGTCATCATCTGAAGTATTGTCTTCAAACTTCAACTACTGTAGCAACATAATATGTACACTTTGTATATCGTATACGTACTTTAACGAAATACAATTGTTTTCTATAGTGATCACTTGAAATGTACAATCCTTTTCAAGTTATTCTATACACACTCTATTAAGGTATTCTTTATTGCATCATATAATGCTAAGCTATTGTGTGTGTTTGTGTGTATGATGAAAAAAAAATACAAATTTCCTCCAGCATAATTCAAAGAAATGATACTCGAAATAACACATATCATTGTTAACCTCAGCTACTTGAAGCATGTACACTTTTGCGTGCCAATCCAACATCCAACAAGATTTTTTTTTATTTTTTCTTCTGCTAGATTTTTATCAATTGATTTACTGTTTTATTTTTTATAGATATTAACTATATAAATTGCTTTTTGTTCTTATCTGGAAGGGGAACAAAAACAAAAAAAAAAAAAAAAAAAAAAAAATTAATAAAATTAGAGGAAAACTTTTCTATTTTTTTTTGCTCTCCACTTCTAAAACATAAAATGAAATTTATATAAAAAAAAAAAAAAAAACAGAAACAAGAAACGAAAAATTTATTTACAATTTCTTTTTATTTTATTAACAAAATTAAATTGTCACAGCTTGAGGGAATTATGTTAAATTGTTTCAACAAAAAAAAAAAGGAAATAAATATTTTTTTTCACTTTCTTAGATTTCTTACGTTGCCTGTAATATGAATATTCATAGGAATTTTATTTCGACGCTTTTTTTTCAATTTTTTTTTTGCACTAAAATGATATAAGAAAAAATAAATCTTAAAAAAAATAAGAAAACGAAAACAAATAAGAAATATGATAAGCAGTATATGATGTGCTAGATTTCGGTTGTACAATTTTCCTTCTTTTTTTCTTTTAAATGAAAATTATAATGACTATGCGACCCAAATGTATTCTAAATAAAATTTCTCTGTTTTTCTTTTGCTCATTTTTAATGTTTTGTCTTGAATTTTGTTCAAAGCATATTAATTAAAAAAGTTTTTATTCAAAATAATATTATGTTAACAAAAATAAAAAACAAAAAGAAAAAATAAAAAAAATATAATTAATCTTCATTAAATACATGAAATCATCAGTATTAATAAAAAATTCATTAATTCGAAATAATTTTTCTTATAGAATTATAGATTTTATACAACAACAATATTGAAAATTTATATTAAGTAAATAATAACCATTGAATGATAAATTGATTTTTTTTTAATTGATAATAATATTCTGTAACCGAATTGAATTAAATTAATTTACTTTTAAAGTACAACTTCGATTATAAAAAGTATTTGAAAAAGTATTGGAAATAAAATTAAACTACTCGCACAATTACAAAGTTTTCTGTTAAAACATTTTTTTTTTTTATATATTTTTCGTTATTAAGCAAAACAAATTATAATACCAATAACCTTGTATATAAGAAGTTTTATGATGTTCCCACAGCAATAATAAAGAAACAAGATAAACAATATATCTATATATAAAGTTAAAAATAAATTCTAATTAGTTAAAAGCAACAGCAGTAGTACTTAAAGAAACTGGTTTGTAAAAAACTTTACATAAAATATAAGGCGCAAGGAGAAAATATGATGGAATTATATTTTGTAAGTAGTTGGAAAATAATAATTAATTATTTATTGCAATATAAAAAACTCTTTTAACTATTCACAAGAATCAACGATTAATATTTAAAAGACCATTGAATATAAAACAATTCTATAATTTCACTATAATTTAACAAGTAGTTGAGTAATTGACTGTGCTGTATTGCTTTTATAAACCTGCTAAAATTATCAAGAACTATATGAACAAATTCATAGCAATTCTATCCCAGGTTTAATAACAAAGTAAATCTATCTTCCCAGATTAATTTTTTCATTGAATTCATTTGATTAATTCTTAGAATTCTGTCATTCATTGACCTGTATTTCAACTTTTAATTATTGTATTTGCCATGTCATACTTTGGCAAAACATACTTTTATTGTTTTCGACCAGTAAAGTGGCGTATACTAGTACGTATAAAACTTGCAACTTGGTACTTGTTTGTCTATTAACCAAAGTTATTTAATAGTTTCTTGTTCATTTTTCCATTGTGTTCCATTATTAAAAACATTATTTTGATATGTAATTGTTATTAATGCATTACTTCAAACAAATTAAAAATTTACATAAGAATTTCTCTTTAGAAATTTTCTAACGAGAATATCTTTTTCTACAATAATTCTATGCTTTTGCAATATATATATATATGATAACAAAATTGCTTATTACGTGTTAAAATAATGCATAACATTAATTAACAACACATCATATAAGGAATTGTAATAATATTTTAGTACTGAAATATTTTGCTTCTTCCTTTTTTATAATCAGTTTTTAATACTAAAGCACAAAAGTTTATGATTAAATAAAAAAAATTTATTATATAGAAATATAATATATAAAGCAAACATCATTTTATTAATACAAAAACAACAAAAAAGAAAGAAAAACTGTCTGTTGTTGTTCTTGTTGACATATTATTTCTGTATTTAACAATAAAACAGAGTAATTTACCTTGTTACATCCTTTTGCTGTAAAATAAACAGAAAAAAATTATTCTCCTTGTTTAATTTGTGTTTGTCGTTGAAAGCATTTGTAAATTATATAAATAAAATATGAATAATGATAAAACAAGTGTTTTGTAAATGAGAATGAAAGATGAAAGATTTAACAAAATTTTTTTGTTTTTTTTTTTTTTTTGTTTATTTATTAAAAAATTTGATGAATGTATAGCGTAACAAAAGTGACATAATTTAAATATTATATAATAATAAATAATGAATAAAAGAAATGAACAATCTATCTCTAGAATGGAATCATAAAAACTAATTTATTTTTAAACTCAAAGATGAAATTTGACATTTATATATAGGCGAAAAGGTCACACAATATAAACATTTTTATGTCATATAATTTAATTTTAATTTTTAAAGAATCCGGAAATTAATTTCATTTTGAAATTTCGACGTTAACGTTTATTTAATGTTTTAAAGAATGTATGATGCGAATCAGTATTTTAACCGTCAACAAGTGACACAATTAATGCAATTAAAATGTATTTTAATTTGTAAACAATAAGATTCTTGTGTCTTTTCGTTAATTAAAATAAGTAATTATATAAATAGTAATGAACAAAAGACAGAAAAAAAAGAAGATAAACCAAAAAATCACTTAACTACCAACCCTATTAACTTCTATGTAATACCATTTTATTATCAATTTTTGTTCAGCTCTTTATCGTCGTTATGATGGGGATTTACTTAAACTTCATCAATTGTGCACTATTCAGCGACATTAAAACAAGAATAATGATGGTCAAATTCATAAAAACCATTTGGCCGAATAAATTGATGGAATAACTAGTTAAGAACAACATAAGTAGTTTGGGTTAATATATAAAAATGTTGCGAACAAAACAAAATAAAACAAAAGGCATCAGCTAAAATAGAAATTATTTTATGGACTTAAGAGACTGGGAGAAAGAGAGGTGGTTGGTATTTGGTAGTTGCTATCATCAATGGCAAACGAGAAAGTGATATCCAGGGATGTCACGCTAGGGGAGACTATAATAGGATTACTACGTTGTAACTATCAAGGGTTTGAAGTTTTACTTAATTTTATTTATTTTATCTTATTTGAGATGCTTTAAATGAAAGAGAACAAGAAAGTTAAAAAGATAGCGGAATAAAGATGGAAAATAAAAATTGAATATTTATTAAAAAAAAAAAGAAAGAAGCGAAAAGTTTTTTTTTTTTTTCTGTTTTTTTATTTTCACAACCCACAACTTTTGTATTTTCAGCATGAAACAATTCCCTAATTCGATTTCGTTACTTTTTATATCTGTATATAAAAGAATTTTTTTTTTCTTTTTCACAAAAGAAAGTCTACTCATATTTGTATTTGGTGTGCTCGCGTTTTTATACAATCTGAATTGTCTATTTAATGAGGAATAGAAAATGAATAAAAATATATAAAAAAAAAAATCTGTACATTTTGTCGGTTATTTGTTGTTGTTTTTCTTTCTTTTCTTTCTTTGCTTTCTTTCTTTCTTTCTTTATATATTTTTCCTTTCCTCAGTATATAGTATTTTTCGCATAACCACAGGGGATATTAACTTACTTTACTTTCTATACTTGATACACTTGCTGCTAAGAAACAGCATGAAATTTTTATTTAATAGAAAAGAAACAAATCTGTATCGAAGCTTAAATCTATATAAATCAAATAATAATAAAAAAAAATGTAGAAGAAAAAGAAATAAATTTGTAGATTTTCCGTCAACAGATTACGATAAACAACGTATAAAATAAATATTAGCAACTTCTAATAAATAAGATAATAATAACGACGATAATGATGATATTTTTATTTATTCAATATTTTTCATTTCTCACTCTCATTATTATTATTATTATTATTATTATCCTTAGCAAACTTTCCGTTACTGGTAACTAAGTATTATATTTAGTATTTGCTTTTAATTAAAACCTTTTTTTTTCTATGTATTATTTATTTTATAATTAAACTGAAGCATTTCATTTTAATGCAATTAACAAGTGAAGTAAACAAGAGATAGAAAGGGAACAAAAATAAAAACGATTAAAAATGAAATCAAAAACCAAATTTATTTTAATCAAAAAGTCTTTAGTAATTTGATTTTATCTAGTGGAAAACATTGTATCTGAAAAAAAAAACAAATTGTTTACTTTGTTTAGTTAAATTAAAATTAATTCTCATTCGTTAAATGGTCAATTTAATCATTTTAAAAGAATTTACTTTTACTATCACTTAAATATGAAAATTTCCCATTTTTTTTTTTTTTTAATAAAATTTTGGAGATATTTTCGTTGTGGCAAGAGATATGGAACCCCTGAGGATCAAAGACCACAAAAATAAATATCTATGACCAATATCTATAACCGTAGACAATTTATGTTTATATAATAAAGCTCTTAAAATGCAATATAAATGGATATTGCCTGTAGTTTTTTTTTTTTAAGAAATAAATCCTATTAGCAATCGAATAATTTTCATTTCCTTTTTGCTCCTTTAAGCGTATTTTATATTATTTATTTGTAAATAAAAACGATAACGAGTTTATGGTTTAATAAAAGTAAAAAAGAAAAGAAAAAAAAAATGTATTCAGGAAATTAAGCAATATTTTCTCCATTGCACATAAATTTACAAAGGTAATGCATTTAAGGAAAATTTAATTACGTTTTTAGAAATATGGCCAAATAGTGCACACATATAAATATATATGACAAAAAAGTAATCAATTAATATATAAAGCATACCTATAATGAATCAAATAGTCTTAAGTAAAAACGAAAAATTTTGTTGCTAGAAACTTTATTTAGTAATCATGGTTCAGTTCACCGTTGTTTAAACTTTGTGTCTATTGTTTGACCTCACTTGTCATCACGTTGTACGATGAGTTAAACATTTAAGTGTTAGACATTCGTAGTTAAACTACGTAGACATAAACCAAACACCCACAGAAAATATTTTCTTCTAGAATACATAAATACAAACACAATTTGTGTAAATAATTTCTCTTGTTAAAAATGTTAATTTTTTTTTTTTTGGTTTGTTATATATTTCTAGTGGTGAGTTTAATTCTAAATGACAATGTAAAGCTTTTTTACTGAGCTTTGTTAGAGTCTAACATTTATTTCCAAATAAGAATTTAAATATAATATTTTGTTTATAATTAGTTATTCAATATAATATAAATGTTCAATTAATGTTTCTTTATATGGATACATTGAAGTATAAAAGATGGTTCAATGTGGTTACACCATATATATATATATATATATATATATATATATATATATATATAATGTAAAAACCTTTCGTTTTTAATTAAAATTCTGCTTAATAATTAAGCAAAACTAAGTTCATGCACTAGATATAACTTTAATAAATATGTAAATAGTAAAAATAAAAAAACTACTGGATGCAAATCACTGTGTTGGAACAAATAGAATTTAATGCAAAAACAGATTTTTTTTTCTGCACAAAATTACATCATTTCCATCTAAAGTATATATTAAAAGTATTACTTTTAAATTTATTGTCATAAATAATACAGAAAATCATATCATTTAAAATCTACATATATGTTAAAATAGTAAAAATAGTAAAATACTGGCATTTGCTGAAGTAAACAAAATAGAATAAAAGTTAGAAGAATATATAAAGTGGAAAGATGCATCAACGTTTTCAAGATAAAAAAAACATTTCTATAAGAAAATGGAAAATTTAAAGTAAAATTGATTTATTATTTAATAGTTATTTATGTACAGGTGGATATATCAACATTGTTGTATTGAAACGTACCCAAAGTTTAATGCTAAATAAATTAGATTACAATGAAATGATGCGTTCTTGACTTTATAAATTATTATCTTTCACTTTTATCATGTTCAATATAACCGAGATACTTTAACGTGTGCATATTAATTATAATAAAATAAAATTACTCATACTATATAGATATTTTAACTTATGTTTTGAAAATGAATATTTTTTATTGTTGGAATATTAATAAACAAGGACAAAAAAAGTTTATTTAAATTGGAAAGTAGGTCAAATTGTTTAAAATATGTCTTTGGAGTTACAAGAAAGGTGAATTTAACTTAAGATTTGATTTATATCTCGCATTTAAATATTATTTATTCATAACTGGAATGACTGTTTTTATTGCTATTTTAATTAAATTGTTAAAGCAAAAAATGTCTCTCCTCTTGGCTGTTTTATTAATTTTTTGTTTGTGTTAGTTTATTACCATGCTGTATATTAAATTTATTAAATGTTAAAAACAGGAAAAAATAATCATAATAAAATTAATTAATTCACTTATGATTTCATTATGAATTCTTAATTAAAAATAATAATGTTATTTTTTTGGGAGGGTGAGGCAAAGGCATTTCTTAAATTCTTTTCTAGTTCTATTCACAACTATATTGTGCTGATTTGATTTATGTTAATCATAAGTGGGTACATTTTGACAGGACAAGCATAGCCAATTTTTTTTTTTAAATTAAATTAAATAAAATTTTCATATATATTTTCAATTTTTATATTAATGCACCCTTAATTTCCCACATGAATTTATTTTTTATTTTATTTTATATATTTATATTTTTAAAAGTAATAATAAAACATAAAACAAACTTCACTTGAGAGTTTCGTTATGATTTTTATATTACATTAATAACAATATAACCCTTAACAAAAAATATTTTTAATATTTTTTTTTTTTTATGTTTTTGCAGATTTTTTATTTTTTTTATTTTACATTTTTCTCATTACAAGTACATTAATTAAATATTACTTTGTATTGTAGCTTTTTATATTCTGAATAATTTATAATAAACAGAATAACAAGAAAAGAACAATCAATATATGTAAAAAATAAAAAAGAAAAAAAAGTTATTTGTAAACAAATAAAGTAAAAATATGCTTTGGATAAGGTAAACACATAAATAAATAAATATAAAAGCGTTTGTTAAATTTTTGAGGATGAATAATTTATTTGTTTTTTTTTAAATAACCGTGCAAATATAAATTTATAGCATACGATCCTTGACTAGCATTTTATTGTTTAGTTTGTTTAATTAGTAACCCTTTGCGGTAATTAATTTTTTAATTGATTATTTTGATTATTGCCTAATGTTATGCTCAAAAATTCATTTTTATGAATATCACCTAGCAACTACAAATACAGTGAATTTACGAAAAATTAAAATTTGATAAGGAAAAATCTTAAAACAAAAATTCAGAGATTTAAGATGGCAAACTAATAAGAATTTGTACAAGCCTTAAATGCCTAGCGATATATTCCTTAAAATTTAAAATATTATAGAGAAAAGAAAAAAATATCCTTTAGCACATTTAGGGGGTATAAAAGAAAGTAAAAATCACATATCTAGTACAATCCTCTTTAACAAAATTGAGTTTCGCGGTACACAATTTTTTGTTTGTTTACTTTAGATAAAAGCTTTATTTACTATAATGAGACTTTAAGTTTCTTCTTTCTTTTTATTTTTGAAATTCATTTATATCGTAGTACTTGGAAAAGTGCAAATCTAGAGCACAGTTAAAAATAAATTTTATAACAGAACTTTTCGTTACTTTTTTAATAAAACAGCGAAGGAAATTCAAAAAAAAAAAAAAAACAACAACGAATTAAAGGGATAGAGAATTTAAAATGTAAAAGAAAATGAACGAAGTAAAGTTAAGTAGTTAAGTTAAGTTAAAAAAGTACGTCAAATAAAAATAGCATCATACATCACGCAACAAGTACTTTTTATATTTATTTGTTAAAGAATAAAAAAATTTCTCGGTTTTTATTGAAATATTACATTTCACTTATTTCCCCTAAGATCATTTATTTCTATTTCTATTATAGCAAATAAATAGTTTGATGTAAAATAATGTAAATCGGTTTGACTTAATAAAATGTTGAAAATAATGGGAGCATAGAATTTTTTTGAAAGGTTTTTCTCTTTGGAAAAATGACTTAATGTTTGTGAACAAACATAGAAAAAAAAACATTAATAGTCAATAGCGACGAGCTTAATTATTTATTTACAAAAACAAATTTCTTTTTTATAAATGTAAAGCTTTTGCTACACAACTGATTGCAATAATTCCAAGAAGAATAAATCATTTCGCAAAACGAAAAATTCTCTTTCTAATCAAAGGATTTTTTTTTTTTTTTAATGTGTCTTTCTTGTAAATCACCTGAAATATTCTTTGACAACCAATGAATGGTATGTACCCATTGTGGAAATATTGAATAAAGTCTTTATGGACATTGATTTTAAATTGTGTGGCTGAAGCTGATGAAATATTTATAAAAAAAAAAAAAAAAATCCGATGTATAATCGTCGAATGTTAGAATTTTTAATCAATTTTTCACATCCCCTAGCAAATAAAACATTTTTCCTAAGAAATTAATTTAAATGTTTGATAAAATCATTGTTTGTCTTATTGATACCAAGAGTTTTAAGATAACATACAACTAATGATTACACTTTCATCTCATGTCTCCACTTTTCTATTTTCGTTTGACTTCCCAATTCCTTTTATACCATATAGCTTATTATTTTGTTTAACTTTCATTGCCATGACTAAATATTTATGTTCAATTTCCGTATATCATATCCATAGACTTGTTATATGTTGCCGTTTTGTTTTTGTAATTCTTTGACTTTTTTAACTTGTAAATATATATATATTTTACTACAAGCTATAACACCCAATCTCACATTCTTAACTTAATGTAAATCCCGCTTGTGTACTTTTATTTTAACATTTTTTTTTTCTTTTTTAGATATAAATATAAAACAAGTCGTAGTCCTTGTTGTCTGTTCTTGATATGTCGTTTTGTTACATATCCATAAAATTGCTGCTCTCATACTTCATTCTGTATTTATTCTTATTTCCGTGTCTATCCTACACATTTTTCTTCTTTCTTTTCTTATTTATTATTATTAGTTATTTCGTTTTTTTCATCTGCTTCTTGTTTAGCCATCAACAACGCGAATGTTTATTTATTATTATTATTATTTCATGTTGTTGTATTTTATATTTTATTACCACTTTTTACTCATTTTCTCACAATTTTATTATTTTTTATTTATTTATTAACATTAAATTCAAACACACAAGAGATAGATGACTATGGTATAAAAGAAAAGAAAAAACAAAGTTGTTTCTCGCGAAAACAGAATAAAGTTAAATCAAATCATACTTTGTTGTATTTACATTTTTCCTGTTTTTTTTTCTTTTTTTCATTTTTTTTTGTGTTCACTTAATAGCTACACAATTACATGTTTTTCGACCAAAACATCTTCGGTTTAACGATTGAAATAAATAAAAATGATATAAATTTGACATCATGTAGTTTCCTGACAATGTAAAAATTGGCTCAAGTGTTTTCTTTTCTTGTTTATTATAAGTAATAAAAATAAAATAAAATAAGCACGACTAAAAAGTCTTTAAATAGTGGGCAGGCGTTAAATGACAAAAGTTTTCTGTCTTTGTGTTTTCGTTTTATACATTTTTTTTTTTTTTTTTTTTTTTTACAAAAAGGAAATCGTGTGCAAAGCATAAATGATCATCTTAAGTAGATATGAAAATAGTCAAAGTGGAAATGAAGCTAAATGAATGTCTATTAAATCGATAAGAGAAACACTTTGGGCGAAAATGGGTGGTCGTTTAATCGGTCTTTCACAAAATTAATACTAAACGAAAACAAGTGTAAAATGGTTTTAAATTAAGCATAGTATTTTTCACTGCTATTGTTTTATAATATGATGTGATGTGATGTAATTTCTCTATAATAAATATTTATTTTATTTTATCCTTACTCAACAATTTATCATCTTGGTATATTTACAATTTTTTTATTTTTTATTTGGTTTTTTCCAACAATAATTAATAAAACATGAATTTGCATATTAACTTTAAAGCTCACTGGTATGCATTATGACGACCAGATGGTTAAAATTAAATTTTTGTTTTTCATGTCATGACAAAGACTCACCACAAGTCTATACTGAATTGGGATAGAAATAACAGGAATTAAAAATAATGTGATGTTACGTCGTTCCTTGGAATTTGTATAATTGTTTACTGGTCCGTATAACGTTACAGTAAATTATGCTGGTTTTATCGTTGTTCTGAAATAATTTAGTTTTTTATCCTTATTATTCTTATTCTTCTATAAAGCATAAGACTTTTACTAATAATCTCAATCAGCATTCTACTTATTGCTAAAAATTTTACTTTAGCTGATATTTAATTTTATAGTCGTTTTGGTATTGATTGACGCCAGAACGGTATTCATGGACAGCTGATTTTACTCGAAGCTCATACTACTGATGTTTTATTTTATAGTTTTCTTTTGAAGTTCACGAGAATATTGTGCTTATAATTCGTAGGAACTTGATGGCAAAGAATTGATGTTTCTGTGTGATTTTGTTCGTTACAAGCCAATACATAAGCTTTGAGTATATTGTAAGCTACATATTTGCTGCATCGGTTTGAACTCCACCATTTGTGTGAAATTCTCCATAAAATATTATGCTGCTAAAAAAGCAGAATTCTTTCACCTTTGTATGGCTAATGTTTACTTAAATTCCAGCTGTTCATGTTAACTTGATAAGATGATCTAATTTAATTTTGATGTGGATGTGCCATAGACAAATATCAAGTATGCAGTTCATGTCCAGGAGTGAATAATTTGAGTTAATAAATACAAATATTACATTGCGTATATTGATGCCTAACGTATTATTTCAGCATAAATGTTAACAAACCATTTTTTTTATCACATAAACATAAACTGAATATTTAATTTCCGAAGTAATGAATTTAATACACTGTTGTAATGTTATAAAATTTAAATTATAAAAAAAAAAAAAACAAAAAATTATTGTCTATTAAATTTAAAAACGAATAAACAAATTTGAAAATTTCGCTATTACCGTACACAAAACCTGAAGTGTTAAACAATAAATTAGTAAATAAATGTTTATGTTTTTGATTATTTAATCTTGTTATTTAAATGTTTAATAAATGTACAGCACTGTTAATGTAATAATATTTAGATAACAATTAAATGTTGTGATAAAACCTTTTTATTATTATTTTTTTTGTTTTTCCATAAAAACATTAATTATTTATTTTAATTCTTGAATTAATAAAGAATTTATATGTAGGAGCTGGAAAAAATAAGTAAATACTGGGTAAGAAATAAGATACAAAAAAATATTCATAAAGTAAATATAAATCCTTAAAACATTATCGATTCCCACAGGGAGTGTCATATGCTTGTTTTCAAGTTGTGTTACGCTGTTTAGAAACTCATCCTTGCATTATATTTTTTTTTATAAGTTACGTTTCTATTGTAAATAAATAAACATTTCTTCGTTTAGTATATCTTGTTTATCTTTTTTATATATACAAGGTTCCTTAGCTGTTTCTTACACTCATTGTTCTAACATACGAAAGAGAAAAACCGAATTTAATTCCTAGTTAGGCGAACCAGAATAAAAGTAAAATGTCGTTATATCTGTTTACTTTTATTTTTTTTTTATCAAATCGGGTTTTTATTGCTCAATTAAAGCTAGTTTACGATATTTCTTTTATCATAAAAGCCCATCAAAAAACCACCTTACCACCTTATCACTCACACTCGATGTTATTAGAACATTTAACGGAACTACATTTATTTTCATTTTGTAAGGAACCAAACTTTCGTTTCAATTTGTATCCAAAAAGGAGTTGTCTTGGTTTTTAATATTAAAAACTAATCCCAATTTCATCACATAGTTTATATGTTTTGACCGTCATCTTTTGCTTAAGCACAAGTTGTCGTTTGATAAAAAATGTTTTAAAATAAAAAATAAATCAAAGATAAATACATGAATAAATTAAAACCAATCTTTAATGTTTCTTATGTCTTAAAAACCATTTTTTTAATCAAAAGACTTTTAATTGGCCTGTCAAACAAAATGTAAAAGCGCAAGATAACATAAGAACGAAAGTTCGACAGTTGTTTAAACTTTTATTAATTATTTTAATCAAACCATAAATAATAATTTTTAATTTAGTTATCCTTTTTTTTGCACAATGATTCGTTTATAATAATCTACAGTAAGGATTCGTTGTCATAAAAAACCATTCGTTATCATAGTATTTCAAATTTATAAAGCAAAAAATAAAAAAAATGTTTGATGAAGGATTGTTTACGAAGAAAATAAAGCACATCCATGTCCAATTTTATTATTATACCAAAAATAAGGTGAAATCAATTAAAGTTACACAACGTACATGGTGAAATTGAATTATTTTACGTAAAACACCAGCTGAAAAAACCAAAAGTTATAAAATCTCATGTAAGTCATGGAAGCTAACATAAAATAGTAAAACTTCTTTTTTTTTGAATAAAACTAATAAAATCAATTCATCAATTTTCCTTGGTACTCATAAGATGAAAACATTACTGCTCATTGGTTTTTATGCTTGTTTTTTTTTTCACCACCCTTTACTTGTTCGTTTTATGATTATTTCTTCTATTTTAACTCCTATTTTTTTATTTTTTTTTTGGTTTATTATATCAAATGTTGTGCTCATCTTACAAAAAAAAAGAAAGAAATAAAAATATAGATTGAAATCGGATAGAATAATAATAATAGAAAAAGATGAAGAAAGAAGAAAATTATTTTACCTGAAGTATTACGTAAAAAATTATTAAATAAGCGATTTAATTTTTTTTTAATATTCAATATTTATTACCGCAAGACGTAATTTCTTTTCTTTCTGAAATAAATTCCTTATGCTTTGATCGTTGGTAATTTATTAGAAGCCACAGTGCTTAATTACAGTGCTAGCTTGATGTATCTATCATAAAAGCTTTCTAATGCAGTAGTAGCAGCATATTCATTATTTAACCAATTAAAAAACCCCAACTTCACTTATGGATAAATTAATCGAATTTTAATTGAATACAATAAACGAGTTTGTATTAAATTTTACTGAGATAAATCTGTTATAAGGGGTACAGGGTGTGTAAGTGTGATCAATAAAGTATTTTCGTGGTTTATTAAAGATATTTCAAAGCCACAAGAATATGTTTGGCCAATCTTTCATTTAAATTTATTAAATTTTCTTTAAAGCTGCTATATTTAGTTCACAGATTCTATATTCAGAGTTTCTACATTCATAGAACTACATACAACTCCTCCTATAATAAAAAATAAAAATGAATGATAATTTAAATATATAAAGAGATATGATAAACACGTGAAAGAAGAAGAGTGGAACTTTTAACAAGACAAAGACCAAACTGACGAGTAATAATGAAAAGAAAATACCTAGTGGTAATTTAATGAATTCTACTTCTGTTTTTCTTTCGGAGAATAAAAAAACTACACGAAAAACACCAAAACATAAAATGCTTGTACAATCTTTTATCTCTGAATGTTTTTTTTTTAACATTTTTTGTAAAGATTTCATTATGTTTACGCGTTTGTCACGTCGTCGTCTGCTTTAGTAATGTCACCATCCTATATAAAGCATGATAATATTTTTCGTAATTCTTTTACTCTCTCGCATTTTTCTTTTCATTCTTTCTACGAATAACATCAATCTCATTACAACTTTCCACTTTTCTTCATTATTACAGTTAATGTGGATAAAGGACAAAACATATAACTGAAAAAATAGTAAAAAAAAAAAAAAAAAAAAGCATCATGCAAACATAACAGTAGCGAAAGAAGAAAGTAGAAAATTGTATTACTTTTATCTATTCAATTATTCTCTTTCATTATTATACAAAGCTTTACTATACTGTTTGTGCTACTGACCCGTTTTTAAGGGTAAATTCATCCAACTATCATTATCATTATCATCACCATCAACATCATCACCATAATCATAATAATAATTTCAGTTTATTATATTATTTTCGTTTTTTCGTTTCGTTGTTGTATCAAATAGCTAAATAATTTTCTCAACATCGTAGTTTATTATATTCTATAGTAAAAATGTCATTGCGTGTGTTTTACGTACGTTTACCTTTTCATAAATGAAAGTAATCATCAGCTGAAGTATGATAGTACAAAAAAAATATATATATACAAAAACGAAACGAAAACAGAGGAAAAATGAATTAAAAACAAAAAATGATTAAAGACTTTCTATTTTTATTTTATTTAATTTATTTTTCTTCTATACTGTACTATATGGGTTACGATGCTTATGGAAAGTAAAGTAAAGTAAAGTAAATTGAATGAAATTTTTTTTTTTTTTTTTAGCTTTCCTTCTAGTTTTTCTTCATTTTTTTTTTTTTTTTTTTTATTAACACAATTTTATTGTAATTTTCTTAGATATTCTATGAAGAAATGGCCTTAATATTTAGCCATCAAAATACCACTCAACTTTTATTTTGTTTCAAATCTTTATCAACTTGGGACCAACAAATTGTTTCTTGACAGTTTTTTTTTTGCTTTTCGTGTTGCTCCTTTCTTTTCTTTTTGTTTCCAACGTATATTCATCTAGTCTGTTTGTATTAGATTTTATTTAGTATGGTTTAGCTGATATTCCATTCTTTTCTTAAATTATTTTTTCTCCTTTTTTTTCTGTCTTGAAAACAAACGAAAGCGTAAAGCACGTACTTATCAAGATTATATTTCATTTGATCATTTTCCATAACTACTTTTATTTTATTTAACATTTTATAGAAGGAAAATGGATTTTTACTAGATGTTAAAACGGGTTAGAAAGCATAAAAATGTTCGGGGTGGATGTTAGATAGATTTTTCTAACAAATTCTCTATCTAAGTATTTTCTATGATTTACACTCACGCAATATAATTGCGTTCCCCTTGTTCTGGTTATTATTACAACTAAATAACTACAAGTTACATGTTATTTATACTTCTACTAGTTACGAAAATGGTGACTATGCCATACTTAACTTTTGCTTGTCATCAATGTTATGTTTTTCTTCTAGACTTTATGCTATTTATTTTTATTTTTTTTTTTTTTTGTTACTTGGTGTTGACATTCAACAAAGAATTTGTCACTATCAACGTAAATTTATAGCTATGCGAATGACACTTTATATTGCTTTTATTTCTTTGTTTTATGCTTTATTTTTTCATTATAATAACAGGAATGATGGTAAATGATTTTTACGTATATTTCATGTGTTTCTATTTATGTTTAATGTTTAAATATTAACATTTATTCTGCATTATGGTTATGATCATTTTTATATTCAATAAAATAATATAATTAATTATCTATATTAACACGCATTTTTCAAGAACATATTCTACATATTCTATAAACGGGATATGATTATTGAAATTGTTTTGCACATTTGCGAAATTGCCTGCATATGTTTGTATAAAAATAAATAATTGATGCATGATTTTGTATGTAAACATGTAAACATCTTGAGAATATCAAAATGAGTTTTTTATAAGAATTTCTTTTGAATGCATATAAATGAATACAAACAGAAATTTTATTATTTAGTTTTATTAGCAATAATATATATGCATAGTTGGGCTAATAAATGACAGGTTAGTGCAGTGTATACAAAGCAACTCTGTTAATACATGTTCTTGTGCATGAAGCAAGAATCCGTTTTTCTGATGATAACAATGCGACAATAATAAACTAGACGAACCAGATGCACTGCATGAAGTTCTTTAAATATTGAGAAGCTTTAAGTATAAAATTTAAAATTAATTCTTAAATTTGTTATTGAGCTTAAAAAAACGAAAAAGTTTTTAATATTTAATGATCAATTATGCGTAGTGTTTAAAATGGAAAAACCATTTACAGAAGTGTTAATAGTTAAAGGCAGCATTTTATTCTTTATTGCTTCATTCACCTGTTATAATAGCTGTTGCCATTTATGGTCAAAAAACACTGAATAGAAATTACCATAAATGTAGTTAAAAATTAAATAAATTCTCTACTGTTTAATTAAAATTAATTTCTAAAACTCTGCGTTAAAGCTTCGTGAATTAATTATTTAAAAAACAAAAAAAAATTCTCATAATTAATTAAACAACAACAACAACAAAAATTAAATCAATCAAATAAGTAGCAATAAGGTAAATTAAATGGAAAATAAAAGAGAAATGGAAAAATTTGATTAAAAACAACCAAAAATAAAATAAAGGGAAAAAAGAAATGTTCCAATTTATTAAAATTAGCAAGTGATAAAACAAGGATTTTATGTCCTTTATTCAAATTTTTATTTATAAATAAAATATAATGAAGAGGAATAAATTAAAAACAAAAAAAAAACGGAAAAAATAAAGGGAACGAACAGAGAAATAATTGAAGCTTTATCTCATTCATTTTATTTTCTTTTTGACGCATTTGAAATATTTTTTTTTTCTTTATAAGATACAGCTAAACATACATTTCCTTTTCCTTTTTTTTTTTTTTTTTTTTTTTATTAATTTTATTAAACATCGTTGTTGTTATTCACCTGAAAAATATATTTTATAAAAGAAATTTTAAAGATTTCTTTTCGTTTTTGCTGGTGGAGTGTACGGTTGACAACTACTAGAGTTGATACAATACAATTGGCGTCCTTTAAAAGGGTAGAAATGAAAATAAAAAAAAAATAAAAAAAATAAAGCAAAGAAGCTAATAAAAACAGAAATTCGTGTTAAAGTGAAATTGTCCCTATTTACCTTTATAAATACATTTTTCCTCTTATTTATTTATTTTTCATTGTTTTCTTAATTTTTCTCTTTCATAAAATATTTCTTCAAAGATGTTTTCGCTAACTTTATTCAATCTCCATAAATTTTAACAAAAAATATAAAAACAAAAATTGTTTGTTATTAGGCTTTTATTGTCACCCTTTATTAGGTGTTTCCTTTTTCAGTGGTGACAGCAAAACATTTGTATTTTTCTGTATTAAATTGTTTATTATTTAAATTAAAAGTTTTTTTTTTTTTTTTTTGAAATAAAAGAAGATACAAGACAATCTCTACTTATTTAGAAGAAAAGAAAAACAATCTTATGGTTTAAATTGTTAAATATACAAAATGAATACAAAAAATTGTTTACTTCCCTTTTCACAAGAAATGTATTTCTAAAATCGCCGAAAGATACTTTGTAAGCTTTTCTTAAACAATTCATGGAAAAATATTAATTTTTCATATACATAATTTTTCTGTTATGTATATTTAAATATATAATTACTTTCTTTTTTTCTTTGATTTGACTTCTTGTTGTGTCTTCATTTAAAGCTAATTTAAATTTCATAAATAAGGGTGCACACATTTGTAAGGTAAAACTTTAACTGTGAAAATGTCACACCAAGGGATTATTGTGTTTACAAACAATAAAAACGGAGAATATCGTTTATATGTTTAGAGAAAATATATTTCAATGTTGATAAAGATATACAGAAGTGTCATGATTGACAGTTTTCATGATGGTTTTAACTCGAAATTCTGTTATTATAACATGTGGTTACAATAACAATCAATGTCATTTAAAAAAAAAATAAGAATTAAATTATACATTGAATGGTGGCAGTGGTTGGGTGTAATAAATTCCATTCTATTGTAAATATTAGTTATAAATCAGCTTTGTCTATTTGCCTGATTATTTGTTCTTGTCGATGATGATTTGTTAAATTGATGACAAGCTGAATGAATTGTTTAGATTAAATAATAATAATAATAATAATAATAATATTGTTAAAAAAAAAATGAAGAAAATTACACAAACTTCCATTCATTTTTTACAAAACAAATAAAATTAAAATTAATAAATCAATATTTTTTCCCAACGAAAAAATAAGTTAATAAAAAAAAATAATAATAATAAATTTATCCTAAGATTTTAAATAAAATCACAAACAACAATACAGCGTTACACAAACACAAATAAAAATAAATAATAACAAAAACGCGGAAAGAGATTTACTGAACTTTTGTAATTTTTATCAAGTTTTATTCATACAAAACGAATAAATAAATTAAAAAAAAAAAATGTCGAATGAATACATTGACATAAGTACTTTGTCAAATAAAAGAATGTTGGATAAAAAAAAAGAAGAAAATAAAAAATGCGAAGTATAAAAGAGTGTAGACCATTCATCATCCGAAAATGCTGACTTACATTTCCAACAACAATGACGTCATTTTTATGAGTGAATTTGTCAAAGTGTAAAAAAAAATGTTTTTTTTTTATTTTTTTATTGATTACATTCGCGTTAAGAAGATGAATAATCATCGTTTAACGTGTGAATAAAGTAGAGGAAAAAAATATATTTTTTTTCATTCAAGTTATTAATAATTCACGGTGTATTTTTAATTGGAGATTTTCCTGCTTTTTTTTTCTATTTTTAATTGTGGGATTTAAGCCCATGCTGCTAAATAATTAGTTTTGGTATTTTTTAATTAATAATTAAAAAAAAAACGTTAATATTTCGATATTTATGATGAAATTTTTATCAATAAACGATTAGCACAAAAATGCCATATAGATTAAACATACCAACTCTTACGCTTTTGTTAATTTAAAAAAAAATGGATACACAAATATTTGTTTAATTTGTAAAATTTAAATCACCCATGGTTTTTCAACGTTATTTTTATTTTATTCGCTTAATTAATATGACTGGTAACTGGCAAATCGAAAATAATTAAACCACAGTTAACCTTTGTACGTTAAAAATAATAAATTTTCTTTTTATGTGGTTCCTGTTTAAATTTCATGGTTTTTCGTTTTTTTTTCTACCGTATCGTAAAAAAAAATTGTTAAATTTATATTTATTCATTTAAAAAATAAAATAAAAATAAAAATTAATTAAACACAACTATGCTAATCAATTTAAATTTTTATTTTATTTCTATATATTTTCGTTTTTGGCTGTGCTTAACTAGAATGACATTACCAGATAGTAAAGTTTTACTTTATTAAAATTAAATATTCATGAATGAGAAACCAGATAGTAACGAAAATAATAGAAGAGATGGAGAAAAAAAAAACATTTTATTTTTAAAAACAGTACAAACATACAAACCGTTAAAATGTAATCAATGCAAAAGCTTAAAGTTTCCATACCTTCAGCAAACATGTAGCACAAGCACATCTTATGTTTTCTGTTAATTGGAAAGAAAATAATAACGAGCAGAAATCATTTTTAATTGTTCCATAGTGTTAAAATGGTGACAAATTTCATCTCTTAGTTTGGTTTTCCTGCAGTTTTTTAGTTGAAATGAATTTATTTTTTAATCTTGATTGACAGATTTTATTATTATTTTTTTTATATATTTTAATCTCATTCAAAATTTTGTGTTCAAATGATTGGAAATTTTATTTAATTTTTTCCTGTTTCACTGAAAACATCCTAAACAGAATTTACTCAGTTTAAATTTGACGAATACAGTAGATTCTCTAAATTATTGATTGGCAACACAACAGTTTATAAGTTTTTTCAGGAATTGGCTATTGTTACAGGGATTAATGCTCGTCAAAAAATTACCTGAAGCCAATAGCCACACAACAAAGTCTTACACAGTCAACAGAGTCTTTTTTGTTTATTTGGATGGTAATATAGGAATCTGGATTACAGAATGCATGTTTAACATTTTATTTCCAAACATTCTTTGCCTTTTTTAAAGCCATTACAGTCATACAATAAACAGCCAACGAAACCAGACTTCACTTTATTAAACTAAATTTTTATAAACATTCATACTGCAGTATTGAAATTGACAGAAAATATATTTAATTAAAAAAAAAACAATATAAAAAAAAACCGCACAATTCCAAGTTTTATCTTAGTTTTTAAAAACTTTTATTTTTTATTTCTATATTAAATCAAACAAAAACAGAATAAAATGAAAAACCTAAAATTAGTTTTGATATTTTCTATAAAATGTCTAACAAATCTATGTAACAAAAATTAAAAAAGTTTCATTTATAGTGAAATAAATGTATTCTGACAAAAGGACGATTTATTGTCCACAGTATGTGAAACATTATTAAACGAAAAGAAAAATCCTTTTGTTCATGTAAAACAAATAACATGCATTCGAAGTAATAACAAATTTTCTTAAATGAATAAATAATCTTCATGGAAACCGATTATTTGTTGTAAACTTTCTTGAAAATAAATTATTATATTCCTTAGCTATAGAAATATTAATTTTTAATTTGTTGTCTATCCACATGATTTAATTTGTCGTAAATTTAATAAACAGAACATTGAAAATCAATGATAACTTTTGGTCATAGTTGCACTTTAGCAGAAACATAATTTTGGCCACAATAATGTTCTCTACAGACAGCTGTTAACAAAGAAAATTATCTTTCTCTGGCTATAACCATGTTATAGAAAATATTGTCCATTTGTTGTTTTATTGTAATTTTAGTTAAATTTTGTGTTAAATCGACTAAAAACTCAATTTCTCGATACCACATTTCTATAGTTTTTGGTTTAATAAATGTACAAACGGATATATAAAACACATGATAAATTATTTAATCATAAAGATTAGAAACTTGTTACATTATTTACTAAATCATCTTATAGTTGAATAAAAATTCTCAATATTCTCGAAGAAAATTGTATTATTCCTAAATGCATTTACACCCTAAATACGTAATAAAAAATATTCTGATTAATTAAAAATAATTAAAACAGCTAAAGGGTAGCCAATAAAAACTATTACATTAATTATTAAATTTAAACACATAAGGTATAATTATTAAAAATAAAACATGAAACATGTACGTGTTTATAATAAATAATGAAAATCATGTTGAAAGTGCATTACGTAAGTAAATAATAAAAGAAATCCAATTAAGCATCAATAATAAAAAGATTATTGATTTTTATATGAGTTCACATTATTTATGTTGTGCCTTTTGTTATCCCATTATTGTTAATTGCTTTCGTTCATTCCAAATCAATAATAATGAAAAAAATTTATAAAATCAATGACAGCCATTAGCTTTTACTAGTTCAAAAATTGCTGAATTTTTATATTATCTATTCACTAATCGTTTTTATCATTTGAAATAGAAAAAAAAAGCAACCAACCAAGAATACCTTTGATTAAAAATAGAGGGGAAAAAAAAGTCAACATAATTAACATTCTTCAATAATATTAAAATACGTTATAGAAATATTAAAGGAAATAATAAAATTATTGACAATAAGGAACATATGTCCGTTATTATATATTTTTATTCCTTTTTATACTTTCTATCATGTTTTATATATATTTGACACGCAAATGGTATTAGTAACAATATTATTTCGCTATCAGGGAAAAATACAAATAAAAAACTAAAAAATTATTTATGATTTATAAAGAGGGTTGGTAAAAATTTCACTTTATTTAAATAATTATCGTTAAAAATTTGTGTAACGATGATTTAGCATTATTGTTTTTCTAATAAAAGCAAAAAGCTTAATCATTTGAATTAGAGATTAAAGTGACGAATTTGTTTATATTTTTATTTTTTTTTTTAATAAAATAATTATCATACCATGGGTATTTGTTGCGTACTGTGACCTTCCTGTCAAATAATTCAAATAACAATTCAACTTCTAAACAACATTAATTAAACATAATAAAATGTTGATCAATAATTAAATTATTAAAATTCATAGATATGTTTTAACTGTCAGGATAATACACATACACAAACATAAAAAAAGAGCCTTCAAATTAACTAACATTAATCACATTGCCCGTTTCGTGTTTAATAATATTTATACAATTTGTTCTTCGTGTTTTTGTTTTATTTTTATGTTATAATAACTTGGTGTATTATGCATAAGCGATTATAGTATACCAAACAGTTAATGTTCTAACATTATAAATATGTCTAGTTGTAGAAAACGAAAACGATTTATTCATTCGTAAAAAGAAAAAAAAAATCATTAGCAAATGAAATAACCACGGAAATGGTTTAAAACAATACTCGGGATATAAACATTGATTTTTATATGAGTTCATTGCTTGGATTTGTATTAAACTCTGCTAATTCTACAGCTTTAAAAATTGTTGAAAGTAATTAATTTTTCATGTAGTGAAACCAATAAATAAAAATGATAATCTCTTAAGAAACCATACAGGATTGTTTGAAAAAGCAAAAAAAAAAGTGAATTAGAAAAGTTAAAGAGGATGAAGATTCACGGAAAATCCTTCTATTAATTTTTTTTTTTTTAACACAAAAACAGCAATTTTCTCTTGTTGTTTTATCAAAAAACTTTTCTTCATTAACAAATTTTTTCATTTTTCTTTTATTTTAATCCTTATGGAAAATTCTCAAGAATTTCACTTTATCATCTTATTTTACAAATTTTAATATCACTTAACAAAATTAAAAAGTTTTCCATTTTCGCTTTTAATTTCTTTACTTAAAATTTGTTTTTAAAAATAATAATCATGTGACATTCAAAGAACCGTTGAGAAGTTTTTATGTTAAAATTCTATTCATCCAAAATAAATAATATAATGAAGTGTCCAGTTTCCTATTTATTTTATAATTATATGTTCTGATGGTTATACAAATTCTGTCAGCATCATCACGCAAACATTGTTTTCGTTTTAATTTATTATTATTTTGGTGATATAAACATGCAAACGTTGCACACAAGACAAATACATATTTGAAATGGAAAATAATTGTGAAGGAAATGTGCTTTTGTAGAGTTTTTTTTTTATAAAAATTATTTCAGGCAACGAGAAAAATATAAATAAAAACGATGGAAATTTTTACATTTTTATCTTATGTTTGCTGATTTTACATTTAATTTGGGAATTTTAAATTGTTAAACAACTGTTGCCTTGTTGAAGGAAAATAGCATAAATGTTTAAGGAGGAAACCTTGTAAATAAAGTTCAGGGAAATATTATAGAAATATCGTCAGGTTGAACAGATGCAATGAAAGGTTTCAAGAATTAACATTAATAACAGAGAAATTATTCTGATAATCAAACTAATTCCATATTCTATTAGAGTATTTCAGTGTCCGAACAGTTATCATAGCTGGCTAGAATATAACAATAATATTGTCTGCATGATGAAACGTTTTTTGGTGACAAAGCGTCATAGAATCAGTATTTCAAGGTGTTTAATAATCGTACTATTCAAAGTTTTAATCATTTAAAAAAAATATTGAAGCATCATAAATGAAATTTTATAACAAATCTAGTTAATTAATTGAATAATTAATTTACAATGGTAATATTTGTGATAAACGTGATAACCAGCTTCCGAATCCCACCGCATGCAAATAATAATAAAAATAATAGTTTTATATAAAATTAATTAAATAAATTGAATCATGAAATTAAATAATATTTCATTACATCATTTCAAAAATCTCCAGATCTCTTAAAGTTATTAAAAAATATTAAAAAAAAAAACTTTTCCTTGTTTCCGTGTTTTCTGTTTTCTCCAGTATATCAGATTACCTTATTTAATTTTTTATTATTATTATGATTTTAGTTAGTTTTATTGTTTAATGTGCAACGAGCATAAGAAAGACGTTTTAACAAGTCAAAGTTCGTCCTTTTATTAAAAAAAAAAAAAAAACCAAAGATCTGCAACCGGAAAATTGCGGTTTTTCATACAAAAAAAAAATTTAAAGGAAAAGAAACACAAAAGAAAAGTTGAACCGTGGTATTTCTTTTTCTTATTTTTTTTTTTTTTATTACATTAACCAACGAGTTTAACAAATTTTTATTTTAAAACACTTTATTGTCTGTAGTTTTCTTTCTCTATATAAATATATATAAATTTTCCTTTTCTTAAGCAATCTTGTTCCTTCTATATAAATAGAAAGTAGATAAATTTTAAGGCAAAGAAAATAATAATAATAATATTAAGAAGAAGAAAAAAGCAACGAAATAAAGTGGAGAAAATTTTTACTAGTAAAATCCTTTTGTTAAAACGATGAACATCTTTTTACTTTTAATACCGCATCCTTTAACGAAAAAATAAACTAGATAATTTTTTTTTTTTTAAATTAATTAGACATCGGTTTATTGTTGTCCTTAGTGCAGTTACGTGAAGTAACATTTTTTCTATAAAAGCTTTTAAAACTAAATTTTTGGTTCGTTTGTGCCATTTTTTTTTTTTTTAAAGAACAGATTAAAATTTATTGAATTTTCTTTTAACTTAATTTTCGTAGCTGTTAATTTATTGGTTTAACGAATTTTTTATTGGTATAATATTGAAAATTTCTTGGATTTTGTGTAATTTATTAAACGAATCCATTTGTTTTATAACTTTCATGGATTAAAACTTTAGAAATAATTGAATGCATTCAATAGAGCTAAAGTGTGCCGGTTAAAAGGAAAATAATTTTGCATAAAAGAAACTAGAAAATTGTAAGAGAAGAAAATTAAAAAAGATTTTTTTTATTTTTTACAGGAAAATTTAATCAAATAAATCATAAGGCTTCTGCTATTATTATTTTTCTTTTTTTTTTCTTTCTTAGTTGTTTTTCATTTTTATGTACGTAATGAAGAATGAAGATTAACATTTTTTTTTTTTTTTTTTTGTTTTATATGGAAAATAACAAATTAGATTTTATGAGTAAAATTAACATTATAATGCAATCTCCCGCTGTGTTATTCTTATTTAATAATAAAGCAATATTATGTTTCACGTTTATCAATTTGTTATTATTACTTAAATTAAATTGGCATGTATTATCTTGTTATTTTACTAATAAATCATTGTCAAAGTCTTCTTTTACAGGAATAATAAATAAAATTACATTGATGACAAGAAATTACATTTGGTATGTATTATGTAAGAACAAATAGCTTAACACTTCGATTTATACGTAGTATTCATGTATTCCAACTAACAGAATAATTATGCTTTGGTAAAAAAAACGTGCAGGACATTTCCATTGTAATATTCACAGTGACAAAGCTTTGTGGATAATTTCTTTTTCTTTTGCATCATATTACCTCAAGTATTTAAAAAAGAATTTTTTTATATTTTTAATTATTCAGTTAATAAAAAAAAAATAAAAGTCGAAAAGAAAAACGATAAAACAAGGGCTTGACTAATGTTTTTAGTACTCACTTATCACATTTTGAAAGGCATTGCGTGCAAAGGACGGTAATTATCAGCAATAAATTAACGAACTGTCTGATTGTTAAGTTTTCTTTTCTATTCTTTTATTTTTATTAAGAAGAAACTCTACTTTTTATTACTCTTTCTTATTAAATTTATAGCATTTTATGGTAGTTAGGTGTTTTAAATCCGTTAATAGTAGTTTTAAACTTCAATCTTAAAGGTTTTTTTAGGATCAGATTTTAATAGTTTTAATAACAAAAGACATTTTAAGTACCACTCGACGATTTGAAAATTCATCTTAAAATTCATAATTCGAATAAGAAAAGATTTAAAAAACTTTAAATCCCTGTATGTTTCAGCCATAATAATTATTACAAAGAACGTTATTACGTTTTCAGTCAAAACTAATTATTCTCTAAACCATTAATTTGTTCTTCTGTTATTCTTCTCTCGTCAATTTTCAGTTGATAGTGGTGATTCATTCTGAAGAAAAATAAAAATTTCTACTTCCCACGAAAATTTTATGATTCCGTGCAGAAGCACATCTAGGGTCATATACGCGTGAGATTAACAGTTGCAAATGTCATATAAATAAACCGATGATATGAACTTTGGGATTGTAGGTTTATTGGCTAGATTATTTGTATAATCACCGTGTATCACTTTGGCTTCTTTTAAAAAGACTTTATTATGCAAATTACTAAATCCTTCTTTCATTTTTATAAAATTTTGTTAATACTAATTCTATTTAGAAACGTTTTTATGTCATTTAAGCATAATTGTTGATGGAATAAAAATTGTAATTTTCATATAAACTATAGAATCGTTTGTAAGGATTATCAAAATTTAGATAATATCATTTCTATAAATTTAATCACAAAACAAATTAATTACAGATTAATGAATAAAAATTATGTGATGATTTTTATTGCAATGAACATCAAACATTAATTTTAATGTTTCGCCCATAAAGTAAAGTAAAGTAAAGTAAAGTAAAGCAAAGCGAAGAACGGATATGCTCGGATGTCAATTAAAGTTGGAAACTATCCAGAGTATTTTGGAAGCAACACGACATAACAATAAAATGTTTGGCAATTTCATTTTTTTTTTTTTTTTGTTCTGTTTTATTGATTTTTAAGCAACAAATCTATAAAATGTTCATAACAATAATCTCAACACGATCATTAAATTAAGCTTCGTTTTATTATTATAATATTTCGTTTATGTTATAAATTTTAATGCTTTGATTTCATTGACTTTTATGTTTTTTTCTTCTTCTTCTGTGCATTTAAGTGAGATATTTTTTTTTTTTTGTGATTGTGATTTTCTTTTTTAATTCTTTTATTACAAATATTTCGTTGTTGTTTAATATAATTATCATACTAATTAAATAATAGAAAATTTAAATTCACCTTTAAGTAAAGCTAATAAAAAAAAATTAATTTTTTTTTTTTCTCTGTTTTTTGATGAACTCAATTAAAAAAAAAAAAGAAGAAAAATTTAAAATTTTCCAACCACACAAAATTACTTTTAGTACTTTTCAAATTATTTTATTTACTTTTGTGGGTAAACAAAACGTAAAACTGTGAATATTTCCATAATTTTTTTGTTTTGGAAAAAAACCAAACCACAATCCAAAATAAAATAAAATAAAAAAAAACCCGATTTCAAAAGGCATGTGTGAGAAAATATAAATATTAAAAATGTAATAAAATATGTTTTTTATTTAAACAAAAAAAAAAACGGGGAAAAGGTTTGTAATAAAAACAAGTAGAATGAAAAAGGAAAAAAATGTCAAGAGTAGCAATGAATCGAGCTACCTTATGGTAAATCTTTTCCTCTAACCAAAAAATAAGGAAACGAGAATAACAATAATAAATATATGGAATAAATGAACAAAACAACAATGATCTATATCTGAGAATATAGATAAAGCTAAAAAAAAAAACACAACCAACATCCCAACATCCCGATATTCATTGAAAAACAAAAAGAAGAAAAAAAAAAAAAACGGAAAGAAAGCAAAAGCCTAATATAAATAAAAGGAATAAAGAAAAGCGAAAAACATAAAATATAAACACCTTCAACCAAATATTATTCATTTGTTTTGTATTAAAATTTTTTTCCCTTTTATTATTTTATTTTTACGAATAAATATTATACGTTTTCGTTATTTATTTAATTTTTTTTTTGCTTCATCTCTTCTCATTTTTGCTGTTGTACAAAAAAAAAAATTTTTTTTTTAACTTTTCTGTATTTCAACATTTATTTATTTTCTCTTCTTTCCTTTTTAATTTTATTTTATGTCCTGCTGGTGTTTATTTTTTTTGTTTTTAAATAGTAATCAACAAACCGAATAAAAAAGACAACAAAATATGAATATTCTTGGTGTAATATTGCATGCAACGCAACAAAAAACAATTAAAAAAAAAAAAATTCACCGGTTAATGTACAATTTTTTTTTTTTTTTTGTGTGTGGTATGCAGTAATGACAATGTTTTTTTTTATAATTGGTTTATCTATATCAAGCAAATTAGTCTGGAAATTAAAACATAAAAAAAACCACATGTATAAGTACTATGAAAAGATCGCGTTATTTTTTATGTAGTAATAAATGGATAAACTCATTTAGTTTAAATAAAAAAGGATAACGAAAACACACAATGAAACGCATGAAAAAATTCTGCATAATATACATGGTACGACCGGTACGGATCATATCTAACTAGAATTTAAAAGTTTATTATATAATTTAAGTATTAAATGCATAAACACATTAATATCTTCGTTTTGTTCCCCTATCATATAATTAAATAACAATCTAAAGTTAGTTTTTTGTATAGAAAATATAGAAATTTTTTTAAAAACTTTTGCAAAGTGAAAAATCAAGTAATAAGGCATCTGTTGTATAAAAATAAAAAAAAATCTAAGAAAGCTCGTTTATAGCATAGAAACCTTTACTTATCTATGAGAAAAAAAAATCTGGTCTATCGCTTAACAACATAAAAAATGAAAAGAAATTTTTTGTATTTTTTTTTTTGCGAAAAGACACTATGAAGATAGAACTTAGACGCAACACATTAAAATGAAGATGTTAGAGGAGTGAAAAAAGCTCGTAAATTTATTTATTGGCCAATAAAAATCATCCGGTGTCTTGGCCACAAATATTGTACGATGACACCAGCAATCCTTAAAAAATATTAACAAAACAACAACACCAGTACGACCATCAACATAAAGTTGTTATGAAAAAGAAAGAAACCAAAAATAAAAAAATAAAGGTAAAACATCAGAGCACGGTAAAGAAAGCGATAAAACACGATAAAGGAAAAATTATATATTAAACAATGTCACACGATACAGTTTTATTTATTTATTTATTTATTTGCTAGTGGAAACATTTATTTATTGTGGTAAGAACGGTTTTCTGTTACGTTTTCCACGATTTTAAATAAATTCAATCTGGAAAATAATTTCTTGACTGTGAAACCGTACGATTCTTTTGAGTAAAGATAAAAAAGCAGAAAATATTTAATTGCAATTGGATAGAATATTCACATCAAACGTTTTCATGAATTTCAACAAAAAAAAAAAAAAAAAGAAGGAAAATTAGCCAAGTGACTTTACGTTTAATAAATTACGCGTGTATTTCTGTTTTCCACTTCAGATGTTTTTAATTTAAACAGAATAATAAAGATCAATGGGTTCCACTCATAATCATGACGAAATAATATTCTTATGTGAAAAACTTTCTCTTCTGTGTTATGCTTTATAATTTCGGGAACCTTAAAATTGTTGTTTAAAGACAAAACTGAAATAATTAGTATGACTCACATGAAACCTTCACAGAATAACAACTAATGAAAATTCCAAGAAAAATGTTTGTCGTATTATAATTTTTTTTTATCGCTATAATAATAATAATAATTATTATTATTCCTTGTAAAATCCTTTAAATTTTATTCTAGTTTTTATATTTTTAAGGATTATGCTTCTCATTTCAGTTTTCATCTTTATCTTCATGCATTTGGATAAAATTATTCGTTTATTACTCAATTAAACTTTACGATTTTCAACATTTTTCATTATTTTGTACAAAAATTTATTCTTTTTCTTCTTCTTTTTGTTATCATTAATTTCAGTTCTACTCGGTAAATCCTTTAATGTCGTTTGCTTTCTGTGCTTTTAGTTAAGTAACCTTGAAATTTTATTTTAATCACAATTTAACTTTAATTTAATCTAGATACATATTAGTAAAATACTATTTTGTATTATGATGCAAATGCAACCATTTGGCTTTTACAAGAAATATTATCAATTTTCAGGTTTTTTATTTCTTTCTAGTGAAATTTCATGCACAATGTAAAAATAGTTAATAAAAAATTAATGAAAAGTGAGTAAATTTGTATAAAAGTATTTAGTTTTAATTAAATTTTTCTCGACACTCGTCAATTGAAAAAAAAAAAACAATAATCTAGCTGCAAACTTCCACCAATCTGCATTTTTATAAATATTTTTTATTTTTGCATTGGATTAGACAATTAGAGATTTAAGCGTATTTATGAAAGCAAATTAATTACAATTATTTTCAATGACAAATAGATTAGATGGATTCAATCCGCATCTGAGCTGTTAACTCTTGCATTTTCGTTCTCTTTATTATTAAATTGTTTTCAGGATGTATCATTGGAATACATGTTGGCATTTAGATAAAGTAAGGTAATGTGTAAATTCAAGAACTTTTGCCATATAATTCGAAAATAAAAATTTTATGTACGAAGAACCAAACACGTTTTTTAAAGCATTATGCACATTTATGGATTTTTAACGGATTTATATCAATACTGCTGTTCTATACATTAAATGTGGTGCACAAGTACTAAATGGTTGTATAACTAGAATCCCTAGTCACTAACTTAATGCGAATATTATTAGGATTTCTCAACTGCAGACGGAAGCATCATAATAGATAACAGGTGACTGGTGATCTGGTGATTATTGAAATAAGTTTCAATTTAGAGCAGAACTACGCAAAACCTGGTATCACAAGTTGATTTTTAAAATCACCTACTATAACAAAAATTTACCACCATCCTTTAGAATTGCATCAAAATAGTGAAAAGCGAGGCATTCCTAATGGATTTTTCATAAATTTAAAACAAAAATTAGACATGCAGCGTTTTTTACACTATGCCGTTTGATACCACAATTTTCTAGTTAAATTGTGCTTTAAAGTTCTCTGAATTCGGAAATTAAACTTTTTTACCTTAAATGGGTTGAAGGGGGTGAATTTTGATATAACAATAATCTATTTCTATTGATGAATGGCTTTAATATTAAAAAGCAATCAAATGAATGAATTTTTTATTTTTTTATAATCGTTTTCACCTTTCTATTGACAACGAAGCGATAAGCTTTTTATTGTATAGGGACATTAAATACCTCGAAAAAGATTTTTTTTTTCCATTAGACGTGTTAAACTATCCATTTAACTAATTACATTTAATTGCATTTGATAGAGTCCAGAAATGGGTTTTAAAATGCGTGGCGTTTATTACATCGTTGACAATGAATTGAATGAAAACATTTTTTTTTATTCTATTCTCAAAAGCAGTACTTAACAGTAGTTAATGTGGTTTTAGCCTAAATGCTTCAATCCATTCGACTATTTGCTTCTGTATTATAGATTTTGATTTTATTCATAAAAATAAGAAGCATTTTTACCACGATGAGTCGCGTCATCAGGATCACGTCGTATCATTTATTGTTGCATATGCTACCAGGATTATTAAAACTTTTTTTTTTTGTGCATGTTGTTTAAATTTACAGAAAAACGTTAAAATTGATAACAAAGGGAATACGAAAATAGAAATATTTGCATTATGCTACCTTGAAGTAAAAAAGTATTTACTGTTACCTTATCAAGAAATTTTCTCTCCTTCCACACAACGTTGCATTTTTTGCTAAACGCTTTTTATGTTAATTTGATTGTTGTTACATTTTATCGTTTTTATTAATCGTTTCATTTGCTTGAACCGCTGCTATCAAAAGGTATTAATGGGGAAACTTTACCCAAAATTCTACACACAAAATTATATAAACAAAAACAAAAACGTTGGATAAAATTACATTCCATTGATGCTTCATTATTTTTATCTTATTTTTCGAATAAACAAAAAAAAAAATTTAAATTTGATATTTTGCGTGGATTTTTCTATTAATTTTTTTTTTTTTTATACCGGAAAGAGCCAATAGATAATACTGTGGAAAATTAAATGCTATTCATTATATATAGAAACCGGAGATTATCATTTTTAATTATATCATACATTATTTATATTTTAATCAATTTAAACAATTGTTTTTATACAAAATTTAAAGCTTTATACGCGCTTTTTTAAAGCTTACATTTTATATGAAAATAAAAAAAAAAACTTTTCTAAAATTATAAACTAGGCCATTTAGAAATTTTCCTCTTTCTTTTTTTTTTTTTTATTAGTTATACATGTGGAAAGAATACAAATATCATAGAATATACGCAGTGTTTGATGTAGATACATGAATACAATATTGAAATTATATAAACAGAAGAAAAAAAAAGAAAAATGAAAAGCACACAGTTGTAGTGAAAATGAAAATAAATAAAAGACATCGTGAATGAAGATATTAAAAATATAAAAAAAAAGGTAAAAGCAAAAAATAAAAAGATTCGTAAAGGTGGGCGTAACCTGTGCACGACATGTTTGTTAAAAAAATGTATTTTTTTTTTTCGGTATATTTATTTCCCTTTGAATTTAACACATGCTTTTGGACAAAAAATAAGTAGGAAGAATCGATTACGTCTCTCCCATTTATTATTAAATTACTTTTCATATAATATTTATTGAAATAATTCTTTCTATGATCATTTTATTAAAGATTCCTTGACCGCACAAAGCGGGTAAAATAGCTTTACAGTCTTTAATATATCTAATATATTTTAACCTTTAAAATTAATTAATTTAATTTCTTTAACCCCTAGTTTGTGTTTTTCTTCTTCTACTGATATGATTGATATAAATTTAATTTAACGTAAGAAAGGGCACAAAAGAATAAAAATCATAAAGAAATTATGAAATGCTCGATATAATTATACGTTTTAAAGACAAAATAAATGGATAAAGAAAGTATTCACATCAGTGAGTTAAAATAATAAATGATTTATTTCTATACATTTTCAGTTTATAGAAATACTTGGTTTTCTATATATATATATATATATATATATATATATTTTTTTTTTTTTTTCAAATGATATTCAGCGATAAAATGCTTTTAAAAACTAATGATATGGAAATAGGATTTACATACGAAGAAAAACCAGAGAAAAAATAATCATAAATATGAAGAACAACTCGTTTAACAATTTATTTATTTATTTTTTTTTATTTTCACTTTAAAAACAATAAAACTGAGTGTAAAAAGAAGAAGAAGAAGAAAATAAAATGCCATCATCCGTAAAATAATATCACCAATTGACAAAGAAATTTTTTTCAATTTTTCTTATCTATAATTTTGGTTTTTCTTCGTTTCATAACTAATAAAATATTTTTACACCTTTTTTTTTTTTTTTTATTATAGTTTTGAGCTTTTCTTACATATTTAATGAGGTTTCTTTTCTGCGTTTTATAACCACTTTTATTATGGTTTTTTTCATAATTCTTTATTACTTAATTCATTAATGTCATTAAAGGATCAGATTTAATGTAATTTGAATTTAAAAAATAATTGAAATGGATTTTTTTTTTCATTCATGACCTTGCTGTCTAATGTTAAAGAAATATTTTTTTTTTTTTTGGTTAAATAACAAAATATCATAATATAATGATAAGAGTCTCTTATTTCTTGTTATCCCTAACATTGTCTTTTTCTTTACAACCCCATTATTATACATAAATACTTATTATTTTCTTAAGGCATTTTTTTCGATTATTTATATTAACTTAGAAAAAAATAATATCGATAATGTTTTAGTAATAAACGATTAAATATTATCGTTTCTATATTATATTTTGTCATCATTTAATATTATTATATGTATATGTATAGCCTAGTCCTAATGTAACCAAAATGAAATGAATAAATAAAGTCAAAACTAGGTTAAAAAAAAGGAAGAAGAACAATTTTTTTTGTTTCTTGTAAATATTTGTATTGTTAATAATATATTGCGACATCATCCTGTTGTTATTATTATGATTATGATTATTATTGTTGTTTGCTTTATGAACAACAGAAAACTCAATTCTAAATTCTTATTTTTTTTTCGGTTTTCTTTATTAAAATAATATAAATTGACCAACAGTGACTTTAAGAATGGATAAATTTCATTATTTTCTAGTTGAATTTTAACAAAAGTATTGTAGCGTGACTAAATTCTGTGCTTTTACCATAAAAAATAAAATAAAAATCAGCTGATAAATGGTTAATTCTTTGACCTTTTAATATTTTGTTTACATTTTATTCTCAGGAAAAAACAAAAACGAAGAGACTTTTATATGAAGAGTGAGGGTTTTCTTAAATAAAACTAACAAAATTGTTTTGTTTGCATACAACAAATAAAAATGAAATTATGCAAAGTTCATAGCAAATATTGTTTTACTTTGATCAAATTTCGTTTTGTATTCACATTGTAGATACACAAAAACGATGATGAATAATTTTTCTCACTATCCTCTATAGGTCAAACAGTATCAAACAGTGCGTTAATATAACTATCCAGCAAAATAAAATCTCACTCAATAGTTAGTACATGCTAAAAATAACCAACGACAATACAAAAAAAATTGTTTTTTTTTTTTTGTTGAATAAGCAAATTTAACTACGTTCGTGGCAAACAAAGCTTTACTTTGTTGTACAAACGTAATAAAACATTAATTATGAATAATTAAAAAAGAGAAAAATTTCTATTCCACATTTATTAAAACAATTTATAATAATTAAATATATTATCAGCTGCAAATAGTTTTATTTTATTTTTTTATTTTTTTATTACAATAAATTTTATCTATAAACTAAAATTAGTTTTTTACTACTTTTACAAACATAAACTATCAAAAAGTATTTTTTTTTAAATTAAATCCAAGATAAATTTATAACGATTTTTCACCGTAATGTCTGGTTTTATACATATTGTATGCTGGGGTAATATTAATTCTTATTGTCATTAGTATGTTAAAATTTTTATGATTTTCAAAGAAAGGCGAGAACTTTAGAAATTTTTAAATTCACGAAATATTGGCAAGATACACCGATTATGTATCACCAAATTAACAAAAATTATTTTTTTAGCAAAATATTAATTTTTAAAAGCGAAGGAAATTTATTGTTTTATTATAAGAATTGGCACATTGTTTGTAGTTTGCGTTCAAGCTTTTTTACATTTCTGTTAGTTTAACAATTTTTTTATTTTTTACATAATCCATAAGCTATTTACTAAATTAAAAAAGCTAATGAGTCATAATAAGAAGAGTTTACGTTACATTACTTCCAATAAGATTATCTTAGCCTGAGTCAGAGTCTTAAATTTTCTGCTGGTATGGTATCGCTAGTGATATATTGATTAAGGTAAGTAATCCAAGCGACTTGGCAGATATATTTACTTATTTCAATTAATTTAATATCATTGCCCAGTTGCAAATAGATTTAAATTCAAGGATTAAATAGGAAGGTTGTTTCTGATGCAGATTAAACTCAATAACTTAATGACTATTATATGCACGAATGATTATGCTCATATAAAATTCGTAATAGTGCTTAATGCATACCTGCTTTTGTTAATAATTAAATATCGTTATATGTCACATGATAAATTATTTAAAAAAACTCTGAACTTGCACGTACGAATAAAGTTTCTCTGATATCTATATAAGAAAATCGATTAATAAAAAGCAGATCTAAGATTAAAGCTTTTAAACATTAAGTAACATATTGTGACTTTTATTTCTTTGAGCCATCCTACTGTGATTAAGATTTTATTCTAAAGAATCGCAATGGAAATGTATTTGTGGATTTTTTTTTATTTTTAAATATTGAAAAAAATCAGACTTTCAGGTTGTTTCTCTCATTCTCTTCTAGGTCAAGAGATTTCCACATGTTAGAATTATAAAATTAGAAGCTGAAAGTTTATATTTTAAGAATTTAAATAAGCTAAAACCCAGATAACTATGGTCTGGTCACTTTGAAAGTATCAGTAAATTTTCTTAAATAAAAACTTTTATTAATGAAACAAATTTATAATAATAAAGCCCCGTCAGCGTTACTAATGGTGGATCCCATGCAACCTGTTATATATTTTTGTGTTTGAGCCAAGAAGAAAGTTAGCAGGGAATGTAAAATATTGTGTAAAATTCTTGAAACTTCTCAATAGTTATCTAAATAAAGCATAAAATTTCGTAGAAATATATTCATTATAACAAAGTCATAAAGTATTCAAATAAACGTTATTACAAACTAATTATATCCGGTTTGAACTACAAGAAACTACGAATAATTAAATAAATAAATAATTAATTAATTAATTAATTAAATAATTAATTTTTACAACTTGCATTTATATTTCCTTTTTATTTTTCCATTCTGCTATTCAATTTCAATCAACTTTAATTAAAAAAAGAAGAAAAAAAAAATTTTATTAATGGGAAACAATTTTCTATTTGTAACACATATATGCTGGTGAAACATTTGTTTTTTATATATGCATATACATATATATTTTATGTTAAATACGTTTAAATTATAATAATTTATTTTATATATATATATATATATGTATATAAAGAATTTAAACTTAATTTAACCAGATGTTTCCATAAAACTTACATCTCTCTTGATAATTTAATTCCGTGAAATACTTAGCATCAAATAATTTTTATTACAACTAGCAAAAAAAAAGAACAAATAGAAGTGAAAAAGTGTATATTATACAAATGTTTTTATTAACGTTGTTATAAGAATAATAATAATTATTATTATTATTATTATTTTTGTTTAAATGTTGTTGATATCAAACTAATATTTGTCGGCTTGCATACACTTTAGCCAAGCAACAGAAAACAGATACCAGGAATATTAATTTTTTACTATTTTCTGTTACTAATGATTTTGTGTACGTATCGCTACAATGTAAATTGCTTTATATGAATAAAAAGTATAAAAAGCACAAAAGCAGAAAATGTGTAGAAAACTGTATAAACATTTTCAACTTATATAACAAAACATATGTAAGAAAAATGTTTGATGATAATGATTATGGTAACTAAACGTAATATTCACTGTTGTTGTACACAATGATGATGGTGATGACACAATGTTAAGGGATAACAATGTTAACATTTACCTTTTACACCTGTTTGATAACTATGAAAGTAACAACAAAATATCAACATAAAAATGCTGTAAAATCATTCAATAATCATGATAACGATGATTGAAATAAATAAACAAACGAAACGAAATTTTCAAATGATGAAATTTGTTGAAGAGCTAAAAATATCGCTATATCGCATCATCATTTATTATTACCATTATTATTCTCATTATTATAATAATCACAAGAAGAAAAAAAAAACCCCCTACGAATAAATCTGGGTATGAGGTAACAAAAAATTCAAAAATGTATGTTAGAAAAGTGATATCAAACATAACAGTGGTAACATTTCTTATCTTTATTTACTTCTTCATTCGTTTTCTGTTTTTTTTTTATTATTATCGTTTTTTTTTAAGTAATATTTTCACACATATTCTGTTGATTACTATTTTCTGTCTACATATCGATACGGGAATTTGAATTTATCGCGACATCATAATTAAATGTTTTTAATAATTTATTTTATTGTTGCTGTATTAAATACTTGAATAATTATTTACTTTATTCATAATCCCCCCAAGCGCAATTAATTCATTATTCATTTATAATAAAAAAAAAAAAAATGCTCAATACTAAGCAAAAAATAAAAGTAGTGATAAAACTAAATGATATTTACAGGTAATCATACTTAAATTTAAATCATGTATCGTTATAATGATTTTTTAAAGTACTGACACAAGATTTTTTTTTTATATTTTAATATTCGTGTACAGAATAATAAAACAATTAGGCACCTGAAGATAATTTTTATTATTTTTTTTTATTTTATTTTAAAGCATTACGTTATGCCCTATTCCTTTATTTATGGCCTTTTTTATAACTATAAAATTTATTCATAAACCAAATATAATTTTTTTTTTTTTGCCAACGCCCAAGCGAGCGTTTTATATACATACGCACCCATCATGTGTTGTTTCCGTTGGATGAATTTTCTTCAAAATATTCTATGACATAGTTTTTATCCATGTTTTTTTTTTTTTTTTGCCGTCTGTTGATTAAATTTTATTTCATTTTTATTAATATTGTTTTTAGGCAGCTAGAATACGAAAAACCATTAACTAATAATACTTATAATAAAAAATAATCATGTTAATGCATAAGCTTTGGAACTTATTCATAATCAAATTAAAAGATGAAATTTAAATACATTTTTATGGATATATGGAAATAATATCGCTATATCTAATCAGTAAATTCATCATAAACTATTTTTTTTTTTTTTTTTTTGGTAATTTAGTCAAATAAATGCGGCTTTAACTAAGTTGTTAACTAAGCCAAACTAACCTGTTAACAAATGTTATACCCTATAGTAAATCCACAATTTTAACTTTGTCTAATTATAATTTTAAACATTTTATTGTCTGCGAAAATGTTTGTTAAACCAAAAAGACCGCAGTACATTAATTGAATATTTTACCATTACAAAGTCTATGATGTTTAAAAAGGCAAATTGAATAAAATAAATAAAAAAAAAATTGAAAAAGTGAAAGAGAAAACAAGAAACCTTAGTGATCACAAACAATAAGGAAAACTTAAAAAAAGATTTATTTAACTTTTCATTTCTTTTTCGGTTTTTTTTTTTATTTTTATTTTCCTTTTCTCTGACAACAACGACAATTCAAACTGATTACTTGACCCAATCATCCTTAACTTAAGTTAAAAATTCCATTGATCAAAAAAAAAAAAAAAAAACTTTTCTTTGTATATTTGCTAACATTTCTTTTATTATTTTCATCATTTTCTTCTTCTTTTATTTTTCCTATCAAACAACAAAGATAAAAGTTTTCTTTCTTCGTTTTCGTTTCTTTTTCTTTTTTTTTTTTGTTTTTCAACAGACAAAAACTCTGAACTCTGATCATTGAAGCAAAAGTATATTAATTCAATCGATATTAAAGATACAATGGCGAGAAATGATGATATCTATAATAATAATAGTAATAATAGTGAACAACAACAAAAACAAGTAACAAGAATAATGATAAGAGAATGAAAATGATATGACAACGATACATATTACGATTTATTAAGGCTTTCCCTTTTTTATTTAGTGTTTGGTTTTTTGGAATTAGATTTGCTATTTCCTAAAAAGGGTGACAAACGACTGAAAAAGAGCGTCTCATCTGGTGAAGGCAAAAAAAAAAAAAAAAAAAAATGTTTCTTTTATCCCGCTCCATTAATTCAATCGCACGCAGGATATTTAGCATTATTAAAATAATTTTTTGTTATTGGATATTCGATTTACATTTAATGATTGAAATTGTATTCGTTTAATTAATTAATCACTTTATTGTTGGAAGAATTATATATTTTTTTTTAATGTAATAACTAAATGTAATAAACGCATTTATCCTTAAGGATAGAATATTGTAAGGTATTATATACAAAATACATAAATAGGATAATCAAAGTATATGTAATGTATGGATAAAACATAACATTGTTCAATTATGGTAACATTATTATTATTAAATATAATTAAAATATACTCTCATGAGTAATAAAGAGCTTTTTGTATTACTTAATTAAATTTTTGTGTTTTTAAATTAACAATCAATAAATATAAATTATTTAATATTATTTTTCTACTATTGTCTTTAAGCAGATTAAAAATTTATCTGTTTTGCTATTGGTTTGAAAAATAAAGGAAAAGAAATTTTTCAACCTACAATACTGTGGGTGGTAGGTAATTTTCAATTAAATTATTAAAAATAATCAAACTTACAGGTGTCCACAATGGTAATTAAGTAATTTTTTTTTAAGTTTATGTTTCAAACTCTAGTGTTATGTATTTAAGGATTAATTTTATGTTATTATCACAGTAATTACAAGTAATAAAACAACTTTTCCAATATTAATCCAATTTTAAAATGAAATGTTTGATTCCAAGGTAATTAATGTTCAATGTTTGCAGACAGAGAGAAAAACCGATTTATTTCCGTTCACTTCTTTAATATTAATGTTTTTGTTTAAGAATATTTACTGTTGGTTAGCTAGTTAATGTTTTTTTTTGATGTTATCTTGTAATCAATTATACTGTGCAAACTGGGGTGTCATTGATGTTCATTGATGAAATATTTATGGGTGGTCTTTACTAGGTCGGAGTATTGTTTGATTTTGACACAATTTTGAAGCGGGTATTCTATGATTCTGTATTCGGTATATGAATAGATTTTGGCCAGAAACACGATTCGGTGATTTCTATAAAGCGAGAGAATTCCTAAGTCTAATTTGAACCTTTGAAACTGTATCTTGTCACGGAAGCTTCAATACTAAACCAATAATAGTTATTTCATAAAATGATTCAGGTTTTAGTCTCTGGTGTTACCAAAAAAAAAAAAAATGCACCAAAACACAACTATAGCCAGATAGGCTTTTGTTAAAGCTCCATGCATAATAATCCGTTAATTATAAATACTACAAAATTTAGTCTACAAATATTGTATGTGTATTTCAGTTAAATCTAATTTGATTTTATTTCGTTAAGTTAATAAAAAATCGCAGATAAATAAATTTATTGAATTTTTATTTTATTTTTTATTTGTCTAGATTTAAATATTTATAAAATATAAATCCAATATATGGTAATCGAAAAACGTAGTCTGAATGTAAAATAAGAAAGAAAGAAAGAAAAAAAAATTGAAGAAAAATTAGTTTTGTATGGTGAGGATGGTTTTTTTTTGTTGTATTTTCTCGCTATTATTTTATGACATATTTATTATTATTATTATTATAACTTCTTATGTTGTTATTGTGCTCTTTGTTTGATTTTTATGAATGAAAATGTCTTAATCGAAATTTTTTATTAGCACACTACGCTCATCACCACCTTAAGTAAATAATATTATTTTCGTTATAAGCACTGCGATTAAGCGTAATTTAATTTTATTAAAGAAAATTATATATATATATATATAGAACAATTAGGGTTTGCATGCTTTTCATCAGTAAAATTATTTCGTTCATGTTTATTAACATAAATATTTGTATGCTTAGTGTTAAATCAATAATTTTCATAGAATAAATTAATATTTTTCCGTCTTCACTACACAAGAAATTTCTTCGCAAGACTTAATTGTATGCTGCGTTTGTGTTACGGGTGCTTTGTGTATTTTATGGTGAAATTTGGTGATCGTCACCATTGATGCAGAGTGACTAGTCTTTAGTTTCTAGTTAGATTGTGAAGGGTTTTTATTACAATAAAGCTTAAACCGAATATTTCTGGGCACCTGTTGCAACCTTTCTAGTATAACACTGTGCAAATATATCTCTTGCTAATCAAATATAATTGTTTTTTTTTTTTTTTTTAATATTTAATATAATCTATTATTATCTGTATCAACTGTATATATCTAAATAAATATTCATAGCGTGTTACAATAAATTTTAAGACATCTATTTGCAACATCATTTTGCAATTGTAAATCACATAATACCTTTTATACGTGTAGTATCCATTCACTTTGTACAGTGAATAAACTTCCTCTATGATATCAAGCACTTTCCACTTAAACAATTTTAAATACAATAAAATAGTTTTTTTTTTTTCCCTTTAATGTAAAAATCTTTAATAAAATTTTATGAAATATACACGCAGAGATAGAGTGAAAAATAAATAAATAAATCAAATAATAGAAAATAATAATATGCTTATATATGATTTGTAACTAAAAATCGGTTTTAATATATTTATAAAATCGAAATATGTTTAAAAGCAATAATGCGTAAAATACGTTTTTTTTTTCCATTCTTTTTCAAATACAGAAAAAGGATTTATTTTCGTAAAAAAATATAGCACGATTTTTTTTTTTTGGTATCAAATGACACCAAGTCAAAAACCATTTCATTTCTTAACTTGTACGCACCACAGGATTTGATACAAAAATAAAAATAAATATACATAAAAAAAAAAAAAAAAACAAAAATATGAATACATAAAAACACAAAAAAGTAAATAAAGATGGGAAAAAAAAATTATAAAAATCGCTTTTGGATTTAAATAAATTTCTTTAAGAAGCTTTATAAGTGCTTTGTAAGCATTTTATACCAAAATTTTAATTGAAAAATTGAAATGATTTAAGTTTATATTAATAAAAGTTTAATAATTAACTTGATCAATAATGATTGATTTTTGTCAATAATTCACATTCATTAGAAGAAATTGAAAAAAAAAATTCATTTTCCTTTGCTCATTATCCTGATTTATTATTTCTCATGATTTTATCGTAATTTTCTATAAAGTTTATTCATTTTTTTCGTTGGTTATTGTCACATAAAATCTCATTTTCTCTCGGTATTACGAAATTTTAATAAAAAAAAAAATAAATAAATTTATATAAACAGTAACACGCCGAACAGTATATTTTTGATTAAAGAATTATATTTGTAAGTGACGAGGCGAAGAAAAATGAAAAATAAAATTAAGACAACATGAACGAAGTATGTATTAGAAAACCTCAACATGTTTGGAGTAAATTAAAGTATAAGAAAATCTTTTTCCTTCCTTCTGTATTGTTTTTACCATAAAGAAATATGTTTTGCTCAAGTCTTTAGAGAATTAAATTATTACATTTCTTTATCTTGTTGTACTTTAATACACGAATAAAGAAAGAAAGCACAACATAAATTAATAAGCAAAGGAAAAACGGCAACGGCACCACCACCACCACCAAACAAGCATATAGAAAAGAAAAACATCTGTAATTTGAAGAAAACTTTAATCAAACTTAAATTGGTTAAGATTAAAGTTAATACATGGAAAATTCGGTGATTTTCTTAAACATTTGTTAAATTTTCTTATGTTATACATTTTTCTTTACTCAGGATATTTAACACGCAACTAACTTTCTTTTGTTGCATGCATAAAACTTTCTTCTCTTTTTTTTTTTTTATTACTTATAAATGAAAATCTGTAAGCACAAAAAAAAAATCTACTTTTCTATAGACAGGATAGAGGAAATAAAAAAAAGCAGAAATATAAGTAAACTTGCCTTTGATTTGAGTAGAAAATAATAAAAATAGAAAAACGAAAATTATCTTAAGATGACATGAAAAACATTAAGCGTTGTTGGAAGAAAAAACTTTTGCGAGTGTAATTTAGAATCCTTGAAATAAATAACATTTAATAAAAAATAAAACATATAATAATCCTGAAGAATTCATATATTCACGTGTTTACAGTGTTTTCTTTGATCAAAAAATCTCTTTAAAAACCGAAAATGGTGCACAGTGAATGGAGAAGGAAAATAAAAATAAATCAGCAAAAAACTTTCTTATTTATTATTATTTTTTTTTTTTTTATTGAAATATATTGAATCAATAAACACATGTTGTTATATTTTCATTTATATAATTATAACAAAACAAAAAGCTTTTGAAAATCTGTTTAACAAATAAAATGAATAGAAGAAGAAAAAAGCAAAAAAAAAAAATCTAATCTTCGTTCTTTAAATGAAATATAATCTTTGCTAAGTGCGTTCTTTACTCTGCTTTTACTTAACTTTCTTGTTTTGTCTGCGTCTTGGTTTCAAGATAAAAAACCATTTTAAGAACAATTTGTTGGTCCCCAGTTGATGATGATGATTTTTGCTGATGTGATAGAAGGCAAAATACGCTGAAAGTATCCAACAGTAACAACAGCAACAAAATTGTTTAAAGAAACAAAAAAACAAGGCGAAAAAAGAATATCAGACAAACGGTTATTACATTTTAGTTTATGTATTTTAGTTGTTCTACTTACAAACCATGGTGTTATACATCCTGCAGCGCGGAGACTTTCTTTTCTCAATAGACAAACAGTTAGTGTCTCATCACAGTAGATTAAGATAATAGTAACGATGTTAAAAGAAAATATGAAAGAAAAAAACATAATTTACTATCGTGAAAAGGTTGTAACAATGGAAAACAGCGCACAAAAAAAAAAATTCGCGTTGATTTTTTGTTTTGTCCACTTCACCATCATTCATTGTTAATGAGTTTCATACAATCCATCATATTAAATTAATTTATTTTAAAAAACCAAAATGTAATTTATTAAAATTAACTTTTTTACTTTACTAGTTAATACTGTACGTAACTTAATTAAATAAATTATTTTAATAAAAAATTCACCTTCAGGGCAGTTTAATGGAGTATAATTAAGAGAATTGTTAACTAAAAAAAAAAAAAGAAAAAAGATACTTGATAGACGTTACTGTAAACGTGTTAAAAGTGTTGATACAACGGTGGTATTTTTATTAAATACTAAAAAACTCAGGTTATTTTAAACTCTAGCACCAGTGATCACTACAATAAAATTGTGATAATGAAAGAAAGAAAGAAAGATAGAAAGAAAAAATGTACTTGTTATCTTGACAGTACTCTTATATTTTAAATATCTAATTAAAGTGATGTTTAAATAATTTTTAAGCGAACAACAACAAATTTTTTCTTATTAATCTTTTGCATAGTAATATTAAATATGCAAAGAGTTTATGCTAATTTATTTAAACGTCAGATACTTCAATTCATTTGCTTTATATTCTTATCTGTTATTTATAAGTCAGCGCTAGTAGTTTTATAATGCATTTTTGAAGATGTTTAAATTTTTTTTTTTTTTTCTGTTTTTATTATAATGACACATTTATGCTCAGCATATTCATCATCATTATGATAAAATAATATTTATAACACATTAACCCTGCCATTATGTATGTTCGTTATATATTCGTTAACTTGAAAACACCTCTAGAATAATTTTTTGTATATTGGAAAATTAATATAAAATTATATCTATTAGGCGTATCTACAATATATTTTTTTCTTCACTTTTTCTTCACTTTTTTTTTTTTTTTTTGTTATCCATGAATTGTACATTTTCTTTTCTAAATATATTTTAGATTAATTTAAATTCGCATTTACATTATTTTACACCTTTTTCCCAAAAATGGTTTAACCATTTTCATAGACAATCATCATTTACTATGCAAAAATTGACTAAGAAATTCAGCTTAAAAACGATCAAAACCTATTTATCCCTACTTTATATGTATTTTCATCGTTCCTTATTATTTTCTTTTTTTATTATTCCGTGTGTATTGTATTTTCATATGGTTTTATACTTTATGCTTTTTACATTGAATATTCGTTTCGCTTCCTTTTAAAACTTCAAAATATATCCTTATCGAAAAGGTCAAGTAAAATCCTTTTTCTCTTTTTTTTTGTATCTTTTTCATATTATTATTATTACTACTAAAAATATAAACATTTATTTTTGTTACTACCGTCTTTCGATGTAAAATGTATTTTGTGTGTGTTTCTTTTTTTTTTTTATAATAGCGCTTAATTAAAACGTCTAAACGGTTAAGTACAATACAAACACGAATATGTTATGTGCATAATTTCAATTAAAAATAAAATATTTAAAAACATGTTGTATTAACAAGGATACAGAATAAAAATGATAAAAATAAAAAACGGGGTGAAATTATATCAATCAAATAAAGAAAAACGCAAAAATAAAATAAGCGACAAAAAAATTTAAACATTTTATATGACATTCACAAGTGACATTTACAAAACGAACAACGGTAAGCAAACAACAATATAACACAAATAATGCAAACATAAGGACGTGTTTTATATAAATATATAATATAAAGAAAAGAGAATACAGATCTCGACTAGATCTCTAACAACAACAAAACATAATGTCTGTGTCAGTTTGTTTGATGTACGACTTTTTTCGTGTTTATAACTTTAATATTTTTTTTTTTTTTTAGCTTAGAATTCAGAAGTTCTTGGGTGCTAGAAAAAAGAAGTGCACAGATTTCATATGTAACATAACGTTTACCGAAACGACAGCATTTTAAAGTGATTTATTGGTGCCTCTCGACAGGTTTTTTTTTTTTTTGTTATTTGGTCTCCTGTCGTTTTTTATTTGCAGTCAACAGACATTGAAGGAGAGCTCTAAATAAATTAATATATACATACACATCAATAAAGGAAAAAAAAAGCAGACCCATGGTTATCATGTCAATAAAAAAAAAAAAACAAAAAAATTAATATTTAAACAGAAAAATAGCTAGATAAAGCCAGTTTTATGTATATTATGTAGGGAAAAAAAATGTCCTTCGTTTAGTTATTTTTTTTTTTTTAAGAATGTTATTCGGTTGGATTCCATAGGTTTATATAAACCTTTTATATAATTTTTGTCGTCTTAAAAGAATTAAAGAAAAAAAATTATTTTCGAAAAGAATGTCTTCATAAATGCTTAATTGGAATATAAAGCGAAATGCTAAGAATTTCGTTATCAATATTTTCTGCCTTTTTTTTTTATTAATAAAAAACGAACAAATTTAATGTCTTGGAATAATAAATAACAAAAATTAAGAATTCAAGCTTTCTAGAGCTAAATAATACAAAATCCGTAAGATGAACGAATAAAAAAAAAACTTTTATTTACCCACAAAACATGATAGCAACACTAGAAAATAATCCTCTAGACGGTTTTGTCTAATATTCAGGTTCTCCATTTCAATTAAACTTATTCAGAAATGTATCTAGAAAGCAAAAAAAAAAAAAAATAAAAAACCTTCGCTAATTCTAGTGAAAGTTCGATTGATCGATAATAAGAAAATCGTAATTAAAATTTTATAAATCACTCAGTGATTTGTCACTATAAATAATTAAATAATTCCACTGCTAATTAACATGTTAAATATTTATTGGAAATAAAGTAGTTTATCGATTATATTATACGAAAATTTCGTAATAAAATAAAGAAAAAGAAAAAAAAAATCATTTATCATCTCAACGTACTAAGGTACTAAGACAAACTGAAAATGAAAACACATTAAATAAAGACGAATTGATCCTTTTTACTGATCAACACAAGTAATAAATATAAGACTGTGGGTGGTGTGGTCAGGTCTGCATTGATTATGCTAAGAACATTACAGCTTTATCTTTACTTTTTATATTAGATTCGTATCTATTTTATATAAATAGAAATAAAATGTTTTTTCTTTGTTTGCTTGTCTACTTTATTTCTACTGATTCAATAAATACTTACCGGTCATACACCTTTAAGTTACCTTGATCCACTCCTGTGATAAACATACTTTAAACATAAAAAAAAAAAAAAAATGCGAAAGAAAAATGTTATAAAAATACTAAGTCTATGTATTTATGCGCGTACTTCAAACAAACATTATCTTACGAATGATCTCGTTTCCTTTTTTATCTTATCTATTTTTATATTTTCAATCCATACACGTATGAAACATTGTTTCTATTTTACCTGTCGACATGCCGCCCATTTATTCACCGTATATTTATTTTTGTTCTTATTTCATTTTTACAACTAATATTGAAATCCAGAAAAGTAGCAAAACTAACTATGTGAAAAGAAACAACAATTTGATGTTTCTAGCTGCTGCTTTAATTCAAACTGAACTGAACTTGTTACATTTCTTTCCATGTGTAACCAAATAACTTAACATCTTATGTCGTCTTTTATAATATTATTCGCATCGAATCCAAAAAATAAAAAAAAATTGTGAAGAAACAAAAGTCACATACAGTAAAGAGCTTTCATTATTATTATTCTTATTCTTATAATACTTTTCCTTTTTATCGGAATTCATTCACAGAAGAAGAAGAAGAAGAGGGAAAAAACGAAACGGAATGAAACATAAAGAGAAAAAAAAGGTAGAAATTGATCTTCCAATTTATTTTGTTATTTTTATTGGATGCAATTACAATTTTTTTTAGCCCTTTAAAAATAAAAATAAATATATGCAAATTTCTGATCCTTTTTAACTTATTTTTAAATGATGTTATAAAAAAAAAAAAAAACGTGCAACAATAGTTTCCCACAAATAAAATAACAAATAACCACCAAAGGCGGAAAAACTATAAAAAGATAAAACAAAATCATTGACAAAAAAAAAAAAAATGGAAATAAAAGAATCTGCTGACGTTTCGATTTAATTTTGCAAAATAAAAAGAAAAAGTTTCACCATTTCCTTTTTATTTATCCAATATCTAAAATTGTTTTTAACGAAAACAAAAAAAAAAAAAAAAAATCTATTTGTGTGGTTTTCTTCTTCACATTCGTTTTGCTTTGATTTCTTTCTATAAATACAAAGACTTTAAAGTGTAATGAGTGCTGACAGAAATACTTTACTGATCTTGCTTATCCTTAATATTGGATAAAAATCAAAATAATAATAAAAATAAAATGAATTTTATTTAGATTTTTTTTTTTATTAGTTTCTAAATCGATTTTATGTCCTTTTTTTAACGTTTTCTTCACTTCTATTGCTAGATTATTTTCATTTTGATCGTCATACATATTTCAATCTTTAACAAAGAAGTTGTAATGATAGTGAAACGTAAAATAAATTATCTGGTAAGGTAAAAACAAAATATTCGTACTTTTACTGTTGAATATATTAGAGATTGAAATTGTTGCGAGACAATTGGAACGAATTATTAAAGCCAATCGTTTTGTGTTTTATTATTTTAAATAACACAGCTTTGCTTAAAACTCTTTAAATTTGTATTAACCCGAAAAAATGTTTAATTGTAAAGTTATTCCAAAAATTATTATTTGGATTGAGGAAACCAATTTTCCATTACAACAATTTTCCGTTCACAATGTAATCAATTTTTTATTGAAATAGAATATTAAATGAGGCATATCGGCAGTTAAATACGTTTTTAATTAGAAAAAAATATCAAGAATGGTTTAGCGCATTAATTTGCTTAAAATTTAATCTCGAAATGTTTTACAAATAAGCAATAAATATTGGTGTTACATATTTTTGCACCTTTCTTTGCGCATTGCTCTGCAAATAAAAAAAAAATTATTTGATTAAGAATCGAATGTTAGTTTGAAGTGTGCATTTGTTTAATTATTTAAAGTAAAAAAAAAATATGCCATCTAAGCCAATAATATGCAAAACATAAATCAGAAATCACATAAATGCAGATTAATAATTCTATATAATGCATGTCACTTATGTTTATGATATTTTATCATAGAAATATTTACTTAAAAGGATTTGATTTACAAATTAGAGTTTAAAAAAATGAAAAACTCGTTAGTAGTACTATAAGCATTACTTAAGCTACTTAACTTGTTGTTTCCAATACTTTCCAATAATCCAATACTTTTTTTTTTTTTATATAATCATGATTAAGCTCATTAATCTATATTTAAAATTGTAATTTTTGTTATTACGATAATAACCAGAGTTTTTATTTATAAATCCCCAAGATATCATTTCTAATTATTAGTAATTTTATTAATAATGTTTGTTGTTGTTATTGTTGTTATAAAACCATAATCATTATTGACTGTTAGAAACGTTTTTACAGGATTAATTCTATTAGTAATTTGTATCTTTTATTCAATAATAATCAAAGAGAGTGGCACCAAGTGTATTTTAATTACAAAAAATCATAAATAATGATAACAACCCCTAATTTCAATAATATTTCTACTACTACCACCGACCATTACTATGAAAAATTAATTTAATTTTGATTTATGTTAAGCGTTAAGTAAAAATTGTATATTTCTGTTAGGATAAATATCACGCAAATATTGTTTAAATTAATTTTTATTTTTAAGGATTATACATTGGCGACCACAAAAATCAATGAAAAGTTTTTATATTTTTTCTTTGCAAAGAATCTTATCTATCGTATTGATTTGAATAAATGAAATAAAAAAAATAGAAAAAGAAGATGATGATATGGAATAAGAAAAGAAATGTTTTTGCAAAAATACGAAAAACAATTTAATATGTGAAGAGCTGTACTGTGTATCAATGGGACACCACTTCACTCCATAATCTATATGTAATAGAAAAATGTAATCTTTTTAGCTGTAAATACGCTACTGACTCTAAAGGATAAACATTATTTGCATATATTTTGGTTATACACACGCACACACACATATACAATAATAACAATTTTGTTTATTCTTTTCATTTTGTTTTCTTTGTTGTGTTTGAAAACGTTATATAAAACAATAACAAAAGTAATTTCATATTTTGGCGCCTTTTTCTTTTTTTCTTTTTATATTCTTGTAATTTTAGCGAATAGTTTTACTTACAAAAAACAAAAAAAAAATATATAAAATATAATAATTCACAAAATCAAGTTTAATTTTTATCAGTGATTGAAGAGACAATGTTTTGTTTGCTTATTTGCTTATATTGGCGGAACGATAAAGCATCGTTACAGATACTGTAAAAATCTGTTTAAGTCATAAAATATAAAACTCATAGCAAGCATTTTTCTTTGTGTTGTGATTTTTCCATGAAAACTATTTTTTTTTTTTTTTTATTATAATTCATTGTGCTTATAAAATAATAATTAAAGTAGAAAATATTTTAAAATAAATATAACGGTTGAGTGATTAAGGATTTTTCGGTTACACGTCTTAATCCATATACCTATACAATACAAAAGTGATTTTAATGATAATAGAAAATGATTTAATCTAAATTCATTATGTACACTCATTGATTTAACATTAAGGCATTAGGAAAATAACTTTGAATATAATTATAATATGAGATAAGTTGTAAGTAGACAAGGTAATAAAATAAATAGCAGAAAGATTGTCATTAAAATAGATTAAGGTTAAGAGGGTTTTTCACATTTATAAGAAAAAGGTTTCTCATTTTCTCTCCACTTCTCATAGGTATGAATCAGTTAATTGTTATTCAAATTATTTGACAACAAAATTGAGAAATCACTTAATGAAAATCATTTAAGTTGTTAACCAACTTTACTTTTATTATCCTTTAATTAAAAAACAAACACAAAATAAAAACAGAAGATAAAAAGCTGACTCCGTAATTTAATTTAAGAAAATTTATATAAAAAAAAATAATAGAAAAACCCCCAATACATTTGTTTTGAAATGATCACTAATGAATTTTACCTATTCGATTTTGGTTAAGAATTTAATTATTTATATTGGTCAAGGTTCTTCTATTTGCTTGTTTCTTTGGTTAGTTTTGTTCTACAAAAACTGTGTTGAATAAATTCCAACATTGCTTATTCGACTATGTTCAACAACTTTGACAAAATTTATTTAGAAGAAACTATTCAGGAATGTAGTTTTTGTGAAAAAAAACTGTCATAATCATTATTTTTAAGATAATAATGAATGTTTCGTCTAATGAAGAATTTCGATAATTTCTAAAATGATTATACCAGAATCTCACTTATAAATATCATCGTGCTTTATACTGCATTTTATACGAGAAGTAAATATTTCTCTATGGAACAAAACTTTTGTACGTTTTTGAAGCACACTTTTGTATTGCATTTAAAGTTCACTACGGTTTTTTGCTCAAAATTCTGTCGAAATATAAACTCTAAAATACTTTGCTGCCTAGCATGACTACAGTAGTTCAGTCAACGATAACTGCTTATAATTTCCTCATATTTATGCATTTTCTAGTTATTTACACGAAAACAATAAAAATTTAGGGAGAAGTTACCTAAAAAAAAAAGTTCATCGGTCAAAAAAACAAAATGCATTTATAATGAAGTAATTTTTGATGTCAAACTCCATGTATTCAAAATTAAATGTGAATTCCTCTTTAAAATGGACACAAAAACATGTTTCTTCCTTTTATTAAATAATTAAATTTTATTTAGTCTTACATTATGTTTCACCATTTTAATAGTTTAATGTTTAGGTAACTTTTTAATATGTATGCTTTTGCCCTTTTATAAGTTTAATGGGGAACTATATATACCACTGTATATATAAGTTCATGTTAAATTTTATTATATTTTGAAAATATTTAAATGATAACAGAGAACATGTACTAAAATTAATGTATTTAAATAAAAACCCTTTATACAATAATTAATATTTAAATAAAAAAAAAATTATATATATTTTTTTTTATTTTTTAATAAATACCAAACGTACATTTAACGCATCTAACACTAGGTTTTAATTTGGATTCAAAAATTTCAAATTGTTTATATATATATATATATTGTTGGGGATTAATTCTGTTCTATAAGTACACTTTAGATGGTTTTTTTTTTAAACCATTGAAATAGTAGCAACGACAACAGAAAATGAAAATCCTGCTTAAAAGGTTTTTGATGTAATTTAATCTAGATTAATTCCTGTTGAAAAGTAATTTAATTTTAATTTCTTTTTGTTTTTCATTAACTTTTTTTTTTTTTTTGGATACTTACATTTCGTTAAAATAAAAATGACCAGGTAAACAGAAAATACTAGCAAAATTATTATAACATTTCTAGTTTTTTTTTTTTTCTTTTTTTGTTTGGGGGTGGAGAGTCTTTTTTGTCAACTCATTTTCTTACATTTTTATTTCTTGTCACTAAGATTACCATACATTAATAAATGTTGGGTAAAGTATCCTTTTGCGTCAGAAATTGACTGTTTAGTAAATCTATCAGTTAAACAGAATGTTGACTGAACTAAATCACCTTATTTACCCACATTTAGCATAACAAAAAAAAAAAAAAAAAAAAAAAAAAACAGTTTCTAAGGGTATATATATCGATGATGCAGTTGAAAAGATAGTGACACAAAAAAAGAGGAAAAAAATTATAAATTCGGTCTTTTAAATTGGATCAATCGTCCGTCAACCAAACAACTTGTCTTCGAACAATTTTCTTTTTTTAAGAATCTACACATTTGCAAATATAATAATAATAATAATAATAATAAAAAAAAAGAAAACATTTTTTTTTTTTTTTGCTTCATGACAAGAATAAAAAAGAACTTAAAAAAAAAAATAAACTAAGATAAGGTGTCGTAGTTTCATCTTCTTCCTTTTTTTCTTTTTTTTTTTTTTGTAAATCGTTTTGTATTTCCATAATATACCCAAGGGATGATATAATCGACTCTTTGGTTATCATTTGTGATCATGAGCCATGGGAGAAATATCTTATAATGTCAACAATGTTCCCAATGACCATGTTTTGCTATTTCTATTTCAGATTCTTTTTCTTCTATCATTATTATTATTATTTTTTTTTCATTTTCTGTTGGTTTGTATTCAAAACCATAATACAACAACAAAAGTATGGTCAAAACCAAAAAAAAAAAAAATTCTTTCTTTCTTTCTTTCTTTCTATGGTTATTCCAACACAACAAAAGCAAGATAAACGATAACAACAATCACCGAAAAAAGGGTTTAATTTTTTAGTTCACAATTTCTAAGTATATTTCGTTCATTTTTATATAGTTTCAGCTTTTTTCTCTTGATTTTCTGTCCACCATACTAAATTGTTGAAATACTTAAGCTTTTTCTTTTTCTGTTCTTTCGTTTTTTTTTTCTTTTTTTTCTTTTTATCATTACAATCTACAATGTTTCTATTTTCTACACTTTATTATTATTATCTCATCATTTTATAAAAGACGGATTTTCATTTTCTTTTAAATCTACAGAAATATTGGCAGCCGAGAGAAAAAAGCATTTATTTTTCTATTTAATAATACAACGACGAATATTATATTTAATATAAGGAAAATTGATTTTCTTTTTTTTTTCATCTGTTTTCCTATTTAAATGAACTGACTTAATTTCTTTTATTTTCATATCAATGCAGTTTATATCGTATTACAATATTCTAGTTAAAATAGTCAGCTCTTCGTTTACAGTCAACGTCCAATAACATTGTCAATTTCTTTCTTTTTCCTATTATTTCAATTGAATTAAAGTTAAGAAAAGAAAAAGAAAAAATTGAAATAATTTTTAGGACTTTACTCTGTATGTACAATATATAAAAGCCATTTTTCAAGCCATAAAATATTATTTTTTCACATAAATGATTTATATTTGCTTAAAATTTATGAAAGATTGAATTAAACTTTAACATTTTCTGAATAAATATGAAAAATATATAGAATTTTTGATACTGTTGTTGCCAATTTAAAATGAAAAAAAAAAAAAAAAAGTTTTTTTTTTCTCTCTTTTTTTTTTTTTTTATTGAACTGGCATTTTCAATTGATTTTTTTCGAGTTTTAGAGCTTTTTTTTTTTTTTTTAATAAACAATTGCATATTGGCGTATTTTTGAACAAATGTTGATGACAGACATATTTTACCTGTTTTTTTTTTTTTTGTATGAAAGGTAATTTCAAGAAATATAACATGAATACAGTAAATTTCTTTTCATAATTTTTATATTATTTATTGACGTTTTTTATTTTATTTTATTTTTTATATTTTTGCTAGTGAAATGACCCGATGCTTATTGATTAAAACCAGGTCATATATACCATGACCAAAAATATGGTGAGTAATGCTTCAAAAAAAAAAAAAAAAATAGAAATTAAAACACAAAAAGTGTCAATAAAAAATGGAAAATACTCCCTATTTCGTAATGTAAAGCAGAAACCCGTAAATACCGTACATAGAAACCCTCAATTACCAGGCGTCTCCATTGAAACGGTCAATTTATTATTTTACCTTTCCGCACTTTTAATTATGAGATAAAAACAAAAAAAGACAAAATAAATTTTTTTTTTTTTGTTTTTCAATTTATATTTTATTAAATAATAATTTTTTTTTTTCATTTCTTTTGTAAAATAATATCTCAAAGGTTTGTACATTAAAAAAAAAAAATCTAAATAATTATAAAAATTAAAAAAAAAAAAAAAAAAAAAACATTTTTATTTTCATCTAACATCGTCTTCGTTTAAATAATATCACATCGCTTATATTTTAATTTTATTAAATTAAATTTTTAATTACTTATGCGATAATTTGATTTTTTTGTTTTATTTACATAACACAATCGATATCAATGAATCAATCATCTTAAAAATATAAATGAATAATTTTTTATAATATATATACAGATATTTGGAAGTGTTATAATAAAATAAAATAATTTTTCGTTAAATAAATTGTTGCCACAGCTTGTATCGTGACGCATTGCAGCCCTATGTTCACTTTTAATTACATGAACGACAACACTGGCGGAATCTACACAGAAACATTTATATATTTATTATAATAATACAAATAATAATTAATATTAAGTAAATTGTTGAATAATTACCGGCATTACTTGGTGAGCATGTATAATTTCCAGTGTCCGATGCTAGTGCTGTCGCTATGACTAATTTACTTGTTTTTGTTTGTCTTTCGGTTATAACATTAATACCACCACGCTGTGAATAATTAATTAACCGGCCATCCTTGTACCAATAAATAAAAGATGGTGGTGCCGGCGCTTGTAGGGCAACACATGTCAAATTTATATCACTACCACTTTTTATAAACATCTCTGCATTTCCAAAGATTCTTGCTTTTGACACTATTTCATTATAAAATTAAAAAAAAAGAAAAATAAAAATTATGAAAATTAATTAAAAACATTTTTTTCTTTTTTTTTTTTTGCTTTATTCTTATTTTAATTGAATTGTCATTTAAAATAAATAAAAACTGTTTAATCCATAAAGCTTTTTCCAACTAACACTTTGCATGAGATTTTTTTTTTAAATGTCGCCTCTTATTTTATGAACGCATAGTTTTTGCATTGTTATCAAATAATTTATTCATAGAAAATACTGTCTAGAAAAGTTATTTAAATTTTTTTCTTTTTTTTTTTTCTTTTTCTTTTTATAAAACATATCCGAAAATATCATATAACAAAAAAATATATTTATGAAATTGGTTCTCAGAGAGAAGAATAAAATAAATGACAAAAACAGCGTTTTTTGAAATTACTTTTATAGAGTGCAGACTGACAGTATTACAATATTGTATGCTTTCTAAATAAAATTACAAAGATCAACACTGATGAGCACACAGTTATGTGTTATGTTTTACCCGAAAATTAATAACAAATCATAATTTCAATTATATTTTACGTAAATTATAAATCTGACCATAATAATGATAATAATAAATCAATAAAACAATTTACCGTATCTTGCAAAAATGATGAAAAAAGCATAAATAAATAGATAAAAACGAAGAAGAAATGTAAGTAACGTAAAGCTTAATGCCATTTTAATTTATTTATTATTAATTACAACATCGTAATTATTAAAACGATGACAACACATAAAATGTCAATAAATAATTATTAGAAAAGTATCGTAAAGAACTTTGGGCTTTATTAAAATTGTTTATTCATTATAAATTTTAAGATGAGACATTTCTCGGTTATTAATACCAATTAAATTTAATATTTAAACTGGATCTTACCAACAACAGCTAGACGAAATGCTTGACTTATTTTTGGTTCTATTGATACTTGGCATTCATAGGTACCAGAGTCACGGGGTTGTGGTGATGATATTTTAAGTGTCCAGTCATCTGAACCATCACCATGTATTGATTGAAAACGTTGATCATTTGTATACGTCATTATACCAATCGTTAATATATGAAGATCACGTTTTCTTATCCAAGACACCTGAGAATTTAATATAAAGAAATATTTTTTATTTAATTAGAAAATGTCACTCAGTTATATATATATGTATATATTTTATTATTATTATTATTATTTATGATTATAAAATTAAAGAAAAACCGAAATGGTTTTCCACTATCAAAAATTGAATTTTAATATAATTATAAAGCACACAGCACAAAAACTATCTCTCTAGAGTAATCGAAATGTTATTTAAATAATAATACAGTAACGTTAAATTTGTAAAACATATTCAATTATGATGATTTATTACACAAAAAAATTTATAAACTTTTTAAATTAATATTAAATATTAAAATAAAAACTTACAGCACGATCACCTAAATTTCTAACGCGACAATGTAATAAAGCTGATTGACCAACAGTTGCTGTCAATTCACGTCTAGTTGTATTATCAAAATACGGTTGTCCAAATGGTGTTTCCCAATACGTTGATGTATCACTTGTAAATGTGCCACTAACTATAATACAATTTATGAAAATAAATAATTATTCAAATAAATTTCGCGAAGAAAATAAAAAAAAAAAAAAAAAAAAAAAACGTGAAAAATGATTGAAGGTTTTTAGTTTACATAAAATTTTTTTTTTTTCTTTTTTTCTTTACAACATCTAATTGTAGTTATAATAAAAAATGACGTAACCGGAAATGGTCTGCCAAATTATTACTTTCTTTTTACACACACACACACAGATTATTTCTATTTTTATTTCAACCGTTTTACATAAGATTTTCTATTAAAACATTTAAAAATAGTTTGACATGAACATGAAATCTAATATGAATATGAAAATATTCATATATATTTTTGTGCTTTCTCTACCCGGCATTACACTATATTTATTATAGTTTTTTTAGTGTTACGATAATTTATGTTGTTTGATCGAAAACATGGTAATAGTATTTATGTTAATTTACCAACATTTATTTTTTCTTTTTATGTTAATAACATGACATTTTTATTTATTGTTATAAGGGAAAAAAATATTAATTTTTTTTTTCGTTACCTATTCCAAATAATAATAATATTCCAATTTGTAAATTTATTCCATATTCACTTGAATTATCCATTATTTGATGGGGTTTTTTCTATAATTTTAACTTTTTAATTAATTAAATAAATTACAAAACTATTTTATTTTATTATTAAATAATTGTTTATTAACATTGTTGTTTATGTTTTATTATTTTATTTTTGTTGCACAATTTAATTTAAATTAATTAGCATTTGTATTCCGAATTTTATTCGACACATAAACAGTTTATGGCAAATTCATTATATATATTTTTTTAAACTGTAAAATCACCAAATGTATTTCTCACTTAATAATTCAAGCACAAATTATTCAAACGGTTAAACATTAACATAAATCGATAGAGAAATTACATCATTATCTCCACAATTTGAATGTAATAATTTTAATGTTTATGTGCGTAACACTAAAACTAGGTAATAATATTTATTTTTAAAAACCACACTAAAGGTTATTCCATAATGTAAACGTAAAGAACATAACAAAATAATAATCAACGAAATATTGTCGTAAAAATGATTTTTAGTGTTTTCTTTTCCTCTATTTTTTCTTCTATTTTAATAATCATGGGCACGTGCTTTACCGATTGAAATATCTGCAACAACTAAATCTTAATCGTTGTCGGAATATATACTGAAAATACATTTTTTTATTTTTATTTTATTTTTTTGTCTGTCTCCTATATAAACATTTTCATTGACTTTGTCTTTTTTCCACATGCCAAATATTCATGCGAGAAATGGAAGTATGACGCTGACGCAGTTCATACGATTTTTTTTTTGAATATCCTCAACCGCTAGTAGAGGGGAAAATCGTGTGTTTAAAATATTATCGCAATTTAAGAGGAACACCATGCGCACAGATAACCTTTATCCTTCTATCATTTTTAAACATTTTCCACATTCCGAACTTGTTTGCCACCAAAATAGTTACGTGACTCAAGGACATCCAAGAATCAATTCATTTCAAAATTTAAATTTTGTCTGCTCTGTGTGACAAATTCACAAGCGACAACTAGAATCAGTAGGAAGCGATTTCCTTTTATCGTGTCTTTGCCGTTATAATTTCCTTATAATGTTATTCGGATTATATTTTCACCGAGTAACGGATTTTTATTTGCGTTGGTTAAAAAAAAAAAAAATAACTTTTAAGACAGTATGGTGTCAAGCTGTGAGCGATTTCATTTTTGATTTTTCCTTATAATCCTTAATCACTAATAATCCATACAAATATTCTCGCAGACATATGCTAAAATATTTAACACATTTGAATTATCATTAAAAAAAAAAATGTTAATGGAATTAAAGGGGTTTCATTGTGGATGGTGGTTTCAATATGACATTGATTAATGATTTTTAGTTTTGATTATTCATTTTTAGTTTTTATTTATTTTTTTTTTTTTTTTTGATTATGTGCTCTCTAAATATTTAAACTTTGCTCATATCGATTAAAAGAATTTTTTTATTTTAAGCTTTTAACGAGAATTGCAAAAATAAAACGCAAAAAAAATAAAATATTTAACCATATGATAATTTTACCACATATATTTTCGTTTTTTATTTTTTTTTGCTATTTTTCTATTTATTTATTAAAGAAATTATTACGTTGCGCGGGAGAATGAACGATATTCAGCATTTTTTTCTCGTATAAGTTTCATTCGTTTTTATAGCAGATATTTTATGATTTTAAAATGCAAATTTTTTATTTTTTCTTTTTCTTAAATTTACTCATACACATAAGCGTTTAATAGTTTTAAATAAAATTCATATTTCTTAAAAACTTCTATATGGAAAAATGTAATAATAAAAATAAGGTTTTTTTTTTCTCTCTCTCTCTTTTAGTTATGCATTTTAAACAGTTTTTATTAAAAATTTAAATCAATGAAAATCAAATTAACTGCAATTCTTCACTAAGCAATATATGGCAAAGAAATTCCTTAAGTATATGCATGTAGTAGCTATAAAAATAAAAAAAAAAATGTTATAAAACAAAGCATTTTTCTGGTTGCTACCAGAATAAATATAAAATTTGCTACATCAAAGCTCAAAGAGTACAAATTAAAGCTTTTTAAAATTACAAAAAGAAAATGGATTTTTTCGTTTAAAATTCACTCAATTTTTTTCTAAATAGGATTTCTTTCATTTCTTTTTGTGTTAACGTTAAATAATTGTAACCTCTGTAACATGTAATATTAATGAAAAAAGTTTTCTTTTATATAATACTATAAATAGAAATGAAATTAAAAAGGGAATTTTTACTATAATAATATAGAAAATATAGAAATGAAAGTGAATGATTATCATTATGAATATTTAATATGAAAATTAATTTCTATTATATAACGTTTACGTTACGAATGCTTGAAAACGTTACTCGTTTCGTAACATTACAAAAAACAATTACGTTACTGTTCAATTTCTCTTACTGTTTCACTTTTTGTTATAACATTATTTCCCATTATGTAAAGTTTTGTTATTTTTGTGCGATTATAGTAAGAATAAATTTCGGAACAAAGGAGTTCAAGTTACCAATGTTTGTACGGTTCTGTAAAAGCTGGTGATAGTCAGTAGTAGTAATGAAAGATTTTGTATAGAGTTCAAAACGTTACGTTTTCATTTTCCAGTAACGTTATTATTTACATAAGTTACAGTAACATTTCGCAATACTAATTTCAACCGCTCTCCTGTATTTAAGTTCAATGAAATTATATATACAAAACCATATCCTACTGCCCTCTTAAATACTTAATCTTACGTAATAATCTCGACCGAAACAAAATGATTACAAGGAACACAGCATTCATTTACTAAACATAGTTTTACTGCATTGCTGAAATAATTAAAGTATTCTCCGGTCTTGAACGAAAATTTATATGAAGATATGCATAATTAACCATAAAAATCATGAAACTTCACTTAATTTTACATTTTAAAATACTTATTGTTGTTGTCTAGTACATAAATCTTAAAATTAAATATTAAACGTGTGCAACATAGAGTACTTAACTAATGCCATAAATAAATTATAGTCTCTATACGAATTTATCGCTGTCGTTTAAAGTAACTATAAAAGCTCTATAGTTCAGCAAAATTATTTATTAAGAAAATCTAGTTTATTCGTTAAAAATGAAATAGCAAAATTCAGTCCCTCCTATAATTACAATCACCATATGTTGACTTACAAATATGATCATGAATTTTTTTTTATTTATTTCAAGAATAATGGTCAAAGTCGAATAAATTATTCCTTTTTGATGTTATTTTGTATGAAATTAGTTATATCATACTTTGAATTTCAACTTAATAAAAGTATTTCATCTGATTATTCCAATTATGAAATAATCTCTGGCTATTACAATTTATTATTTAGAGAAAATAATCATAACAAGTGCGTCATTTTGATTCATGATAAATTTATGATCGAATCGATTAAATCTACTAAACAATCCCAATTTCTGTTTTAATTATGCATTTCAGCGAAATTATTCAAATTTTTAAAAGTAATAATGGTTATTGTTGCTTTATATTAAATCTATGTGTATTTTATGTTTATTCTGCAATTACTATATGACATGCATTACGAAAAAAAATAAGTGGAAATACTTATAGCAATCAATTGCATCTGAACATCGTTACATCTAAGCTTCACTTTAATTCTTCTATATCTTTACCACATCATTGTTGTTACTTCTTCAAATATACCACAAACCAATTATATGATCACTATCATTAATTATATAATAAACGCGTTAAACATATCAAATCACATCACAACTTCGTTTCAATTCAACACAAACTCAATTAAAACTTTCATTTCCATTTTACCATATAAACATATCAATTCAACTTTCAAGTGTCTTCGTCCTTTAAATATTATTAAAATAAAATTAAAAAAAAAACAATTAAATTAAAACGGTTAATGCAAAGCATGAAATATTTAACAAAGTTTCTTTTCATAAACTGCGAACAAAATTCCATTTATCTTTTATACAACAACAGCAACAGCAACAGAAAAGCTCCAATAAAATAAATAAAATTTAAAATGTAAAAGAGAAATAAGTAAAGAACTAAAAATGTCACTCAAGTTGTTATTTATTACACAGTTAAACCGTTTCCTTATTTTATTTTATTTTTCCTTATAAACTTTGCAAAGAAAATTTTCCTATAAGTATCGAAACTTACCAGGAAAATTTTAAAATATTTGATTTCACCTTGGTATTCACGTTTACAGTTTGCTTTAATAATTATCCTCTCTTCAAAATTATCTTTTGTGCGGTTTAATGAATTCTATAGAATTCTACTAAAACATTATGTCCCACACTAATTGTTATTAAATAAATAAATAACTAACTTTCTCTAATTTAACGCAAATCAATCAAAAAAAATTAAAAAAAAAAAACTTTTCTTGTTATTAAAAAAGTATTTTCTATGCTACATAGAAAAACACAAAAATGTAAAATTGAATTAAAAGTGAGCGAGTAGAGTAATAATAATAATAAAAAAAATAGTTTTTCGCTTAAAAATAAACATAAATCCACAAGAAAAACTTTTTAATAAAAACAAACCGAAAATAACTTTAAAATCCAATGGAAATGAACGAAAAGAAGAAAATAGATGGAAAATGCTTGAAATTTTCTATTTTTTTTTTTTCTACGTTTTGTGAAATAAAACTTTACGTCAAATAGTGTAAAATGGATAAAGTTTATTCAACTTTAATTCAATATACGTTTTTGGCTGTTTCTTTCAATTTAATTTAATTTAATTTTTTTATTTTGAGCTTTTTTATTTAATTTTATATCTTTTGTCAATTTTTGTTCTTTGCTTTTTTTTTTTTTTTTTGTTACTAAAATAATTATTTTCCATACAGTTTTTGCATAGGAAAAAAAAAATATTTTTGAGGGTTTTTAAACACAAAACTTACCATAAATGTGTCATTGGTCGTTTTGAGTTAGGAAACCAAAAGATAATAAAAACAAAAAAAAAAAAAAAGATAAGAAATCTCATATTGAATGTTAAAGAATATATAAGAGGCCCGCAGCAAGAAAATTATTTACTCGCCTACGCAGCTATTTTTAGCCACGGAAAAAACAATCGGAATTTAATAGAATTTTTATTTTATTTTCATTTTCACTTTGGTTGTGCCATTTTCTTATTTACTATTAACATTTTCCAGACGAATGAACTTTTAAAAGAAATTCTCTTAAAATTACATTTTTATTTACTTTAAAGTTTTAAAGAATACGAAAAAAAAAACTTTGGTTTTCATTACAGATAGAAATGGTTCGTCCCATACGAAAATAAAGAAAAATCTTAGTTGAATTGTCAAAATGAAAGCCTAAAATCTGTATAAAAATAGCGAAAATAAAAAAAACTTTTATCTAGTTAATAAAACAAAATTTTTTATTGCATCACTAGTTGATAACAAATAATAAAAGTTTCATTACATTCGTTAATTGTAATTTTAACTAGACAATATTTACACTACTTTTTAGCAGCTTTTAACCATAAATACAGGTGTAAGGTAGAAAAAGATTGATTTTTCACACCTTAATATGGAGTTAAGAGAATATTTTCTATATTATATATGACGTTATACATATGTTTTTTAATATTTACATTGAATGTACATTTCGTAAAAATATTCGACATAAAAATAAAACCAGATTTAGAATTCAGCACGTATAAACAACAATATCACGTTCTTTGGGTGGTTTTTTATTTTTTTTTTTATTATTATTATTTGTCTATATAGAAAAGTAATATAGTTGGGGAGTTAGGACGATGGTAAAACAAAAGTTTTTTTGGCAACACAACATTGATGAACATAGTTCACATAACATATACGTTTTTTTTTTTTTTTTTATTATTATTTGTTTTGTTGTTGAATATGCTATGCCCAATCTACTTGACTTAACGTGACAGTTCTAACTGTTGAAATTGGAATGGTTTAAAGCTACCAACCAGATATGAGAAAATGTTTATATTATCATGCGTATGGTATGTGTTGAATAGGTTTTTAAGGATTTCACAACTATTCTACTACTATTTTCAGTTTATTACATTTGCTTATTTATATTTTGTCAAGTTTAACTACGTTTCGTTATCAGTCGTCGTTTTATTATTTTGTGTTACTTTCAATGGTATAATGATAGCAAAAGTTAAAATCATATCTCAACACTACTTTCCGTTTCTGTTTTCCTCGATATATAATTAAAATCATATTAATTTTGATTGATATATCATTTTATATATTTTGATTGAAAGCAGATTAAGTGCAACGAATACAGCATGAAAAAAAAAATGAAAATCAACATAAATCTGTTGTTCATCAATTTTTTTCGCTTAAAATATAATAAGAAAAAAAAACATTACATAGCGTCGGTAATTTTTCTGGGAATCACAATGTTGCTGATGATGATGATGACTAACTTTTATGTTATACATCGTAAATCTTCTTATTTATTTATTTATTTTTTTTCTTTTTTCTTCCGTAAGCCACCAAACATTCTCATTCACTGCTTTATTTGTATCTTTATTTTCCCTGTGTATTTTTTCTTTCTTTCTTATTTTGTTCAAAATTCACCTCTTTGATTTTCTGTTTTATTTTCCGTTTGCGTTTTTCTTTCCTTTTATTATTATTATTTGATCTAGTAAAAGAAAAATAAAAAGAAAAATTTATTTTTTTTTATGTACAATTGAAAAATGTGTATCAGCATATAAATTTTTATATTATCAACGTAGGTAATTTTATTTATTCATTTTTTTTTTGTTATTCTCTTCCTTTCTCTTCCTTTTATGATTACATTTTTTTTTGTTACTTAACAATAAACTCACTGAGTGGTGGTTTTTATTTAGAGCAAAAAAAAAAAAAACGAAAAAAAATTAAATTCACAATTTTTTTTTACGATTATTTTATTAAATCATTTACACAATACAAGAAAACAAAAAAAAAATACAAAAAAAAGCTGTATCAGAAAAATTGTGGGTGGTTTATTGTTTAGTGAGAAAATAAAATTTTAAATAACCGAGAAAAATGGAAAGAAAACAGGTAAATAATAATGAAAAAAAAAAATCTTTCAACCGTAATCATCTTAACAAATAAAATGCGCTTCCTTTATTTAAACGGAATTAAAATACATTTTTTTTTTTGCACAAACCGGATGTATACAATTTTTATATTCTGTTATTTATGGGCACGCTGTGGTCAATTTTTAATTTAAAAACAATTTGCGAACTGCTTTACCAATTAATGCCCTAAGGGGAGTTGATTGCGAGAAAACCATTTTCCTCTGTATGAAATGCTTAATTATAGAATGATTGTAGCTTTATACGCTTTGTACGTTAATACAAGTAGCAGAATTTATTCATAAGAAAACTTAAAAAAGAATATTTTAATAGCACAACCACACAACTTATTGTTATCAACAGTAACAAGTGAGGAAAAAAATACAAAAATCCACAATCAAAGATTATCTTCTTTGTACCTGGAAGCTGTAACATTTTTCCTGCATCATAATTTACACAACAGTGACAGATCGATGTCAATTTAATAATGAAAAGTGTTACAAATCGAAACATCAAATAAAAAAACTTTTCATGTAATAAATCAAAAATAGATTTACTTTAAACGTAAAAGCTGTTTTTGACTTGTGACATTCTTATTTTTCTTTATTTCATATTACAGTTGCTTTCCCCGTCAACTTTTTTCTGTTTTATTAAAACTTTTCTTAGTACAACAAGGCAGTTAATTTCTTTTTTATAGAATAAAAAATAACACAGAAGCGAAAAAAAAATGTTATTAACTAATTATTGATTTAATATAAAAACGTAAAACAAACACGACTTTCATGAGTGTGGGTGTTAAAATATTATAAAATTAATAAAAGGAAAAAAAAAATAATTTCTGTTTTAAAAACAAAACGATAAAAGTGGAATTTATTTATCAATAATAAAATAGAAAATTAATATAAAAGAAATGATGATTTGTAATGTTTTATCAATTACTTTGATTTCATTAGAAAAATATTTTCTTTTTATTCTCATTCCAATTATTCATTTTAAATAAATATTAGTCAAAAAATCAAAAATTAATTTAATTAAAAATGTTTTTCCAATATAAAATATTGATTTTTCTCTTTTTCTTTCTCTCTCTCTCTCTATCTCGTTTTATTTTTATTTTCTTAATAAAATTAATGATTTTCACTAATTTAATTGATTACGGTTCATTGTTTATGAATTTGTTTTTTTTTTTTTTTTGTTATTATGTAAACAAATTAAAAATTGTATATAATAAATGTTTGCTTCTGAATAATATGATTAATGATTTTAACAAATTATTTATATTAATCAATCGTTTATTTATATCATTATGTTGATGATTTATAATTCTTAAACATATGGAGAGAGAAATAAAACAGAAATTTCATTTGTTTAAATTTTTTATTTGAATTTAATTTTGTAGTTAAAACCAACTTTTTAAACCACTGGTCTAGTGTAAGGCAACTAAATTGCATTTTTTACATTAAATTATTCTATATGTTTAGCACTTTGTGGTTTACTAAGTAGAAACCACAAAATTGTGTGGCATACAATGTTCAGTTTGTAAAGTTGTCATTTTGTGTAAATTTTTTTTTTATTTTATTTTATAATAATTAGTTTGCTTATTCAAATCTCTCAATCTTTGTGTTAATCAAATATTTTCACATGATTATAGTTGGTAATTAAATCGTATTTCTGAATACACCTGAAGGCGTGTTTTCTTATCAGTGATATATTATTGGTAATAAAGAATATTTAATTCAATTAGATATTATTCGTGAAATTAGTTTATCATTATTTTTACATGAGATTAGAAAGTACCGCAACTATCTTATTGTGAGCTCTCTAAAAACGTTGATTAATAAAAATAAATTATTAGAACGATACTCTCCTGTTTATTGTAATTATGTTAGATATTAGGGCTAAATGGTGTTAGGTATCATTAAAGAAACTGCGAAAACTTTTTTGAGTAGATATTTATGAAATTTCACTGATTCTAGTGTTTGTCTATTTTGCGATATTTTCGATATGTACTCAGGTTTATAATTCTGTATCTAGTAATTGTACTGATGCTAGTGCTTAAATATTAATGTGCTTGTGCTGGTGGTAGTCCTAACCTCAGAACGTGTCAATTTCTATTAAGAACTTAATTAGCAAAATCCCTAGAAATTCTAATCTAGATATTTTAGTGTCCTGAAATTCTAATATAAAGACTCGATTATCATCAGAGTATATATATATACATATGTGCAAATAATAAAAAGCACTTGTGAACTATTTAAACACGTTTATTATTTATAACGAACACAAGAAAATAATTATTAAAAAAAATTATGAATGAATAAAATGCATTCATGTCGCAATGCAGTAAACCTTTTTTTTTTTTTTTTTTTTATCTATATATTTTACGTTTTGTGGATAAACAACAAAAACATATTTATTTTGTTTAATAACAATATATCCATTATTAGTTTATATAAAATAAAATAAAAAATTTATTCATTCATTTTTTTGTTTTTTAATTGAATTAAATTTTCATGTGTTTATTAACTCATTTATGCTTTATGGAATATAATTTTGAATGTTATCGCAGAAAAGCTCTTTATTTATCAGAAGTGTTATTTTTTATTAATCGGAATTTAACAACTATTTGCAATCACAGTAAGTGTTAATTTTATTTATTGAATGAGCTTTTATTGTGAATATTTAGTTCAGTAAAACGGTTAGTAAATTTTGGTTAGTAAACTTAAAATATCAGAATTCATCGATAAACACTGAGACACCTGTAATAACAACAATGAAAGTAGGGGATGTAAGAATGTTTCAGTCTAAAACCACTCAGTCCCGCTTTCGATCATTCTGGTGGGTAGAAGTGTTTCACTATAAACCGTTGGTTTCGTGTTACATAACCCTGTCGGTTGTTTGTACAGCTCCACATCAGTTGCTTGACGTCAATAAATCCTGTTTCTCACTTTATACCAAATTTAACATCATTTATCTCATCAAATTATTTTTTAATAATTAAAGATGGATACAAAATAAAAGTACAAGGAGAAAAGACCCATAGAAAAAAGACCGAAACAGTCCGAAATATAACTGCGTATAAAAAAAACGAAGGAATTTCTTACACCAGAATCGCCTGTTCTTATTTATAAATTTCTAATAAAATAAAATAAAAAGCTTATCACCTACAAAGCATAAAGAATAATTTCTCTCATTAAATCCTCCGACTACAAATTTTATTTTTTTCTAACGTAAAGTGACAAGAAATAGAAGAAAGAAAAAAAAACCCCCGAATAAAATATTGACAAATTCTCTTACCCTCAAGGTATGAAATTAATTAATTTTTATTAAGAAAAAATAAAAATTAAAACAATTTTTACCAATTTCCATTATCTATGTTATAATAAAAAAAAAAATTATAAATTCAATTTTAATATGGTGAAGAAAAAATTTCAATCAATAATTTTACAAAAAAAAAAAGAATTTTTTTTTTAAAGTGAGGCAAGAAGTGTATAAATTTAATTGATAAATATGCAGAAAAATGGAAATTGATAGACGCGTTTCATGGTTTAGTAAGAAAAAGCAAAAAAATTATGGAAAATCGAAAAACTTTTCTTCTTCTTTTTTGCTATCTATCTATTTTATTTTATTTATATATAAGGGAAAATAATCTTTCAATTTTTATTTAATTAATTTTTTTTTTTATCTTTTCTCCACCGTTTTTGGATAAGGGATGTTTTTATTTTCTAGTTGATCAAAATTACATTAAACTTTCGTTATTTTCTTAGATAAAATTTTTTGTCTTGGGCTTCTTTAGCGTTTTTTTTTTTTTTTATTAAAAATTTATTCTCTCTACCTTTTTGGTAAATACATATGCAAATTAGTTTTCGTTTGTTTGTTTGTTTTTGTTTTTTTTTTTTTTTTAATTAAGTTGTTATATATTATGTTTGCCGTTATAAAGGCTGATTTTGAATATTAAACAAGACTAGATCAGAATTGTTTTAATCAAAACGATAGGAGTTGAAAATGTTTGTTGCATGAAAGTTTTATGTCATGTGGGAATCTAAAACGATAAAACATATTCTATTGTCGCATTGGTATAACAACGAAATATACATTTCTATGCAAAAACTATTTAACATACTATAGATAAATTATGTATCACCACCACCACCAGCATAATGTTGGAAATTATTTAATTATAAAAGCCCCTTAATGGTTAATTTTTCAACAATTTATTAGTCAGATATTTTTTTTTTTTGTACATTTAACGCAGTGTTGTGGAAAATATTTCCTAAATCATTAAATGAAGTTTAAGTAATTAAATGAAAAATACTTCGGAAGTTAGAAAAACCAAAAAAAAAAAATCGTATGCATTACACTCGTAATACATAATAGGCATAGTTAATAATGTTACACCCTATCAGAAACATAAGTTAATAGATGATTGCACAAAAATATTTATTATCAACACAATTTCACTGTATTTTATCGTCTTCTACGGATTTACATTTGGTTTAAATGTATCAAAGTTACACTCCACAACCATTATACCATTATGGTATTATTACAATAATAATTAATATAATTGTTGACTATATTTTTGATTTAACTCTGGGTCATTACATTCGTATTTAGTTCGTTGTTATCTTACATGGAAATATTTGGACAAAAATAATGCCTTCAGCACGTACTATATACATTCCATTAAATAATGCTATAGCCGGTAAATACTCATTAAGTTTAATATTAATTCCCGGACATAATAAAATATATTAACGAAAAAAAATAAAAAAAATTCTATCACAACCAATTAATTATTTTAATTAATAAAATTTTTTATTTAAATCATAAAATAAAATTCGTCAATTCTGTTTCATAAACTTTGTTAATAATGAAATATAGATTTAAAAAAAAAAAAAAAGTGCTTTTATAAAGCATTGAAACATAGAAATTGTACAAATTGATTGGCATTTTGGTAAGTTGGTGTTGTCTGTATTTTTATTTTTGTTAATACTTATAAATCATTGACTAACAATGGGATAAATACGTAAAAGATTAAAAAAAAAAAAAAAAAAAGAGATAAGCTTTCTACACACGAGAACATCATTTTTTTGTTTTTGTTTCACTTCTTCCCTGTTTTTTTTTTTTGGTTGTTGTTTGTTAAATTATACGAACTGAAAAAGAAAAAAACCTTTAAATCGTGGTATAAAATATTATTAGACTTCAACAAGAAAATAAAATAAATGTTAAAGTAAGGTAAAAAAGATAGCTTTGAGTACAATGTAAATTAAGTATTTCAGCACAAGGATAGATTATATCTACTTACAATGTTACATATTATATACGTTACTGTCTCTCTATAATATTTATATTTATACATATATATATATATATATATATATATATATATATATGGTTAAAAGCATTATTACGCGTTCGTCTTTATATTCATATAAACAAAGTTGGTTGGTTGTTTTGTTGTTTCAAAATAATAGAATAATATATATATACAAAAAAAAAAAAAGAAAAAAGAAAAAGTTTAAACACAAAAAAGAATGGAGGAAAAACATGAAAATTTACACAGTCTAGATAAGAGTTTATTTATTTTCCGGTGTAAATGGATAGCCCGACATTTCGTATTTTATTCAATAAAATTGTAGAATGGCTTGAACTTAAATAAATACAAATAAAAAAAAAATCCTGTTTTAGTGTTTAGGAAACATTGCTTATAATGCTTATTGTTGTTGCTGGTAGAATTGTATTCATCATACATAATATTATTGTTTTTGCTATTCAACTGTGGTTACATTTTTAAAACAATCTTTTATCCGATTAATGTTGGCATTTATGCTTATTGTTTCTGTAATCAGTTTTCTTTATTATTTTTATATTTTAATGATAAACAGTGAAAGGTCCTTAATTCGGTAAAATTCTCAGAATAAGATTCGTTTATTAAATGTACGGTAATACAAAATTAAAATTTGTTGGCTTTTATCTATGGAAATAATCAAAGAATACGCCGGTCCTAAAAAGAAATGGTCGTTCGCGTAGATTTATTTGTTTTTTTTTTAGACCTATCAATCCTCTTGGGAGTATAGGGCTTCTTCTAGAAAACGTACTATGTTAGTTTTTTTTTAATTTTGTTCTTTCGATCTTTCTAGAATATCTCCCGCTATTGATCACCGTTGGTTCTATTCTAGTGGCGTACACCTGCTGTCTGCTAATTGTGTGCTTTATTCCATTTTTTTAATCGGGTATTTAAAATGTTAATGTCCAGGGATCACAATTCGTGATTGTGTTGCTCCAAATTGATTCGGAGGCTTTGTTTCTAAAAACTTGTAATTTCTGAATGATCTTGTTCGATACTAGCCAGGTCTCACTGCCGTGCACCATTGTAGTCTATAAAGACTACAATACTAAAATACATGTCCTGAATATTCTGAGATCTCGTTCTTTGGAGATTTGAAAGTACTGGCATCAATGGCAGTAACCCAAACTTTTTACCTTTGTCTTTTCTTAAAATGAAGAATTTTTAATTTCACCTGTGGCAAGAAGTTATTTGAGTAGAACTTTATTCTATAGATCCTGTTATAAATCATAATCGAAACAAGTGGTATTATGACAATCATAAAAGTAAGTAGTTTTGTCTACTTTAAATAAATTAAAATTAAAGAAATAATTAGACTATTGCACTCTATTTGTTATTTGTATTTAATACTGATTAATCAAATTTACTTAATTAAAGCATTTTGAATCAAAGATTCATAGCATTCTCAAAGCTCTTCGGTTTGTGGCTTTTCTTTTGTAATATTTAAAATGCATTTTGATATCAAACCTTCCTAACTATCTTAATCTAACGTAAAACTAATGCCCTATATTGTTTTCCATACTGTTTACCAGATTTAAAAGCTTGATATAAATACTATAAAATTTCATTTAAAAGTACTTTTAACAAATTTTTTTTTTTGCAAGTTATATAAAATTAAATATTAACCACATGCTAACTGCTTTTAGTTAAAATTTTTGTGCAGTAAAAAAACACAGAATTTTTTTATTTTTTTTGTATTATAAAATGTGTATAAAACGCCTGGTAAGTAGTTAAACATTTGTCCTTTATATAAAAAAAAGTATATATATATATATATATATATATATATATATATATATATATATGAATATAATGTGAAATGCCTCAAGTGCTTCATTTTAAAAGCATAAAATTAATGTATTGAATTGGCTGGTAGCTACGATTTTATGTGTGTGCATGTCTAATGTTTTAAATAATAAAAAAAACACAAAAAAAAAAAAAAATTATTATTATTGTTATGAAAAAAATATTTTTTTTTATTTTTTTTTTTTTTATTTTAATGGAAATGATGTAAAGCAATGGAAGACCCTTAACGCAATTGCCTCACAGCTAAATTGTGGAAAATATTCAGCTGTTGCAATTAAATATTTAACATAATTCTGATAAAATTTAATAAAGGGTACCATAAACATACAGATTATTTAAGCTTAAATTTTATTTTAATTCGCTGAAGAAAGCACAAATATGTTTTTTCACCATAACACCAGAAAATACACCAATATAAAGTTTACAAAGGTTAGATAGATTTTATTTTCAAACACAAGTAAAAAAAAAAATAGGAAGAAATTGCTCACCGTTGTAACATTTGTAAACGATTAAACTTTGCCACTTTTAATTTCTGATAGTCCCAATAAAATCGCGTTAATGGATTTAATCACCAAGAAAAGTTAAAGTTAAAGGCAACAAATCTATAATATCCGATTATGGAAATATTTTCTCGTGAAGCATCAAATCATGTGAATAATTGCGCCTTAAAATACAATTTCCTTTAACTTTTAAATCGTACCTGATGGTTTCTGTGGTATGGCCGACCACTTTGACAAAAAAGGAAAAAAAAAAAAAAAGAAAAGAAATCGTAAAAAAAAAACCTAAAATAATAATGATAAAGTTTATCATGCATTTATTCGTGCGTATCTATAATTGTTTAAAGATAACAACGAAGAATCGTTTTTTCTTCTTTTTATTTTTATCATAATCCTAGATTCTTAAATAACAAGAAAAGATTTTATTTCTCTTCATCATATCTATTCAATTTTATTTTATCAGACATTTTTCCATCTAAGATCTTTTTTAACAGTCACTTTATTCTTCAATAATTTTTCAACTTGTTTCTCTTTTGTTTTATTGTTATTTCTGTGTCAGTGTCAGTGCTTTTTTTTTTTTTTTTTTGTATATTTTACTAACCAAAAGACAAGAACGACTACTCGCAAACGCGAATATTACTACAGAAAAATTGTGCGTGTGTCTAAAACAGAAGCAAAAAACCGAAGGCAACCAGAGAAAATAAACAAAACAGACAATACGCGATTTATTTCATTTATTATTTTATTTTTTATTATTATTTTGTGCTTAAAATATAAAAATTGAGGGAATATCATTGCCTTGGAAAAATATATAACACAAAGTTACTGTCTAGAAAGTTTTTCTCTCTTTTTTCTTTTTTTTTTTTTTTTGATCTTTTAATTCAGAACGTGACTTTTTTTGCATAAATATTTTCGTTTTTTGCCTTCATGATTTTTTCGTTTCTTTCTTTTTTTTTTTTTTATTATGTTTGACTTATTTATTTGTCCTTGTTGTTGTTGTTACTGTAAGGTCCTAACATTTTAAATCAACGATGATTAGAGAAACTTCACCAACATTGATCTTTTGTTTATTTTTCCATCTTATTTATTTAAATATATATTATCGTGTAATTTTCACATAACTTTATTTATCTTTTTTTTTTTTTTTTGAAATTATAGCAATCGCAACCATTTTGAATCTTTCCCGATAAGAATTTATATATTTTCCGTTCAACATCATTACATTTTCTTCTTCTTCTTCTTCGTCATCTACTTCGTTTTATTTTTGATTTTTTTTTTCTTTTTATGTGTTGTGAAAAGTAATAAATATTATTATTTTGTTAAAACATGCATTTTATGTTTTGCAATAAAGCAAAAAAAAAAAAAGAAAAAATAAATAAATGGTAATAATCACCTAACAAATAAATGTTTTCTACACAAACACACAAATGGCTAACGTTGGTAAAAATAATTTTTTTATTACTATTGAGGTAAGTTTAATAGAAAGAAGAACGTAAACTATAAATACCTACCAAACACTTTGTTTATTACTTAATATGTAAATAGAAAATGTGCGAATAACAAGCGCCGACCACTAATTTGTTAACAGTTTTATTACCATTATAGGTAAAAAAAAAAAAAAAAACAAAAAGGTTTTATTTTATATTATCTATTTTATATTTATTTTGCAACCATCCACCATCACCACCAGATATGTTTAAACAAAAAAAAAAAGAAGAAAATTTAGAAATTCAGCAAAAAGTCACGTAATTTTATTAACGCTAAATTAACAAATACAAATAAAATAAAAAATATATATTCAATGTAATTATACTTTTGCATGCAATAAAAATAATGTTGATTATTATTAAAAAGATAAAATTTGTACTAGCGTATTGTAGTCGGTCACATTATGTTTTTTCCATTCTTCATTATCCCTTCTTTTTTTTCACTTGTTTAATTATACTAATTAAATAACCTTTACAGAATTTATATCATGGACTTTGATTTAAATAAATAAGTCAAATTATTTTTATTTTATTACATTTTGATAACAAATATAGAATAAATAGTGGTGACAAAAAGCTTTTAATGCACTTTGTGAATATAAATGGATAATAATAAACATATTTGTAATCATTAGGAAGTAAAAATTTTTCGGAAAACAGTATATTGACATCATAACTAATAAAAACATATCTTTGTTAGAGATTTAGAAGCATTTTATCTAAAAGTAAATCAACAAGTTATGATAGAACATGAATCCCATAGAAACGCATTAAAGCATATTTGTCTCTATTTTCGATGTATACTAAAAATTCTAAAAACACTTATTCAATGCTCTGTATGAAATATTTTGGTTGAATAAATAATAATAAATATAAATTACGAAACAATATAATTAAAAAGAGAATAGACAGACAAAACTATTATTAGATTTACCAGTAAAAGCATTAAAGCTTATTTCGTAATTCATTACCTTAAATTTTACAATCATTTTTTTTTTTTATTATTATTAAATCAACAAATTAGTATTTGATCTTTAGATAAGCAAAGAAAGAAAAGTAAATAAAAAAAAAATAAAAATGTTTTTTATATATAAATAAAACAAATAATCATTAAACATAAAACATAAGTATCAACATGCCATAAAGCTAATTAGTTAAATAAACGACAAACACAATACTAATGACAATAAAAGGAAAATTAATTAGATATAATTACAGAGAAGAAATAAATGCTAAAATACAAAATCGAAATACAAACATAAATTTGCAAGAAAATAATTATTTTATTTATTAAAAAAAAAAAAAAAAAAGTAAAAGATTTTCATTCGCCCACCACCACACAATACAGTCTGCATATAAAAAAAATATATTTAGAGAGGAAGCAACAATACTGCCAACCATATCATGTTTGAACAATAGATAGGTAATCATTTATCATTTAAGGGACACATAATCGATTTTTGTTTTGTTCTTTTTTTTTTCAGTTATATTTATTTATGATTGAACGTCTTTTGTTTGCCTCAATCCCTGGAATACATATATACATACAAAAAAAAAGAGGAATAATTCATAAAAAAAATCACATTTGCAATAAAAATGTAGGTAAGAAAAAGGCATCGAATAGAATTTCTATTGCCATCGATAAATAATCAATTTTTTGTTATAAACAAATAATAATTGATTGGGAAAAATTTGAAGATAAGTAATTATAAATATTAATTCATATAGATGGTGATTGTTGTGGAATTAATATAAGAAACTGCTCTTGGAAAAGCAGCCCAAAGATCCAGCTTAATGATGTGTCATTTACATTGAACCAGTTGTGTAGCCTAGTATAAAAACCTGGTGAATTTATTATGGTATAATGGCGAATACAACGAGAACAAATACCGCCAATAATACAATTTAAAGAAGAAAAAAAACCCTTTGCATTACCATTAAATTGCATTAAAAACTAAAACTAATACAGGCATTAGCTCAATTCATTTTATATAAATAAAATGTATCAGAAACACCCTTTCAACGTCCCTTATTACACTGATATAAACATAGATAAATAATAGATATAAAAAAAAAATTTTTTTTTAAGTATTCATATCAAAACTATTTGAAGACTATGTCAGGTGATGACATTTGTGCCACCCACAACAATAATATAATAATTCTGTCAAGTAACAAAATGTATTAAATTCATTTACCTTTGCTTCGTATTTAAGCTAAGCTTTAAGCATAAAAGTATTAAGCTGTGTCACTGTGTAAATAAAAATAAGCAGCTCAACCTAATAAGCTCAATTATTGTTGGTTTTTATTTTTTTATTTTTTTTGTTATTATATTTAAAAATAGCGCCTTGTTAGTTCTTCGGTTTGGAAAAAGCTAAATAATTAATTAAAAAGCATATACTGTAGTGGTTAGAAAAAAAAACCACACTAATTACTTGTTTTTTTTAAACCTTTTTAAATTTTAATTATGTAGTTAAGTACACATACTTTTTTTTCTCAATTTTATTGTAAATTAGTTTTAAAATCGTTTATATAAATTAACCTAATTCTCAGAAGCTTTTTTTTTCTATTTTATGGTTTTTTTTTTTTTGTAAAGGAAGTATTAATTTCGTTAAAGACCAACAACTATTGATTTCTATTTTTATTTTTTTTTTTTTTCGTCTTCTTCTTGGTAAACGAATTTCGATTTATTAGGAACCTCAACGATAGTTTTTTCTGTTTATTCATAGTTTATTGTGAATGCTTTCAATGACAAACATTAAACAAATATTATATATATATATAATACCATTTAGCAAAAAAAAAAAAAAGTTTATTTTTAGTTTAGAAGGAAAATCAAATAAATAAAATAAAATAAAAAAAAATCAAAGCTTATAACGTTCGTGTTTGATTCTACTTTAATTTTATTTTTATTATTAGATCGAAATGCTTATTTTTTTTTTTAATTCCTTTCTATTCCTATCTATAACGTTGTTGCCGGCTTTCCTTTGAAGAAGGCAGAGAATAAAAAATAACACAAAAAATTTAATGAAACTGTCTGCAAAATAAACATTATCTTAAATACCCATAACGTGTCTTATCTTTAAATAATAAATTTTCAATTGTTTAATAATAGGAATATTAATTTTTCTTATAGGGAAATATTATAATGGAATATTTTATCCGTGTTTATAATTTTCCATCCATAATATCTTAAAATATAAGAAATTGTTTATTTCTGTGAAATTGTTTTTGTTCTTGTTGTTCTTGTTTTTGTTGTTTTTGTTGTTAACAAACCACTTTTCTGGTAAGATAATAGATGAGTAAGCAAAAAAAAAAATCACAAATATGAAAAGTGTAAGATGGAAATGTAATGTCAAAAGCTAAAGGTCTAGATTGTTGACCGCAATTTATTTAATTTTCCCTGAAAATTTTCTTAAACTTTTTAGGTAATTTTTTTTTTTTTTTTTTTTGTGTACATATGACAACCGGAATGAAAATTTTATCTTGTCTACTTCTGCTTTTTAATGTTAAAACAACAGAAAAGTGAAACTTAATATGACTAATAATTAATTTTTCTAACATTTTTTTTTGGGTATTCTATCGTATCAACAAAAATTTTAAGTAAAAAAAAATGTTTAAACTTTATTTATACGTGGGGGTTACGCAATAAAGGCGAGCTGAGACTACAACACTGTGTTACTATTTTAAGAAGCTGACAACTCAAGAAAAGAATAAAATCTCTTCTTGAGAATATTCTTCCTGTGTTTCATTAACTAAAGACTATTCCTGACGGTTAGAGGCTAGTAGTTATGGAGTCTTCTATCAACTTTAACACTCATCGATATTTCTATCCTTACCTAAAAAAAATGTATGGTTAAAGTCCAACGTCACAAGCATTTTATTTTAAAGCGCTCCTGGTTTTCAGTATCGTATATCAATGCTTAGAGATTTGTTTCTACTTCCAAAGCAAATACCTATGACATAACGATGTCGTATCTCAAGTATTTATTTATCCAACACCCACAATTATATCTTTTTTTTATTATTAAATTAAATACTTGAAACCGCTTTTCTCAAAATGAAAATAAAAAAAAACAGGAAAAAAAATTCATTTTAATTGTTTTTAATTAAAAATTAAATGCAATTACTGTTGGCATACTTTCAGTGATTGAATATTTAAAAATGTGAACAGATACCTAAAAGGGATAACAAAAACAAAACAAAAACATTTTTATTTCTTTATTCGTCGATGTTAAAGCAGCAACAACAAATGTTATCGTGTATAAATAAATAAATAAATCTATAGCCATTATGATGATATAAAAACGAAAAATCACTATACATACAAATAAAACAATAAAATAAACTGTATGCAATTTGTGTATCGGTTGTGTTGATCAAATATTAAAATGTTGAGCTTTAGCCAGCCTACCCTACCATGTGAGGCGGTTAACAGTTCGAACTGTGTTAAAAAAAAAATCAATGAGGTAAAATTGAATAAAAACTTGCCTTCTGTTGATATTAATATCTACAATTCTTATCACGATATTTTATTTGATAATAAATAATAAAAAAGGTTCAGGGAATATTATAATTGAAAACAAACAATTATTAAATAATTTCCCAGATTTTCTTTTTTTTTATTATTATTATTTTTTTTTTTATTATTTCAATGAAAAACATAATAAATCGTATCACATGTCACATGCAATTTTCTGACACGAGACACGAGTAATAAAAAATGGTAAATATTGGTATAGTTTCACATCCTGAATAAAAGGCGACAAAAAATCATTTCCATTTAATAATTTATAAAAAAAAAATTCGTGTTACATTCTAAGAACAGTATAATTTATAAAACCCGCAATATAATTAATAATTTTTTTTTTATGTTTTTATTAATTAAAATGTGTTCTGTGCATTGTTTATAATTTCTACTGTCAAAGGCTCTTGTGAAATATATTTTTATTTTACCTTTTACTTGTTGTTTACACAATTGTTGAATTTCTTGTAATTATTATTCTTGCTAGATTTTACTTTGATTACATTTTTTTCTTCTCAAGAATACCTTTTATTGTATCAATGTGATAAATGTAGTAAACTTGATTCTATGATATTTACCACGAAAAACTAAACAACATTTAATATATCATACAGCTTCTTATTTTATATTATTTATGTTAATGTTAATTTAATAAAATAATCAATTATATATATTTATAAATATATTCAGTGTTTTAATTTTTTCTTTGTATAAGAAAATTTATTTGTTTCTCTCTTATGTTATGATTTATGGAAAAGATTTCATTTCGTAATAAGAAAAAAATTTCGTAAAAAATATAAAAAAACCAGAAATATGTAAAACGAACAATAATAAAACATTTAATTCAATTTACAATTTATAATCATGATGTTTTATTGTATATTTTTATTCTTATTTATATATTTTCGACGGATCTTTTATGTTTTCTTACGATAACAAAAATACAAAAAATACAAAAAAACTTCATGATACAAGACAATTTTGTATCTGCTTCTTTATTATTATTATTCCTCAACTAATCATAAATTCAGATATTGTCGTAAAATGGAAAATGTAATAAATTACAGATGCCCAATTGTCGCAATGTTGAACGTTAGTTCTTATGAAGAATAACAACAAAGACAGTGTTTTAACGAGAACATGGGAAATAACTAAATTTTAAGATCAAATAACAGATTTTAAGACAAACAATTTTATAAAAACAATGAAAATTTTGTGTTATCTGGCATACTTGTTTACTAAACACCCAAACCATTAGAGTTTATAAAATTTCTACCAACTGATTTTGGTCAATTTCGATACTTTCTCTCGTTTGAATCACAATTCATAACAATTTGTTTAAGCTTTTACTAGCAGATAGCATCTAGGTTAGCAGTGTACAGAGTATATATAAACGTGATCCAATCAAACTACTGATTTTATTCCTTTAAATAATAAATTTGCACTAGAGAGAAGAAAAAAAAAAGCTGAAATTATATTGACCTCAGTAGTTAAAACAAATTTACTCCAATTTATATTAACTTTCACGATTCATCCACAATTGTCGTTATTTTTACAAACAAAAATCATGTTTTTTGTGGTAATAAAATATATATTGAATTGAAAAATATTTTCTTATTATAAGTCATAACAAAATTAATTAGAAAAAGGTATAAAATGAAAACTAAAATATAGCCGAGTGTATTCGAGTATTCACACAGTATTTTCAATATAACTCGGATAAATTTACTTTTGTAAACATATTTTTAAGTAATAAATAAAACTATAAGAGTTTTTTCTTTCATTAATATATTTAAGATTATTCAAATGAAGATGATTACTTTTAATATTTATGATAACAGAAAATGTAAAATAAAGAAAAACATTAAATGATAAATCCACGCAAACACATTTTTATTCACTTGTTGTATTCAACAGACTACAGTAACCTTCTATAACATTGCATTTTATTATGCTACATTCGTTACTTTCTGTATTATATATTTACTTGGGAAAACATTTATATATTATATGTATATACGTAAGCAAAAGGCACATAATAATAAATGTATAAACATCTACATATTATTTAATATATAAAATTGAAGCAATTCCATTTATTTATATTATTTTATATTTTTTCACTTATTTCTTATTTACCATTTTCTCATTTCTTTTGCTTTCTTTTTTAACATTTTCACAGGAAAAATTTGAACAAATGTGATTAGATTCTTTTAGCGAAATACAATTGTTGTCATTATTATAACAAAATATATTTATAAAATTTAATAAATAATAATATTGTTGACGTCATCTAAACAGTGTTTTATCTACCCAGCTCAATAACAAACTTATAAAATTAAAAATAAAAGCGAAAAAACACTTTTATATTAAACAAAAGGAATAAAAATTCTGTAGTAAATTCATTTTTAAAGTGAAAAATCAATTTGTTTATCTAAAGCGATTTTTTTTTTACAATTAAAATTCATTGAATTAACAATCAGAAGCAACCAAAAACTAGTAAATTCCTTAATTAATTTTAATTTTATAACAATAATAAAAGAAAAAGACTTTTAATTGATTTAATTACAATAATTAATGCTTTGAAAGCTGAAAATTAAATCAATAAACAATCAGACCAATTTTGTAGATTGGATAATTGAAAAATACGGAGAATAAGGTCACCAAGTGAAGGGAAATAACAATGAGAAAATAATAAACTATATAATCATTGTGGAATAAAAACGAATTGGGTGGTTGTACAATAATAAGAAATAATTTATTTATATATAAATAAAAAAAACTGTTCTATCATCATTGAGCGGTTTTTTCAACCAAGCAACTAACAACCGAACCACCACAAAAGTAAAAAAAAAAAATAAAAATCTTTTTTTGTATGGGGGGTGCAATGTTATAAAAAGCGCAAATACCACATAGCCACAAATGAATATAAAATAAAACGTCCGCAACAAATAATAATTCGAATCCACGCCAAATGAAATAAGAAAGAATAGCGAAGAACTCAACTAGAATGCCTATAATATTATTAGATATAAACAACAACAGTAGCAGCAGCAAGGAACAAAAAGAAATCAAATGGAAGTGCTGCAAAGGAGACAAAAAAAATCTTTTATTCTTTGTATATTCCTTCTCTATTTTCAATGAATAAAACATAAATGTGGTATGAGGAAGCGATAACTTGCTAGCTCTATTGCTTTTTACAGGTAGGTAAACCACGTTAAATTATTTCTTTTTCTTTTTTTGTATTTTTTATAGGAACATTTGGGTTTTGAATCATTGAATTGAAGCTTTCTAAGAAGCTTTTAAAAACGTTTTACTTTATACAAAAAATATGAAGAAAAATTAAATCAAGTTGGTTTTTCTTGTCACAAACTTTTAACAATAATGATGTCAAATGTAAATTTTATTTTGCTCCTCCTTTCCCAAATATATACTTTCTCCTTTATTATAAAAGTATTTTTAAGCACCATGTGCTGATTTACATGGATCTTTTAAATAATATTAAATAAAATAAGAGAATAAGAAAGAATCCCCATCGATGATTTCTCAAAATAAGTTTTCGTTTTTATTATTATTTAAAACAAGATTAAATGATTAACCGAAATAATAAAACGGAAATTTTTTTTTTGTTTTTGTCTCTCATATTTCAACCTCAATAATTTTATTTTAATATAAAATAAATTTTAATTAAGATTTATTATACACGTGTAGAGTAATGTTTGTATATATTCAAAAAAAAAGTTTAATAATGTTTTTCTTTTTTTTTTGTTGTTGTTTACATGTCCTTGAACTTTAATTACTTTTTTTTAAATAAATTTTACGTTTTTTTTTTATTATTATCTTTTTCCATTTAAATGCAACAATCTCATTGTTATTTCATTTATTTCTAATTGTGTTTCATTAAAAAAAAATAAATTATAGCATTAAAGGTCACGTATTATATATAAAAGCTCAATGTTATATTTAAATGCTTTTGTAATTAAATTACTTTTTTAGATCAACAATTGATATTTATTTATAGTTTTTGACAGTCTTCTGTTATTTAATATTAATCTACTATAAATAATTTTTATTTATTTATGAAAATTATGATTATGCGAAAAATATTTATAGAAATAATATAAGAATAATAAAAGTGAATCTTTATTTAGAAAAGTCTCATTTATCGTTGGTAAATAATTGTGTTCAATTTTACAGCGTTTTGTTGAATTTTATGTCAGTTTTTTAAATAGTTATTATTGAATAACCTGAAGAGGCATTTTGGTAGCATTATTAAACGCCTTAAAGTATTACAATGTTAATGGCTAAAGTGTAAATCCGTCACAATATTTCTTAGTATGATACTGTGCATCTGCATCGTTGCACATTCTGAGTTTGTTTATTCTAATTGTTTATTTTTTTTATCCTTCATTCAACCGTGGTTTCGTTGTTTACGTATAGTAATAAAAATAGTTTAACACAATAAACAATAATTATAAAAAAAAAAAATTAATTCACATGATATAGAATATTTTCAATTTTAAATGAATGATTAAAAAGCAACAAAATATTTGATTTTGATTATATATTCCATCAATTTTACATCTTCTTTTTTATTTGCTGGATGCATAAAACTCTCTAGTTTTACCCACAATTTTCTTTTCTACATACTTTTTTTTATCATCATTAATCATATGTATTTTTCTTTGTGCGTTTTTACATAAACGTATAAAAGAGAAGTTCGGAACCATTACCTCGTCTAACGTGTTATATTAAATCAATACCAAAAAAAAAAAGTGTAATAAATTATAAATTTATACGTAAATTGATTTTGAAAATATAAATTATATTTATATGGAATAAAGGGTTTTACATTATTGTTTTGAATTGGGAAAAAGAAAAATGTTGGGACCTCTTAACCTACAATTGTTTATTAAACCAAGTTTTTATTACGTTATTATTCAGAACGGAACACAAAACACTAAAGTTATTTTCCACTATTACTGTTAAGAATATTAATTTTACTTGTTTTTAAAACTATAAAATTTTGTTTTCTACAAGACCCCCTTAAGGGTTTTTACTATTGAAGAAACTTCATCAAAGAGTTACACAACATTATTTTAGTTTTTTTTTTTTTTTTTTGTTTGAATTATTTACATTTTTGACAGCTTTTATATGAAAAATTATATTCCTTTTATAAATAGAATTTAAAGCTTTTATTAAATCCAAATATCAAGCAAATATACAAATCAGCAGGTTATATTTTAATAAAGACAAAAAACAGATATGACAACATTTTTAAAGTTTACTATAGGTCCTCAAACAAAACCGAGGAAAGGAGAGCCACGAAAGAAAAGTTTAGTTTAAATTTGAATTATTCATGTTGATAATTTTGGTTCCTTTTTGTTTTTTTTTTGTCATATTAAAATAGTTTTTTTCCTCACCATAAAAAATAAAAAAAAAAAATCTTAATAATTCATTTAAGATTTTATAAAAGAAAATCAAAAAAAAAAAAAAAAAAGAGAGAAAACTTTCTAGGATAAACACAAAGAAAGAAAAGAAAACGAAACAAGAAAAAAGAAGTAAAATCAATATGACACACAATGTAAAAGGTCTTGAATTTGCTTCATGATAACAAGTACAATTTGGTGACAACAAAAATACATAAAATACAATTTCATCAAGTCATATAGTGAAAATAGTATAGCAACAGCCTTTAATAACAATGACAACTCTGATAACAGAATAATAATAAAAGGCATATAATAGAGTGGTTGTAGGTTTCTTACGCTATGTTTGTGTCCTTGGACAAAATTTTAATAGTTGTACAGTATAACAAAAAGTATAAGAAATGGAAGAAGTGAAGAATCATAAAAGTACTAATAGAAATTATTTTCATATATAACGAAGTAATCATTGGCAAGATACCAAAAATGGTATTATGATAATAATAATAATAATAAAGGATAAGGAAACAAACAAGCGAAAATATAATGGCGAAGCAGAAAATATAGTGAGGAGAAACGATACAACAGTAGATAAACAGTAGTAATTATAATATTGAAATATTTTACTTTTATTTAATTTTTATTATTAATTTTTTTTTTTTTGGTAGAATATAATGAAGGGAGTGATTTTCTGCTGAAATGTTATAATTTTAACATAAATACGAAAAGAAGTTAAACAATTAATAATAAATATATAAACATTATCGTAATGTTAATTAATTTAAGCACACTTAATACAAAAGACATACTGCCTTATGTAGTTTCTGTTTTCGTTTACACTTTAGGTTTCTTTACTTAGTGTTGCTTTTTTTATGGTAAAGGTTAAGTGGTTTACACAACCTAAACATTCTTTATATACAAAAATTCTCTCGTCTTTTCGACATGAAAAATAAGTTTCAACCAAAAAAAAAAAAATAAAATAATAATAATAATAATAATAACCCCTGAAACTACAGTTTAATAAAATAAAATCACGCTTCAAACCCAATTTGGTCACCCTATCGTGTAATTAAATTCAATATTTCAAATACAAAAGGGTTATAAGAGACTTTCATCAAAATAAGACGGCAAAAAGAAACGCAAGCAAGCAAGCAATAATAATAAAATTAATATAAACTAAAAAAAAAATACTTTTTTTTTGTAATACCCCCTCGAGATCTGTTTAAATACCTTATGAAAACCAGGAAAAGTAACTAGAAACAATCTAATGTGTTGTCTTAAATGAACTTTTTATGTTCCTTTCTTTTTATACGACTTCTAACAAAAGTTGAGGAATTTCTTCTTTTCGTTTTTTTTTTTTTTTTGCTTTGCAACATCTGTTTCTGTAGTCGCTGGTTATATAAGTAAAATATGCAGTCGGGAAATTAATTTTAATTTTTTTTTTTATTTTTTGATTATGTTTAATCAAGGTAAAAATGCAGCTTAACATAATTTACTGTTTACCTTTAAATGTTATTTATGAGTTTATAGAATTAATAATAAAACTAAACCGACAATTAAATAAATTCTAACGGATTTTAAAAGTTTTTCATTTAAATTTTTGTGACTAAGATAATTAAAAGCTAAAGGTAAATTAATTACAAATTTAAATTATAAAACAGATGTGACTATGTAATTATAATTTCATTATAAGGATATACAAAAAAAAAAAAAAAAAAAAGAAGAAAGAAAAATTAATATGTAGCGAATGAAAGAAATTTTAATTATCATGAATGCAAGTTACAAAAACCCTACAAATTATGTAACAATTTTATTGTTTTTAATGTATGTTTAGATAAATTGCAACGTATAGAGAATTTAATTAAAACATTACAGTGGTGTACGTGATAAAAAAAAATAAATATTACATAAAACTTGTGACACGTCAATTTGTTATTCTGTCAAAAAATTAAAAAATTTCTTTCCTTTTTCACATTAAAAGCGACTTGAGCCATAGAATTTTATTTTATTTATTTATTTTGAAACTTCTGTTTTATATATTGTCTTATATTTTAAAAGCTTAGTTTGCGACACTTTAATTGGAAAGCTTAGAGAAATATCTAAAATAATAATAACAAAAAAAAAATTTTTTTTTTTTTTTTGTTTACACATTTTTCCTATAAAGTTTGTTAAATGTCTGTAATTTTTCTCAAAACATTTTCTCTTTACTTTATAAAAGCTTTTCATGGTGTTTTTTTTTTTTTGCTACGATTTATAAATTTGTGAAAAAATAATGAAATCAATAATAATATAAATAAAAAAAATATTTTAATGAAATATTATTACGTGATTATGTTTATTTAAAAAAAAAAATAAAAAATTTTAATATTTCTGCTGCTTCGTATATTTTAAAATATGGAAAAACAGAATTATAAAGGGATGATGGACTATACAAAATATTTGTAAACAAATAATACAATTACATTCCTATAAATTATGAAAGATAAACATTTTCTTTTCTATAATATCTTTAAAAATTACTTTTCCAGGAATGTCAACCGTTAATACAATTTTTCAAAAAGAATAAAAAAAACTTTTATATTTGATGTAATAATTTTCACAAAGTCAAAGATAATTTTTAATCAAAAAAAAAAAAAATACTTACTTACATGTCTATTATTAATTCTTATCTAAAGAATAATTAATATTTTATATTTCGTTTATTAAATCTTAATTTTCAAAACTTTTCTTTTCTTTTCTTTTATAAAGAGTGTTTTATTATACAACACATAAATGTTTTCTTTTTTTTTTTGTTACTTTGCTCCTTCAATATAATGGCAGCAGTAGAACATTGTAAACAAATCCTTTTTTTTTTTAAAGCAGTAGAATAAAACTTAACTTTAGTTTATGAGGAAAAGAATTTAAAAAGTAACAATGCAAAAAAAAAACAGAGAAGAAAAGGAAAAACTTTTTTCTTTTTTTTTTTTTTTTTTTTTAAAGTAATATTTTCGATGTTTGGCAATGCTGTTGAAAACTTTTGATAGCTGTTATAAAAAGAAATGAAAAAAAAGCACACACCGGATATTCAAGACATAGCGTGTGGTTATGAAAAAATATTAGGTGAATCCACCGAATTCAAAACAAAACAAAACAAAATAACAAGAAAATAAAATAAAATAAATGGTGGTAAAGTACAAAAGAAATCATAATAAAGATAAATTTATCAACCACATGGAAAATGTATTAAAAAAAACTGAAACTTTTACCAAAATACACAAATGTTTTCACCAATAAAAAATAAATGGAAAAAGCATTAAAATTTAATTTCAACGAATTTTTAATTTTTAAGCAATTCTGAAGCAATTGACAAACATTTTTTTTTTCTGTTGCCACTCTGGTTAAGTGAAATTAAAGCATTTTTTAACGTTTCTATAAATGCTTTAAAAAAAAAAACAGTATTAATTACCATTTAAAACCTTTAAATGATCTCTGATTCGAATGATTATTTTGTAGCTACTGTATGCAATGCACAAAATATCGATCAAAAAAAATTTATTATTATCACTAATACTCGCTAATGTTTAATTTAGAAGTAAACAAAACATTAATCTATGGCTTAACTGTCATCTTAGAAATCTTTAATGACATGTAGATTTCATCTATGGTTTTATTTTTACTTTACGAGCTTTCGGTGAAATTTATTACCACTCTAATTAATACGTTTAATTAAATTCCGTTACAAGATTTCGTTTATGTTTTATTTGCACAGTTGCGCGTTTGTTATATAATTGTCAATTTCCTATGTCTAAATATTATTATTAATTTATTTGCCTTGACAAGCATTACTTAAAGCAAAATATTAATTAAAATGTACCTTTACTTACCTGTTAAAAATATTTAATTTAGAATTTGTTTCTTATTTTTTAAAGCAATGTTAGGGTCGCGACACAAAATTTCATCAATTAGTAAATTAGTAAGACAGGAAATATTTCGTATAATGTTTTTGAGATGATGCAATGGAGAATTGTCAATAAACAATAAATGGTACACGGGACACAATTCTGATTATGCAGAGTATACAAATATCAGTTAAACAATGATGTTTTTTTAATATAAGTGCACTGATTTTAGACAGTTCTATTTCAATAGTAATTTCTGATAAATCAATTCACTTCTATTTATATTTATATTGTTGTCATTTTTGAAGTGGTGGCCAGTGTAATTCCGTAATTAATCAAGATTTAAATGCACGACATTCTTTTCTATAGAGATAACATTTACACTAATTAGTTAATATTTTTACTGTTCAAAGTTTTTTTATTCGACTTTTCTTTATATTTTTAAGTTTGGATTGACATTTTAGGATTAATAACTTACAATCTGTGTTTAAATAGCCTAAAATCCTATGGCAATTTAATGAATTGGATTCTAATTATTTCCGGATGTTAGTTTTAAAGGATTGAATAATAAATTTGGAAAAGAAGACGACCGATTGTAAGGCGTGGGTACATCTATTATGATCGTTCACCTATGTTCTTTAGTTGCTCTTGCATTTGTTGCGCGTAATCGACGCATAACAACCGTAACCTTCTTTGAGCAATGTTGATAGCAATGTCTATCAATTTTTAATAAATTGATAGATTCCTGACATCGCATCGGTGTTTAAGTATTAAAGTGTTACAGACTGTTGAAATAATAAGCTTTTATAAGAATAAAATTATAACATCAATTGTCAGTCCTAGATCTTCTGATTCTTTTGCTGTCCTCCGTTACTCTAAATTATTCCTCTAGCTGGATCCGTGCGATAAAACGGTTAACAAACCGTGATGATTAAACATTAGTGAATCTATTACTAATTGACATTATTAGAAAAATTAATTTTACAATTCAGCAAATTGCGAATAAACAATTTTTTTTTTTTTTTTTTTTTTGCAAAAACACATTTTTATTTACAGGATTATTCTGTTTTAATTTTAATTTTTTTTTTTTTTGTACTTTTGTTTATATAATTTTTTTTTGTTAAGTCAACGTATATTGGGTATTTTTTCTTTTTATTATTATTTTGGATTAATTTAATGCTTTTATGCTTGTTATTTTTTCTTTTTTTTTTCTGTATTGTTCAACAAATGATGGCTTTTTTTTTTTGTTTTTTGTTGCTTGTTCGTCTGTGCATATAAAATACAACAAATTTTTTTTTTTTTATTGAGTTGTTACTTGTTTTTAAACCAATTTATTTATTTATTTATTTATAAAAGGATTGTTTGCATGTTTGCATAAACAAAGGAATTAAAATTATAAAAAAATTAAAAAAAAAAAAAAAACGAGAAAAACTTTTGATTTTTAATTTATAATAATAATAAATATGGATTTATTTATTTAATTTATTCATAAAATTAAATAATTATTTTAATTTAATTTCTACATAAATAGATAATTTATTTTTATATTTTACTAATAAATAATTATTTATATTGATTGTGCATAAAATGATAAAATAGAAAATAAAAAACTGATAAAACTAATCAACTAATGATATGTTGAATACAAATTTGTTTAAAATTATTTACTAAAATATAATTAATAATAATTGTGATTAAAATATTATTTATTTTATTTATATAACTGTTATTTGTTTCATGACGTGTTGCTGCACGGTGTTCACTTTTAATAACATGAACAACGACACTAGCTGAATCTAATTTATTAAATAGATTAATAGATTAGAATAAAAACCAAAAAAAAAAATAATAATCAAAAAGAGAGATAAAAATTGTTTTATTTAATCAATTTTTTAACATTTGTAACAATTATTGATAATAGTTTTGCGTACCTGAACTGCTTGGTGAGCATGTATAATTTCCTGAATCACCAGGTGATGATCTATCTATAATTAATCTACTCGTTTTTGTATAACGTTCTGTTATTACATTTATACCACCACGTTGTAAATAATTAATTAGATAGCCATCCTTGTACCAATAGATAAATGATGGTGGTGTTGTTGCTTGCTGGGCAACACATGTCAAATTTAGGTCACTTCCACTTTTGATAAATAGCTCTGCATTTCCTAATATTTTTGCTTTTGACACTAGAAAATACAATTTGTAATTATTAATTAATTGTTTTATAGTATTTTTAACTAAGAACGAACACAAATTTCTATTTCTATGTAATAATAAATAATAAAAATGGAAATTCACCAACAACGTTGAAGCGAAACGCTTGACTTATTTTCGGTTCTGTTGATACTTGACACTCGTAAACACCAGAATCTCTTGGCTGTGGTGATGATACTTTTAATGACCATTCATCAGACCCATCAGCATGAAATGACTGAAATCGTTGATCATTAGTGTACGTCATTATTCCTATTGTTAAAATGTGCAGATCACGCTTCCTTATCCAAGAAACCTAATAATCAATTTGTGTTTGTGGTATTTTTTTTTTGTTTATTGCTTAGTTTTATTTTATTTTATTTTTTTTATAAACTACAGATTCAGTGATAAATTAGAAATCAATTAATAAAGAAAAAAAAATCGATTTATCAAAATTAGCAGAAAGCAATCAAAAGCAAAAATAAAAATAAATTTCTTTTGGAACTTTGTGACAGGTAAATATGTTTCAAATTAAATAATTTTAAAGCAAACAGTGAGGACACGTAGTAAATATGACAGAAACATTTAACTCTTTCTACTGTTTTAAAATTTTTAATAAATGATTTGTCATATTTTATTAAAAATAAAAAAGAAATAAAAACATGGGACTTAAATTAAAATTTATTCTGTCTAACTGTGTGCCATTTTAAAATGTCGCAATTATTCAGTAGAATAATTTTAAAAACAATCACACCTTGATTAAACATAAATAATTTCACATATTCTGTTTAAAAAGAGAATAGAAGGATTTTTCTGCTTAACGTATAAAAATAAAAAGGATTCAACATAGGTCATAGGTTAACAAACAATTAAAAAGGCGACTCACTGCACGATCTCCCAAATTTCTCACACGACAATGCAAATGTGATGTTTGTCCAACTGTCGTTGTAATCTCACGTTTTGTCGAATTATCAAAATACGGATGACCGGTTGCTGTTTCCCAAAATGCTATTGTATCAACACTAAATGTACCACTAACTATATTTTTGGAAAATTATAATAAAACAAAAAAAAAAAAAAAAACTCAATTAACACTTTATAAAAAAAGTTTTTTTTTTTTTTTTTGTATACAAACCAACTAATAGTATTATTCCTATTAAAAAATTTATTTTAAAATTCTCCATTGCATTATCCTTAATTAACTTTAATTACTAACAAACTTTACACAAATTTCCTTCACATTTTAAACTTTTTTTTTTTTTTTTTTTTTTTTTCATAAATTTATTAAAATTTATGCTTCTAAAGTATTTTTTATTTTTTTTAACACTTTTTGTATATAATCAAAAATTATGCTTCTACCGTTTAATGATTATATATAAAAAAAAAAATAAGAAAATCTTTTTCACTTTTATTCACATTTTTTATTTATTCTTTTATTTAGCTGGAAAATAATTAAATTTTAATTAAAACAACAGGATACAATTTTTTTTTTAATTATAAAAACTAATCTTAATTGTAGAACAAACTAAAAACTCGCAATGCAGTATGTTTATGTTTTAACGCACAATTGTCCTTGTCCTTCGTCTGTAATAAGATAACAACAAAAAATATCCTCTAATATATATATTTTTGTTGTTTTTTTTCATGTTTTATTTTTTTTTTTTTTTTTGTGAATAATCAAATTGTATAAAGGTGGGAATGAGCGCTGGCGCAAAATAAAATTAGGAAAATTTATAGAAAAACCGATTATTAAGGAGAAATGTTTGTTTAAAGCAAACCATAGTGGAGAATTGATAACGCAGGCGTTTTAAGGTTGATTTGAAAAACAGAACGAGCACATTTATTTGTATAAAAAATTTATGAATGGGACAGAAAATTTTCTGTATTTTCCTTCTTTGGTAAAAGTTAGCTTTTCTATATCAGCACAGATTCAAGTGGATTATAAAAAAAAAGGAATAATAGAACACAAACAATTTGAAGAAAGCATAGGCAAAAATCAAACATGAAAGAAAGAAGAAAAAAATTTATGGATTCAAACAATAACTCTTGTAAAACATGACCCTTTTATTCTTGACCTTTGTAAAAATTATTTCACTGAAACAATATGAATAAAAAAAAAAAAAAAAATTTTCTTTTTTTAAAGAAAAACAAATATCTAAAAAAGGAAGAACAATAAAAAAAAATCAAACAATTATATTTGAACAGGATAGGGACCAATGAAATAAATTTTATAAATAAATGTATACGGCTGTAGGTCAAGCAATTTAACATATTATTAACACATTTTAGACCAAAAAATCATCAATAAAATTGTGCAAATGAACAAATAAAGTAATGTGAAATAGGGTGAAGCTTTATTTTCGATTTGTTTTCATGTAAACTTTTTTACTTTGTTAAAGGAAACCAGAGTAAACTAATTTATTGTTACTTAAGAAATCTAATTTACATTTTTATTTAAATATCCTTAGTTTAAAAACTGAAAATAGTTTTGTTTATTCATCTAAATAATAAAATCAATAATTGTGTCTAGTCGTATTAAGCTAGCGTAAAAGCTTTCTAAACTATAGTTAAACATGAAAAAGCAATTTCAGTTAAAGATGGAAAAAAAAACTAATTAGATTTGTTGAACAATCAAAAAACTAAATAAAAATTCAAATAAGATGCATATCTTTTAAAAGCTTTAATATAAATAAAGAAAATTATACTTGCTTAGTGTACTATAATCAGTTAATACATTGTTAGCTCAACATTGTAACCTTAAACATCTAATTAAAGAATCAAATTCAAAGTTAATCTAATTAGAAATAAAGTCATAAAAAGTATTTTTTATCAGTTTTAACAAGTGTTTTTTGTAAAATTATTTTTAAACGTTAGTTTATTTAAAATAGTTTTCTCAGCATATAAATGCTTAGTAGTTTCATGTAATTATAAATTTATCAATCGGTAATAATGCTTCAATAAAAGCGTAATTAATAGTTAGGAAGTATTTTTATAATTCATCTTATTATAATTAAAGATATTAAAATTGGTATTCTTGCTTATTATTATTATTATTATAATTCTTAGATTAATGTAATTAAACGTTTCCAACAATAATAACACGCAAATACTATTTATAATTTTCATCATCACACTTATTTACTTAATAACAAAATGTTGTTTTATTAGTATAAATATAAATAAAGAGATAAAATAAATTCTAATGAGATGTCAGTTGATACAGTAAACATATAAATATGCTCATCACTCATTCGTCTTTATAATATATAACATAATATATTATTATTGTTGTTTGTATAAAATGACTATAATAGAAACATAACATTATAACTCCCTAATTATTATTGTCTATCCAACAAAAAAATAATAAATAAAAAAAATAATTAAAAAGTTTATAATAAAAAATGTCTCTAGCATATATAAAAAAAAAAAAAAAATTTTAAAATAAGAGTAATTAAAAAACAGCATAAAAATCCACATTAAATAATAATAACAATATGGAAAAATTGCTTGTTTATTTGAAAAATATAAATAAAAAAAAAATTATTATTTATTATTATCGTTTTAAATTAATATGAATTTGTATACTAACTTAAAAAAAGCAATACATGATATTTCCACAAAATCCATACTAACATAAATATTTTTATATTTATTAAATTTTTTATTATTTCCAATAATTAATAATTATTATGAATGAAAAATATCAATAAAACGATATTCTGTGAATTGATTAGTTTCTTTATAATTTTCAATTGAATTATGAATATTCAATGTGAGATATGTGGGTATGTAGATAAGTTTCTACTGTTCGTAGTAATTAGTTTTTTAATAAATAAATTTTAGCATAAGACTTTAACTATTTTCCAGCAGTAAACAACAAACCGACCATAAAAAGTTTTTAGTAAAATTAAAAATTAATTAATTAATTATTAGAGATCTTTACAGATTATTCGCAATCATGCCGTTTCCATATAATAAATTTTTGGCAGCAAGTGTATAGTACAATTTTTATAGAAAACGGACAAAACGTGAATAAAGCAGATAAAAGGTTATACACTCTGCCTCTATAATATTAATAAACAACAATAACTACCCTTAAAACAATAAAACTTTTTATTTAGATTAATTAACCAAAAATAAATTTGGTTTATAATCAATAAAAACGCATTATAATAATTTTTTTTAATTGAATTAAATAGCAAATAAAAAAAAAAAAAACTAACAAAAAACCACACGACATAATGATAAATTACACTTTTGTGTTTTAAAATAAATTTTTTTCTGTTTTTTTTTTTTTTTTTAATTCAACTGTTCGCAATCAGCTTAATTTAATCTGTTTCTGACACATTAAATATGTTACACGAAATATAAAAAAAAAAAAATAAAGCAGACGGAAAATATTATTAACAATAACGTCACTAAACAGAATAACAGCAAAAATTATATAAAATAAAATTTAATACATCCAATTAAAATTACAAAACAAAATTTTATTAATTACTTAAAATTGTAGTCAATAAACTTGTTTTAATTTAATTTAATTTTATTTTATTTTATTTTATTTTGGTCAATCAATTTTATTTTATGCTTATATTGTTGATTATAATAAAATTTTATCACTAGTTGTTGTTGTTATTATTGTTGTTGAGTTGTCAAATAAAAGCTTTTTAAAATATATAAAAAATAAAGCTCATTTGATTATAAATATATTATAAATATATAAAATAAAAAAAACGAACAACAACAACAGCGACAACAAATATTGATATGAAATAAAATTTTATGATTAAAGCTCCAACTATTGAAAAAAAAAGTATATATATATATAAATGTGAGAATGTGTGTATATAATATTACCCACGACCAATAAACTAGGAAAAACAAGAAATTTTATATACAGAAGAGGAAATAGAAGCAAAAGCTTTTCACTTCTGTAGATGGTTTGGTTTTTTTTGTGTAAACAAGGATATAAGGAAAAACAAAAAGCATATAAAAATCATTGAAAGATTTTTTTTTGTTAAAGCAAAAAAAAAAAATTAAATTTTCATTTTTTCTTTTCATTTTCATTTCATGTTTGTGTTGTTGATGATATTCGTCTTTATAACAAGCAAATATCAAGATTGTGGCTTCTTTTCTTTAAAGGATGCATTATTCATGTTTTATTTGTTGGAATGAAATAAAGAGTGCAAAATAGTTTCTACTATTCTAACTAAAGGATTTGGTTCTTTTTTGCTTTTCTTTTTCTATAAAAAAAATCAATTTTCATTTTCGTTATTTTTTTTTTTGTGATATGATTTTATTATATTATGATTGTCATAACATTTTTTTTTTTTTATAATTATGTGTCATCGGTTGTTATCTTTTAAATATTAATCTACAGAAACAGAAAATAAAAAAGCATACAAAATTTAATTACCCAATTAAAAATTAATTAATTTAATTGACAATTATTTTTGGTTTTTATTACATTGATTGTAATTATTCTATTAATATTATTATTAGACTTCATTAATTTGATATGCTGGTAATGATTTTATTAATAATTTTTTGGATTTTTATTTGCTGTATTATTTGAAACGTCAAGTCATGAAGACAATAGAGTAATTCTTCAGGCAGTGTGCTTTTACCGAACTTTAACAACACAGCAAAATACAAAAAAAGGAAAATTATTATTATTAGCTAATTCATAACTAATTAATCAATATTAATTTGAATTGTTTTGTCTAGTTTTGTATTCATTTGATACTGAGATGCATGTTCACCAAAATTCGATTAATTTTTTTTTTGCTACATGATTTCGATCGATAAAATCATTAAAAATTTCAGATGTGTTAATAATTTTTTATAAAAACAATATTCGCTTTTATCAATATATCAAAGCACGAAAAAAAATATTTTCATCACGGGTTCAGTGTTTTTAGCAACATCTACATCAGCAACACCAATTAAATAAAAATTGTCAACAATTTTTTTATAACCTGTGTTATTTATTTATTCAATTTTAGTAATACCAAAGTGAATCATTTATAATTGGAAATACAAACAAATATTCTATTCAAATATTATTTTAAAAATATAATCAGTTAGCTTTTATGTAGCATCTAATTAAAATCTACCAATGCAAAAAATGAATGTTATTTTACCTTTAAAAAAGAAAAAAAAAAGAAGAAAATAAAAAAAATACAACCAATTCGAAAATACAATTTAATAAATTAAAAAGTATCAAAGATAAATTTTCAGACGAATTTTTTATTTATTTTTTTCTCTCCTATTTATATATTTTTTTTTATTTATTTTGTCGTATCTTTTATGTAATTTTACGATGCTACTTATTTACTTAAAAGAAGAAAAAAAAAAACGAAAAAAACAAATAAAAAATAGAAGGAAAATGATATAAAAAAATTTATCGATTTTAATCGGTTTAACGTTGCAATAAAAGATAGCAGAGGTGAGAACCTTTTTTTTTATGTTCACAATTTTCTAGTATAAGCAAAAAAGGATTAAAAGCATGAAGATTTGAATTTTATAGGCTCTATTTTGTAATTTTATCACCAACGACAACACTGATAACGTTATAAAAACTGTTTATAGCTATCTGCCAAAAATAAACATTATTTTCATTATTACTAGTTAAGGCTGCACACTTGAGTTTATTTCCTCCATTTCATCATTTTTAAATCTTACCTTTAATATTGGAATCTTGGTAATTATATTTACTGAATAACTCCTCAGGTTATTATTAATAACTTTTGTGCATTGATTACTTTTTTCTTTGTAGTTATATGTCGGTTAGTTTTTGATATGTTTTTGTTTACATTGTTTTAATTAAAAAAATAAAAAATAAAATAAATTAAAAGTCTAGAACTGTAGGCTATAAAAAATTTTTAATTCTCGTATATCATGGTATTTTTGTTACAAACTTTATTGTGTTTTTGATAACCTATTCAATATATTCTATGTATGTGATATAACATAGTAATGATAATTTATAAAATCTGCTGGATTGTTGTAAAGTTTAAACAAGTGGAAAATATGATGTTATTTTCTATATCAGACAAAATGAAAAGAAAAAAAAAAATTTTTTTCTTGTATAATTTTTTCCTTTGAAATTTAATTATGTTATTTAAACAAGCATGTAAGTATGGTAGTTAGAGATTTTTTTTAAAAATCTATATGGAATTCTCTACCGCATTTAGATTCTTTTTCCAATTTTTAATCAAAATTGATTAAAAAAAAAATTTTTTTAATTATTCGATTAACTAATATTGCAGTAATAATGCCAATGATCGTGATTTTTGCCCGTAAGGCATATAACAAAATATATTTTAGAAAAATATTTACTGCAAAGAGTGTAGATACAGAAGCATATTCTGTGTGATCTAGCGTCGGAACACAAAAGTATTCAATGTTATTCTAGTAACTTATGTTAACCTACGTTTATCACTATGTACTAACTACCTATATATATAAAATCAAATAGATAAAATAAAATTGTGTGAGCGTCACAAAGTATTTACCGGATATAAAAACAAAAAATACAGAAAGGTTAAATCCTTTCATTCGATAGATGAAATTAATAATTTCTACTCACTCTATGTGTTTGCAGTAATATTAATTATCCAATTCTGTATATTTTACTTTTACTCATTAAGATCTAAATGTATTTCTAAAAGTTAGGTGCTTATTGCATTTTTATTGGAGAAAGTAAAAGCAGTACTCAGTAGCAATGATTTTGGTGAAATAAGAACTGACCTATTTTTTAACCGAATTTGTTTTGCTTCAGCATTTTTGACATTTTGTGTCAGCTCAAAGTTTATCTTAAATTAGTTAAACTATATTAGCTGAAATTTTCTATTAAATTTGTTATACTTGTCGATCATACATGTGGTACAATCTTTAGCAAATGCAAATACATTTTGTTTATTAACAATAAATGTAATCATTTGTCCAATAATAATATATAATAAAGTCACAAACTCTTACTTACATCTGCAAAACTTGTATTCTATGAAATACGAAACTTTTTCTTTTATTTATTCTTTATTCTACAAAAAAGCAATATTAATTTCAATAGATATATAAATCAATACCTGTAGTAATATTAATATGTATAATGAAACTATATTATTTATTTCCTTTTACAAAATTCATCAAAAAAAAAAAAAAAACTTTAATAAAATCTCAGAACTTTAATGAACATTTGATAAAATAATATTAACAAAAATAAATTTTTTTTCTTGCTTGATATATTTATTAATTAACGTAATGAAGCACCTCAAATACTATTTTTCCAATTAAAATATACACACGATTAATAAATTCAATTAATTACTAACATGTATATAAAAAAAAAATTTTTTTTTTTTTAATTGAATTAATACGCAGATGTCGAAATTATTCATAAAAAAAACTGTTTACTTAATTAAATTCCTTCATCACGTTCATATTTTGTTGGCTTTTAAAAAAATTTAAAAAAAAATACAAAAAACTTTCGTTAAACAATATGTAAGATAACTTATTTAAAAAAAAAAAACAATCTTCTTATAAATAAAACCAAAAATATATATTAAATTAAATAAAATGTTTTAAGGGAAACAGAACAAGAAAAAAATTATATAGAAATACGAAATAAGAAATATAAAAACCACAAAGACAACAGTTGGTGTTGTATAATTTTAATTTTACATGTTTGTTGGTTTGACTAAAAAATAACAAAAAAAATTAAAAAATATAAAATGACACACAGTTTCAACAACACTTTCTCCTGTAAATAATAAAATAAAGTTTTATTTTAACTTTCTGTTACTTTTCAACATGAGCTCTCTACTTTGAGCTTTTCTTTTTTTTTTTTTTTGCTTATCAAATATGTTTTTGATTATATTTTTCTCCTGGCATCCGCTAGATGTGTATCACTCATGCATGCCATTAGCATAATATTAAGAAAGCAAACAAACAATTTTTTATTCTTGTTTTAAAAACAAATTGTTTTTTCTACAGGAAGTGACATTAATAAACAAAAGTTTTCGTTCAACATATTTGGCGATTTAATAGGCAGGGCTTTATACAATATATATATATTTTTTAATATAAACCATAAGAATATTAAGCGAAAGTCTTTACATGATTACTTTTTTGAGAAACAGATTTTTACTGATTTCATTTATTTATATATTTTTTTTTGTTTTAAATCTATTTCATAATAATATTTATAATAAAATAAAAAATTCTCTAGATATATTTTACCAAATAAATATTTTTCTGTTTGTTTTTAAATTTATTCGAAAAAGTTAATATATTCAGTGGTGTATCAAGGTTAGATTATGAGCTAATAAAAAATGCATGCTGCTTAGCAATACGTTTTTGTAAGGTTTCTTCAGTAAGTCCATTTTAACCACAAACTTTTTATAATCCCTTATAATGCATGAAATTTACAATGTATAATAAAAGCTTGAAAAAACCAGAAGAATTCATCATAACTTTTTACAACATTATTTTTTTATTTTTTATTATTCTGATTTGGAAGTTAAACGGTGAAAAGCGTTTAGTAAATATTTATATTTAGAAGGATTCTTTCTAGGAAATGCGTTTAAGGCCACACTCCACTTTTTACCGTTTAATTTTAAAATTTCCAACTTTACAATACTTATTAATCAAATATCCAGTCTCTGTATTTTACCTACAAATTTATTTTCACTTGTTTCGAGGAGAAATAGAATTTTCAAACTTTTTGAGCAACATAAAACTATATTCATCAAATTAATTTAATTTAATTATTATAAATATACTGCATAACCATAATATGGTCAATGCTATAAACAAACTAAATTTATTTAAAAATGCTGAGTATGTTGTTAATATTTAAATTAATTTGATTACGCTTGTTATTTACTATGAATTAATTCGTTTATTATTTTTTATTATTAAGGAGCAACAACTATGTGATTACTTCAACAAAATAATATAATAATTATATTTATTTTTTTTAATTAAAACCCAACGAATTAGTTGTTAGAGTGATGCTAATTTAATAATAAAGCCTTAAATATATTTATTTATTTTTTTTTTTTATTTAACATCTCATAGTAAAACTTTATGTTTTCTATACATTTCAATTTGGTTTTCTGTTTCTTCATTGTTTTTTTTTTTTGTTTTCCTTTTTTGGTTTTCTTTTCAACATTGAGAGCTTTTCGATTTTGTTTTATACAGATGTAAAAAAAAATACAAAAAAAAACTTTTTCATGTTAAATGAATTTTTTTTTGTGAATAAGGAAGCCAATAATGGAACTTTTTATAGGATAAAACTAATTTTCAACTCTAAAATATTTAGATAACTTTCAGATTTAATTTAAGAGGAATATGTCATGCATAAATATATCATTTTTATTCTATGCTATTATATAATGACGCAAATCACGTTTAGTTCTATTTAATTAGTTTTTTGATAAAGAATGATAAAAAACGAAAACAAAAGACTTATTTCCAGTTAAGCAAATTTGAATATTGAGTTAATAAAAAAAACAAAAATAGATTTTCTATTCATGTTTAAATTTTCTAAATTGTGATTAAATTGATTATAAACAAAGATAATAAAGAAAATTCAGTTTAAAACGTTACGAAATAAAATGAAATATTTTTTTCACAACAATTTTCACAAAAGATTAAGAAATTAATGTGCCGGTAATATTATAACCAGAATACAAATTTTCAATTATATACTGAACTTTATTAATTAAATAGTGCAATCAAGCATTTAAGATTTCATTACATTATTATTATCACATTCCTACTAATTTTAGTAAATTAATTTAATTTAATTTTAGATTCAAAAAGTTTTGTTTTTTGTTTTTTTTTTTTCGTTTTGCTTTATGTAAATCGTTGTCTTTTGTTAATATCCTTAAACTTCTTAACGATGGATTCAAAGTCAGGTGAAATGCCATGAATTCTATAACTTAATCATTATAATTTTTCTTATTTATATTTAACATCGTTTAACCAAGCATTTATTCACCTTAACGTCACTTGACTTTAGACTACAAATTTCAATTTATTCATTGAAACCATTGATTAATGTTGCCAATTAAAATGTAATTATTTAACAAAAAGATATATAATTTTTCATCAAATATTTAAATAAAAGTACAAAGACCATTTCTTAGAACGAAAAGGCAGCCAAAATAGAACTTCAATACGGTTTAAATTATTTCAAGATCAATAAAACCATGTTTACCAAATGAATATAATTTCCGTTCTTGTTTTCTCTTTTGACATCTTGTGATATCCAAAAATTGATTTTCGTATTTGATATTAAGACATGAGGCATTGTACCATGTAGTAACCTTTTCTCCTTTTCACCTTTTTCTCCTCGTGTACAATAACTGTAACTTGTTGACCCTATTATCAAAAGAAAGTAAAAAAAAATGAAAAAAGAAAAATTGTTTACATGTGATTTATTTCGTTGTTATTGAATTTCAACTTATTAATTTAAGGATTATTTATGGCTGATTTCTTTAACAGGTTATTGTTATCTTCTTCATTTTTTTTGGCAGCAAAGGAAGCTTTCAATTTGTTTACAAACTTGTATAAGTTTAATAATGTCCACATGTAAATAAACTTCACTGTTTACACATTTTCTTCTTTTTTCCACTTTATGACATCTTTGGAAATCTTATTATTATGTTTTGTATCTCAAAGGACTTAAAAGACCTTACATCAGAAACATCAATAGAACTTAATCACTTTTGATTAAGTTTGTAACTTTCTGACAATTTTTTTTTCTTCTCTTTTTCATTCTATCTTTTTTCTACCTAATGGTTAACGAACAAACAAAGAAATTTAAAAGAAAAACTATTTCAAGGAAAATGATAATGAATAAACGTACCCCAAAAATAACTTTAAAGTTTTAAATAAAAATGCAATTTTATTATTATTATTATTAAGTTGTCTCAAGTGTTCGTAGTTTAATAAAAATAAAAAACAAAGAAGCAAAAGACGCAAAAAAAACGTGTTGTAGCAACATTAAATTCCCAAAGTGCATATTTAAATAATTTAATTTTCCTTCTTTTCTTAATTTTGTTTTTTATTTTTTTTTTTTTTTCAAAAATATTATAAAACGAAAATGTAATAAAATTATCAATCATACTTTTAGGGAATAAAATAACGAAAAAGATACAACAGTAATAGCATAAAAAATTTTCTTTATTTTTTATTCATAACATTTTTGATAAACATAACAAAAATATGTCACAAAATATATTTAAATATGTTGTTGTTGCTGTTTTTTTTTTTTTTTTCATTCCTTTTTCTCACCAAACCATCTTATTTTATCTCCTACACATCTTCGAGTTAACCTTCGAGTGAGATATAAAAAAAAAATTTACGGAAAGGAGAGTAGGTTACTGAATCTTACTGAAAACAGCTTTAAGTGATTTATTGAGTATTGTGCGGTTGTGTATGGTTTTTTTATGCTTTTTTTTTGTCTACAGTTGTTTTTACCCATTGTTTGCGAAATAATGTTATGAATTTTACAAATTTATTTAAATTGGGTAAATGACGACATGGAAGGCGTGTTAACTATTTTAACATTATAGAAACATAATAAAAACATAATAAAAGGAGAATAGAAAATACTGAGAAACTTTTATGTTATTTTCATAAGTAAACAGAAAAAAAAAATAAAACGAAAAACCTCTGTATCAACTTTAATTATATAATTTCTTATAAATTAAAATAAGCAAACCTGTTTTAAGGATAATCTAGGAATAATTAAATATCTTGTTTTACCTTTATAAAGTAATTATACGAAGAAATAAGTATAATCAACAAAGATTGATTAATTCTGAGTAATTTTTTTTTTTAAAGGTCAAGTATATTGTCACCAATCGAAGAAACACTTTTAATTTCTTTAAAACAAGTAAAAAATAATTCCAATAATTTGTATTCTAAACAAAAAGGGTGTTCAGTTTTATTCGTTGTTCAGGATTCTTTAAAAACTTCTTTAATAATTAAAGAATATCAAAATAAAACAAATATATATATATATATATATATATATATATATATATATATATATATATATATATATATATATGAGATATAAACATAGTTTTATCCTTTAATACATACAATCGCACAAGAAACATATAAACAAAATGATAAACTTTCAGCAGTTATCGTGGTTGTTTATATATTTATTTTTGAGCTTTTTTTTTCTCGTTGTTATTTTTATTTATATATTTTTTATTATTATTATTTAGTGAATATAATATTTTTGTTATATTTTTAGCTGTTTCTGTATTCACAGAAAGTAAAAAAAAAAAAAACAAAAATTTTATGTTATTATTCCCAAATAGCCATTGTATAATTTTATAGTAAATATGGGAATTGTTTTTGTTGGTTGAATGTTCACTATGTTATTTATATATAAATAATATATATATATATATATATATATATATATATGTTTTGTTTTTAAAATAAATAAATAAAAAGAAAACAAGAGCCAGCCAGCAAAAATGTTTTTGATCAATTTTATTTTTATTTACTTATTTTTTATTAATTTTTTTTTTTGGTTCTTTGTCTGTTTTTTTGTCCAGTCAATTCCAGTGAATTCATTTTATTAAACGGTTTTATTCCATTTTTTTTTTTGTTTTTTAGCGTTTTTATTATCCTGTGCATAACTTAATGATCGGTGTAAAATATTCAGACGTCCCGAATTGGGTGGAACTACCCGAAATTAGAGATGTTTAAAACCATATAGACGTGAATAACTACAGGATGCATCTTTGCCAAATTCTCAAATGTTTTTCATATTAATATTTTTTTATTTATTAAAATTTATTTTTTACATATCAGCTATTTCATAATATCAACTAAAGTTAGCCACAGCATTTCAATATATAATTAGACAAATCAAAATGTCTATCAAAGCAACTTTTAAGTACAGAATAAGAGGATTATTAAAAATGTTTTTTTTTTAAATCCAACATTAGATATTTGGTTACTTTATAATAAGCTAGATTTTAGTAGAAAAGTTAATAAAAACTTTTATTTTGTTTGTAATTAAAATTTCGCCATAGTAACGATGCCACCTCCCTTTATTAATAAAATAAAATTAATAAAGGCATCTCGATATATTACACAACAACCCATAATAATTTTTTAGTTTCTTTTTTTTTCTTTTTGTTTATAAAATAATGATTAATGATAACGAAACTTTTATTCATATTTTAATTTAATTGTATATATTGTGTTTATCGAATGAAAATAAAAAAATAAAAATAATAATTATGAATTACAAAAAAGAATCAAAAAAAAAAAAAGAAAATGAGAGAATTTTTTTTTTTTGTTTTATTCCCAACAAATGTTATTTTCATAACAAATACTTTGGTGATTTATTTATGTTATTAAAACACAAACTGCAGATTTTATTCATAATTTTTATTTTTAATTATTTCAGTTCTATATAATTTATTAATATGTGCAATTAAAATTAACAAACAAACATAATAAACAGTAGCAAAAAATAAATAATATTAATAATTATAATTGAAAAATTGTGATTATTAATTTTCTTTTTTCATTTTTCAATTTTTTTTTTTTGTTTACTCTTTACTGTTTTTATTCTTTATTAATTTGGTTAGGTTAGTCATTAATTAATAAATTTTTCATATTTTTTTATTTAAATAAATTTAATTAATTAATTAATATTATTATTATGTATTTTTGCTATCAAGATATTTATTCAACTAATGAAAAGTGTTCAAATTTCGAAACATGAATTTGTTTTATAACATGAACAAGGTGTAATCAAAAGAAACAAGATCCAGATTTGATACTTAAATAATCTCAATTACATTAATCTTTACAAATGCAGCAATAAAAAATTTAATAAAACATCACTGTAACAGTATATGTAATACTTTTAACACCTGATATTTTCAATAAAATCTCCTTAATCTTTTAATATTTAATTAAACATTTTGTGAAGAAATTTTTAAATAAAAAATTAAAAGCTTATTCTCCGAATCTTTTTAAACAATATGATGTATTGCCAAGAGCAGATATATTAATGTAGGCTTCAGTTATATGATCAAAATGCTTTAACGTTTTAATATGCTTTGTACTAACCTATGGTAATTATACGCGCGTTGTTTAACATAAAGATTATTTTATTGTCAACATTTGCATGATACAGTCAGATATATTTATTAGATTACTCACCCTTTATATAAATCCACCAATATTTGTGACAATAATTAATCGAAGAATAACATTTTAAAAAAAGCCTGAAAAAACCATTAAAAGCAGCTGAAAGCAAAAATAAGAATTACTAACCCTACAATATCAATTTATTGATTATAAAATTAAAACACAAACTCATAAACAACTAATTATAAAATCGATAGAAATAAATATTCGATTAAATAATAATTTGTATCAATAAAAGCAAAAAGCAAAAAAAAAAATACAAAATACTTACATCTGTTAAAAACTTTTCTAATTAAAATTCAAGCTTAAAATATATTTTAAAATGTTAATTTTCATTATCTTTATAATACAGAGGAAGAAATGAATAAATATAACCCCTAATATATAAATATAACCCTGTGATGTCAACCATATCTTCTTTCCACATTAACTATACTTCTTAAATGATATAATAGTTAAAATTCTACTTGTTATAATTTATCTAAGGTATATTAAATAAACACGCAACAATATTAATATTTTCTTACATAATTTTCCGCATACCTTTTTAAATAATAATAATAATAAAAAAAAAATACTTGAAACGTAAGAAAAATTGCAAGGAAATTGTTTTCTTTTAATACTAAATATTTGTTATATTTAACTAGTGTTACATAGATAAGACACGTTTAATATATGCACAGTGGTTTGTTTAAGTCTATTTTATTTTTGGTTTAATTTATTTATCTTTCTTCGTCTTTATTTTGTTTATTTTTTTTTCCATCTTCTTCTAATTATTATTATTCCTTCCTTATTCATATACACAAATATATATATAAATATAATAAATATATCTATAGAGAAATAAGTGTTGAAATATAGGCATGTAAAATAGAATTAATGTTTATAAATGGCAAAACCCTACATAAATTTTATCTTTATAATATTGTTTTTGTTTATTATAAAATTTTCTATTTTGTTTATAATTATACATTTTACCTAAATTTATTGTTTCTCATGGGTTTTAGGGTTGTTTTATCATTCAAGATTAAATAAATACAACGAAAATAAAATAAAAATAATAAAAATCAAATAAATAAAATAAATTAATAAATAATGAAAGAACAGTCTTTGTTCAATCATTAATTAATCAATGTTTCAACTATTTTGATTAATTTATTTATTTATAAAATTAAAATTAAATTTACATGGTTATGTGTGTGTGTGTTATATTGATGATTCTATATATGGTTAATACATGTTAGCCATTAGTAAAATAAGAAATATAAATTATCAATCAATTTGTAAACATAATAACATTTTATTTATGTCAGTACATTAGTTTTCCTTTTTATATATTTAAAGAATATACCATTTTCACGTAATTTATTAAATTATATAGGGATGGGTGGGAAAAAAATTACCTTAAAATAAATTAAAGGTGACAAATGTAAATCATGAATACATAATAGAATTATAATAAAAGATATAATTAAACATAGAGTTTTATTATTTTATTGTTATAACTAACATTTATTTTTTTTATTTTTTTCGTTTTTCTTCTGTAGTAATTTTCTACTATTATTAAAATAAAATTTTAACACATAAATAGCAACGTTAAATGACGAAGATTTTTTTTTCAACTATTTTGTTAAATAACAATGTTCAACAATTGCAAATTGATGTGTTTATATAATTTACATGTTTTACTTTTACTGAATTCTATTATTTGTTTAAAAAAAAAAGAAGTAAAATAAAAAAAAAAAACTCAGTTTCTGACAGAAATGAATCAAAATTTCTCTCGCATCCAGTGTTTTTGTACAGTGAAATTTAAATTGTATTTAAAATACAAAAAAAAATAAAAATTTATTGTAATTTCATTGTTTTACAATGTTGTAGACGATACATAACATAAACAAAAAAATAATAAAAAACAAACCGAATTTCATTTTATAATTGCTCAATACACAATTTTTTCTAATCAAAACAATAAACAATGTTGGTTACACCCCTAGTCTTGCTTTCTTTTTTTTTTTATTTAATAATAAAAAAAGAACGAATAAATCGTGAAAAAATTGTACGAAAATATTAATTTATTATGAGGTCAACTAAAATAAAATAAAAAAAAAAAAAATTTCGGTTTTATTTTTATTAATAATTTTCATAAATGATAATTTTATTTTAAGAAATAAAAATAAAATGCGTTAGGAGTTGTTTTTGTTAAAATTATAATAATAAAAATAAAAAAAAATAAAACTTACTTTTATTGTAAAAAATAAAACACTTAATACTTGTTGCTTTGAAGAATGCGGAAAAAAACGGTTTTATGTGTAACAGTAACACCTAAATAAAAACGCAAAATGATGTCGATGATGAAACTTTCGTGGGAATACCAGGCGTCTCCATTGCAATATTGTAGAATTTTTTAATAAAACTTTTCAATTAAAATAAACATTTTATTAATAAATTTTTATTCAGTTTTCTTTCATTATTTTTTCTTTTTTTAATAACATTTTACACTTTTAATTGCATTATAATTATAATTTATTGTTCATTTTTTATAATTCACATAAACCTCAGTCGGGTAGTTTATAGTCTTTTATCATTTTCTTCTTTATTTATTTATTTTTTAATCTAATTTTTATATTTAGATCATTTGCTTGCGACGGACATTTCTTTGTAGTGCTGTCAGTCACTTTGTTCAGCATTTCTGTGAGTTTTTTCTTCCTTTACGTTTTGTTGAAACACAAATTAATTTCTAATTAAATAATTCACGAGTTTTTTTTTATTTATTTTTTTTTATCACATTTATCATCTAAATAGTATGGTAGAATATATTTCATATGCTGATAATGATAAAAAGTAAATAATTAATATGTTATTAAATAAATTTATAGCGGAGTTTGTTTCATGGCGCGTAGCCGCACGATGTTCACTTTTAATTACATGAACGACAACGGAATCTGAATCTAAATAAAAATAAAAAAAAATAAAAAAAAGTGGAAATTAGAAAAAGTAATATTAAACTCCCAAGCATGCTAAATTGTTGGAAATTTTATTAGATTATATTTCTACCTGAATTACTTGGTGAACATGTATAATTTCCTGAATCTGATGTTAAAGCTCTTGCAATAATTAATTTACTAGTTTTTGTTTGTCGTTCAGTTAAAACACTTATACCACCTCGTTGTGAATAATTAATAAGGTATCCGTCCTTGTACCAATAAATAAATGATGGAGGTGTTGGTGCTTGTAGTGCGATACATGTTAAATTTATGTCACTATCGCTTTTAATAAAAAGTTCTGAATTCCCTAATATTTTTGCTTTTGACACTAGAAAACAGCGAAACGAAAAAATTTTGTTATTTGTATAAAAAAAAATTTTTTTTTTTTTTATTATTTATTTTCCTACCCACAACAGTCAGTCGTAATGCTTGACTCATTTTTGGTTCTGTTGATACTTGGCACTCATACACACCGGTGTCTCTTGGTTGTGGCGATGATATTTTCAATGTCCATTCATCAGAACCATCTGCATGCAATGACTGAAATCGTTGATCATTTGTATACGTCATTATGCCAATCGTTAATATGTGCAGATCACGTTTCCTTATCCAGGATACCTTATATTCAAATGATAATTACTTCCTTTTATAATTTATATATTTTTGTTTTAACTTTAATTTACATTCCATAATTATTATAATAATAAAGTAAAATCATACATTCTTAAATTAATATAATAAAGTAAGTGATTGTTATTATTTCATATTGTTACGTTAATTTATTTATATATTTCGTTAAAAATAATAAAAATGTTTCATAAAAAGCTTTTATCTTTATCATCTATGGAATTATTATATTTATCAAGTTCTTGTTACTTTTACTGTTTATGAAGTATAATAAGTATATAAACATAATGTTTCGGTCTTATTTTATTAGTTTGTATATATACATGTTTATGTTATGTTTATTTTCTTTCTGTTCTTTTCCACTTTCATAACAACTTGACAAGTAATTTTATTTAACATCATCGAAAAAAAAAATCTATTAATTATTTATTTAACTTTTACTATAAATTTTTTTTGTTGATCCATCACCCTACACAGTTGTTTATTTAACTTAATTTAATATTTAATTTTAACTTAAATATTATTTTAACATTGTCTATACAGGAGCATAAGTATTTATTTAACTAATACCTTGTTATTTTATTATTATATATATTATATATTACTTACAGCACGATCACCTAAATTTCTAACGCGACAATGTAATAAAGCTGATTGTCCGACTGTTCCTATCATTTCACGTCTTGTTGTATTATCAAAATATGGCTGTGAATATGGTGTATCCCAATGATTTGTTTGTATATCACCACTAAATGTACCACCAACTATAACAACAAGAACAGAGTAACACATTTTTTTATTTTTTTTTTTATTAAATTACATAACAAATAACAACATATCAAAAGTCTTATATATTAAAATTTATCTAAAACATGTGCCGGGAAATTTAAAATTCCATCAACACAAATTATTAAACATTAAGCTTAATAATTCATAATTTTTGTTTTTTCTTCTTTTTCTTTTTTTTTGTGCTGGTTACATTCAAAAAAGTCGTAAAAAAAATTAAAAAACAAAAACTTTTCCCAAAATATTCTTATGAAAAGTAGAAAAAAAAATTAAATTAAAGAATAATAATAATTATAGGCATTCAAATTTACAAAAAAAAAAAAAGTTTTAATATTTTCAATGAAGAAAAAAAAAAATCAAAATAACGATGGAGAATTAAATTTTCATTTTAACAGACATTCAATGTATAGAAAAAAGCATTATTTCTTTACTCAATTATTATCGCTTTTATAAGAAAATGAGAGAAAATAAATAACTTTATATCAGGAATTGTAAAGAAAAAAAATTCTTTCTTTTTTTTATTTATTTGTTTATTTGTTTATTTCCCTTAAGAGACAATATATCCAGACTGACAGAATGACATATAAAACTTTATATTCTTTATTTAACAAATGTCAGTAAGCCCACTTGACTTATTCTTTCGTGCTTTCTTTATTATATTTTCTTCATACATAATTTTTCTCCATTTTTTTTTTTTTTTTGCCTTCTTCTCTGCTTTCATCCAAATTGACACATTATTTAAATGTGCTTTTATATTTTTAGTACACAATGAGCTTAACTATTTAAGGAACAAACAAAAAATAATAATTTTTATTTAAGTAAGTAATAATAATTATCATGAAAATTATAATTCAAGTTTAGTTGATATGCTTTTTGTTTAATGCAAAGTGTATGAAAAAGTCAAAAAAAAAAATATTTTTTTTTTATTTAAATCGTTTATGTAATATAATAATAAAAATTAATTACTAATAATTAATAATGTGACTAACACGCAAAATTATATAAAAACAGTAATAATAATTATCATTATAATAAAAAAAAAATTTTTTTTTTGTATTTCTATCGCGTGTTTGACTAACGAAAAAATTAATCGAAAAAAAAAAAATTAAAAACTTTCACCCAAAATATCATTTTTTCTTTTTTCATGATTAGATGAAGAAAAAAAAATTTAATAACATTATAGACGTTACTGTGTGAACAAAAAACATAAGAAAACGATATTATTATTATTATTATTATTTAAATATAGTAGAAAAAATGATAATTAAGAAAAAGCTTCTCCAAATTTACTTAACTATATTAAGTGGTTATGTAGGTGTCAACGATATAATAGCTAATAACTGAGTTCAGGTACAAACGAAAGATTAATAATAATAGAACAAAAAACACAAATGAAACCACCAATTTGAATATATATGTATATATTTTTTTATTTATTTATTTAACCTATTAAATCTCAACAACAACAATAAAAATTATTCTTTGCATATTTAAAACCGAATCAAATGTGTTATTTAAATTACTTTTAATTGAGTTATTAATTCATTTACTATTTATTACTCTTGTTAGTTTACATGAACATGAATAGCACACCAAAAGCAAGACTAATCATATTTTAATGCCATTAAAATTAATACCTAGAACAATATGATCACGAAAATGTTACCAAAATAAATTTAAAAATAAAAAAAACATGGACTTATGCAATGGATTCTTGTTATCCGTGATAAAGTACAATAATATTATAAAATATGATACAAGGAGAAAATTGTTGGTGGTACAGATCTATATGTCATCTGTAAATCTTAATGGATTACATACTACAAAACAGTTACAGAAAGACAAAAATAATAACAATAATAATAAAAGACAGCAAAAAAATAACTGATAAAACATTCGGGATAAGAACAGCAAGGACAATTTTTTTTTTGTGTGTCAGCCATGATGACGACTATATACCATAAAAATATTTTTATTTTTTTTTTTTTTTTGCTTCTCTATATTTTCTGTTTGTATCAATTTTATTATTATTCCTCGTTGTGGAAGTAGAGTGTGCCTGTTGACAGATCTGTATGTTACTTCTATTTATTTATTTTTCTCTAGTTTACTTTAATGGTAATATTAAATCATGTTTCATTCTTATACTAATAATAATAATAATAATATTTTTTTTATTAATATTATATTTTTATAATTAACAAGACGATTTTTTTTTTATTTTTATAGATTCTCGCTATAATTATAACAAAAGCCAAACAAATCATTTTTTTTTCTTTCTTTCTTTCTCTCTCGCACTGCTTTTCATTACTTAAACATAAATAATAAAAATAATAATAATAATAATAAAAATGAATGTAAATAACGCTTAATATCAATATTTATTTAGGATTAACAAAATGAAATACGAATAAAGAAAAAAAAAAGGACGAATGGTAAATTTTCTATTTTCAGAACTCATCAAGTGTTTTTTAGTGACTTTCTATCTCTTGAACTTTTACTCATCTAAATGTTTGTTGGTTTTTTTTTTTCGGGGATAATAATTCTAGATTGTTTGATATAAAAATTATACTTGTTCTGTGTAAACACTTTGTGTACATTAAAAACTGTTAATAAAAAATATATACGAAATTAACATAAAAAAGTTATGGCAAATACAAAAGAAGAAAAAACAAACTCTTAACACGTGTCATATAAATTTAAATTAATTTATTTTTTATAATAAAAAAAGAAGTAATTTATGTATATGATTAAGTTCATCAATTTCTATTTCTTTAAATAAGAGGGAAAAGCTCTAAAGAATTTCTTTTGTTAAACGTAATTTCCTTAAACGCTATTAAAACAGAAAAATTCTTAATGTTTTTTTTTTTACACAATAATGATAATATGCATACCCCCAGTAGATAATTTATTCACTTTTAATATTTATTTTACACGGTATTTTTAGTATTCTTAAATATTTTATGACGTGAAAAAAAAAATTCGTTAAAGCTTATAAAGACCTGAGTATTTTATAGTTTAATCTAGTGTGGCCAAACAATATTTTTACTTCCCAAAAGACCATTATATAGTAAAAGTAAGTAAAGAATACGAAAAAACTACAAGAATTTAATCAATGAAAACTACAAAAAAAAAAAAAAAAATTTTTTAATTTATTTACCACAAGCAAAAAAAAAAAAAATAAAATTCTTTAAATTTTTTATGGTTTTTACAATGGATAGCATAATTTTTGGTGGAAAAAAAACCTTAAAATTTAATAAAGTTAAAAGCTAAACCAAAAAAAAAAAACAAAGAAAAAATTACTAAGCAAAGTTTTTACTTTTCCCAACAAGAACCGAATAAATAAATAATAATTATTAAACAAACAAAAGCTCGTGAGCGAAGTAAAAAAAAAAAAACAAAACAAAAACTAATAATAATTAAGCGCTAAAACAAAAAAAAAAAAAAAACAAAAATTGTGAGTACAGCGAGTAATGTACACAACGCGAACAGAATGTGGTCGTACTACATAAACTTTTCATTATAAAAATGAAGTGGAACAAAAAAAAAAAGTTGTATTTACAAAATGAAAGCGCCTCAAGAGATTTTTTTCGCCCAAAAAAAAAAAACAATAAACAACGAAAATACTCTGTGAAAAAAGCAACAACAATACAACGTACTATTGAAAATTTTTATTAAATTATTTTTACCATACATAATCAAAGAAATTGATTTTTAATCAAAAATTAAATATTTGTTTTATGTCTTAAGAATAACCACTTTCGGTTTATTTCATTTTTTATTGTATGATGTTATGGAATTAATTAAGTAAAATACCTATAGCCAAAATATTGTTTGAATTGTGCAGCATAAATATCATAAACCTGAGTTAAATTCAATTAAATGTTGCAGGTGTTATATATTACAATGAAACAAATAGTTTTCAGGTGCATTAAAGTCGCTTTCTGGAAATCATTTAACTGCAATTTTATTCCACATTTATTAATAACACGAAAACAAAGAATCAAATTTGATAAAAAAAAAATTGTGATAAGGGTGCAATGTATGAAACAAGATACTTTATTAAAACATTTATTTAATCGCAAAAAACCGCGTATGTTTAATATTTGTTGGGCTTTCCAAGCACGTCACACATATTAACTCTGTTTAATGTTACACAATTTTCACTTTAATTTCCTTTACTTTTGTATGACGTCAATTTTTTTTTTGTTTTTTACTTTAATTTAGTTTTCATTGAATAAGAAGATTTTTCTTCGTTTTTCATTTTTCAATTAAAATTTACAGCCATAAACGGAATTTTTAATGAGAGTTTTATATGGAAAATTTATATTATATTTTCTATTTTTTTTATTTTTTGTTAATTATTAATATATTTACCCACCTAATGCTAATAAAGTAAAAATAATTATATCTAAATTAAAAAAATATTCCATTGTTAATCCTTTTGATTGCATACGTTTAAAAAAAAAGAAGATTTTTTTATACTTTTTAATTAAACACAAAATTATAGTTTTATCCTTTTTATTAATACTTTCACTTTATTGTTCATTTTTAATTACATTTACTACACATTTTAACACTAAATCACTAACGGTTACTTCACTTATACTATTCTAATAGTTTTATTAAATATTCAAATGAGGTTTATTGTTTAATTCAATAAAAACACCTTTCAACACCAAATGTTGTTAGAGAACTGAAATTAACATCGAATCGACCATCATTGAAAAAAAAAATGTTTGGTTCGTTTTAGTAACCGAATATTAACGGTTTCCCTTTTGAAAAAAAAAAGAAAATTAAAAAAAACAAAACAAAATAAGTGAAAGAAATGAAAGAAATGTGGTAAATCGAAGTTAGCTTGGAGAAAATTAAATAAAAAATAAAAGCTGGAGTATTATCCCTTTTTCGTAACATAGGAGAATATGGAGAAATAAAAAAAACCGCTATTTAAGGAGAAGTAACAATTTCGCCATCTGTTAGAAATAAAACCGAAATATTTACGGAATAAATAATAGTCGTTAAGGGGAAATCTTGCGCAATCATAAAAAAAAAAAAATTTCTCCAATTTTTTTATTATTCAAATCCTTAAGTTTTGGTTGTTTTATATAAATTTTCTTCTTCTTTTTTTTTCAATTATTTTATTTTGCATCAAGTACTAACATTTTTTGTAAGGATATCATTGACAACATCAAACACATGATTTTTTTTTTTTTTGCGTTTTGGTTTCTTTAACACAAAATACTTTAGATTTTCATATAAATTTTTTTTTTTTGCTTCCTTGATAATCATATAAAACAAGTGTCTTGGATTTTTGCTATATTTTTATTAACTTAACTGAGCTTTACTTGAGTTTATTATGCATTCTGTGCTTTTTTAAAGCGTATATTATTTTCTTATTTTATTTTATAACAACTTTCAGTTTTTTTCTTTCTTTTAATTTAATTCGTTTTGGCAAAGTTTGAAATCTACTTTGACAATTTTTTTTTTTTTTGTTTTTTTTTTTTAATTTCTTAGAGCATTTATTTAATTTAGTTTTAAACTTAAAACAAAAAAGCACACTTTTACTATTATATTGTTCAGTTTTGGTTTTACATTATGTTAAATCATATTGAAATCTATTGCATTTAAAATTTTCTAAAATAAATAAAATTGTTGCTGGTTATTTTAGAAAACAAATTTTTCATTTATTTCAATTTTTTTTTTTTATTATTTATTTATTTAATAAAATTTAAACATGGTTGGTAGTTCTTCATTTAAATATATAAAAGCAGGGGTTCTATGTGATTCTGTACATTACTTTTAAAACCATATTTACATGATTTACAACATGACAATGTGACTTTTTCTATTTTGCTTGCATTGCAACGTTTTCTACATGTATGTTGTTACAAATTTTATTTTTAGGAAATTTTCATAACATAGAAGAGTCTTTTGATTTTTTTTTTTTGTTTAATACGCTTTTGTTGTATCCTTTGTATATATTTTTATTTTATTTTGTTCAAACAGAAGATTACATAAGCAGAAAATTGCTAAAGCAATAAATTTATTTTATATTAATTTTATATTACTCCTATATAATTCATTTTAAACATTTTTTTTTGTTGTTATTTTTTTATTTTTAATAAACAACAAAATTTTCTATTATTATTTAGTTATTTGTCACATTCTATGATTTATAATTATGATTATTTATTGATTTTTCCGTTTTATTTCTTATAATTATTTTTTATTTAAATTTTAAGGTTTGTTTTGATTTAAAAAATAAAAAAAAAATCGAAAAGAAAATCATTAAACATGCTTGGCATATAGCCATAATCAATAATTACATAACGTTTGTTGAAATATTATAAAGAACAAAAGCAGCGAACATATGTATGAACTTTTATAGTACATCTCACAAAAAAAAAACCGGCAAAGTAAATAAAAATTAGTTGAAAAGTATGCCTAAAGGTTGGCACTAAAAATGGTCATATATAAAACCTTATTGTTTTTTAAATATCACGCTCATTAATAATAACTGCAAATAACATTAACTATAATTTACCAGAACAAAAGAACTCAAAGCTTTTAATTAAATAAATAAAAGTCACACAAAAGAAATTTTTCTGCACTCATAACTTAACTTGAAATCCTACAAAAAAAAAAAAAAAAATAATTAAAAGTTTTTTTTAATTTTTCTGTTATTTGAAAACCATTAAAAACATAACGATTAACATCCTTAAGAAGGTAAAAAAAAAGTATTTTACATGCTTAAAAACACAGAAAAATACAAAAAAAAAATCATATATATAAACCGGTAATCCTTGAATCGATTAAATAAACATTTTCGCTGCACTAAAAAAAAAATGAAAAAAAAGGATATATTCCAGAAAATATAAACAAAAAAAAAATGCAAACACCTTAATTTATCCACCATAAGCTTATTCAAATATATATAAAATAACATAAATTCCCAGTGTAAAGTTAAAAGCGTGAATAAAACCGCATTACGAACCAACAACAGTAACAACAGACATCTAAAAAGCTAATAAAAATTTTCCTCAAGAAAATGCAAACGATGTAAAAATTTAATTTAAAAGAATGAAATTATAAAAGGAAAATAATAATAAATATATTTAAACTACCAAAAATATAAATAAAAAAAAATACTATTGTAGTTAGCAATATATTAATGTCATATTAAATATAAAAATTATATAATAAAACGCGAAAAAAAAAAAAAACATAACGATGCTAGCCAGTCAGCCAGCTAGCGATGCGAGCTTACAAACCAAAATGAATACAACAAGTTTTTATTCACATTTTAAACTCGGTAGCGAACAAATAATATTATTAAGCTTATTTGTTTTGTTTTAAAATAATACAATATTTTTTTTTTTAATTTATTAGAATTAGTAGTGTATTTACTATGTGACTAGAATAGAAATTTCTTAGTACTTATTTTTCGAATATTTATTATTTTTAATTAAAAATTAAAATGAAAAAATATTTCCTTTTGCTTATTTTATTTTATCATCGTTTTCTTTATCTAATATAAAGAAATTAAATTTTTATCCTCTACACGTTTTTTTTACTTATTTTCTATTTATAATAAAAAACCAAAAAAAAAAATTATGATCACCTTAAACACATTGTTTATTTTATTTTTCGCCTATATTTTTTTTCTACCAAGAAATGTGTTTTTAAAACTAGGACAATGGGGAAAATGTAAAGTTATAAACGAAAAGAGACTTTAAAGATTTTATGCTTTAGAATTTTCGTCTTATTTTCTTTTCAATTTTTTCATTGGGATATGCAGAAAAGAACTTTATGTTACGAACAGACATTAAATATAAATCTCCTTGAAGAAAAGTTTAACTTCAATTTCTTAGTTTTCATTTTCTTCTTTTTTCTTTTATTCTCCGGAAAAATGTTTTTTTTTTTTTCCCTTAATTTAACTTCTTTCTCAATTTTATTTATTTAGTTTTGTATTCAAACTTTTCAACACACTCATAAATTAATTAATTCTTACGTCAGATAAATTGCATTCAATGTTTAAATATTCCAATTACCTTATTATTGATCAGTGTTTTTTGATAAACTTTAATTAAATGATTTTATTGAAAACTTTTATTATTTTATTTTGTGTAATATATAAAGCTCGAACTTTTAAAATAAAATTGATGCATCACTTAAATTTAAATCACGTCTATTCTCTTTTCTGTTACACTTTCTCATAAAAAAAAAAAAAAAAAAAAAAAAAAAAAAAACAGAATAGATATTTCATAAATTTTAAATAAAGTAAATGCTTCTAAATTCATTTAGTTTTTAAATGGGTCCTTTTTTCATTAAATAGGAGTTCAACCATACAGCTACACATTTTATTTCGTGGGTTTTTCTGTTTTTTTTTTTTTTTTCATTTTTTCATTGTTCTTTTATACATTTTTTCACTTTTTTCACTGTGTGTAAACAAAAGCGATTATAATAAATCAAAATAAAGGTAATGTCCCAAAGGAAAACGATTTTGTGTCTATGTGGGTATGAGCACAAAATGCCTATTTAAAAAAAAAAAAAAATGAAACTTTTTCAAGCCTAGTAATGCTTTCTTTTTTGTACCCTATTTTAAACATTTTAATATGAATTTTTCTATTATTTTTAATTTTGGTTTTTCAATGTTGTTTGTTGCCTTTATCCATGTCCATTATTGTGGCTGAACAACTCTGTTATTTGTTGTTCTAAAAAGAATTAAAGTTAATGTTTAAACATGTAAAAATATCCTTTAATAATAAGAAAATTAAATTTACACTAATTCATTATGACTGTTATAGAATGTGGGTGTAGATGAGTATAGTAGCGGTTTATTATATTTTTATAATATATTTATTACCTCATAGAAATTAAAGTTAATTTATATTCTAGTTACAGTAGATTTAAGTAAAATGCTATAAATCTTTAATGATAGGATAGGATAGGATTTGTTATGTTGTTTGCTTTCTTTTATTTATTTCTTTTTTTTTTTTTTGTTTTTCCGTTTGACTTCTATAGTTTATTTATTTTTATTATTGTAATATATATTTAGCACGTTATTGCGTTACCAACTAATGTTTAAATGAATATTTTTTTTTTTTTTATTCTTGTGGTTTCCCTTAAAATATATGAATCTACCTGTTTGAAGTTAGATAGTCACAGCATTATGTATAACATACATACACTATAAACACTTCTAAATAACGATGTGTAGTCTCGTTTACGTTACCTTTAACTTAAATTTTTCGATCATCGCTGTCGTAGTTTTAACAAACTCTTAACCTTATAACACACGTTAATATTAACGTTTACATTATAGAAGGGTAATTTTTTCTTGTTATGTTCTTCTTCTTCTTCCTTAACACAACTTTATCTAATAAATGCATGAGGAATATATATAAATATATATATTAAAAAAAAAAGAAAAATTATTGATTTATATACAGCTTCATTTATCTATGCTCGACCCGAATCAGATTTGTCTCCTAATACTATAATAACGAATCGTAGTTTTGTTTACTTGTAATAAATCACAATGCAGATAAGAAATTAACTAAACTTTTTTTCACAGTATTATAACATTGATGAAATTCCATTGAAACAAAAAATTAGCTTGCCAAACACTTTGAAATTCATTGAATCTTTAAATGATTTTTTATTTTTTCGTATTTTTTCTATTAGATTAACGAAACGAAATAAAAAAAAATATTAAAGTAATCAATGAAAATACGTATAAAAATGCATCGAGCATGCACATTAAATGAATTGCATTTTACGCCACATTTTTTATGTTATTTTAAGTAATAAAAAAAAAAATAAAAACGAATGAAAATAAAAATAACAACTAGACATTACACAGTACGAGGAAATTGAATTTTCTTGCTTATTCCACTAAAAAATGCTTGAACAAAATTGTGTGTTAAAAATTATATAAAAAAATAAGAAAGAAAAAAAACTCCAATAAAGAATACACAATATTTCCTGTTGTACGATGATAGCAAAAAGCACGTAATAATACAAGAGAATGCTAAAGTTTATTTTATAAAATTGTTTTGTTGGTTACAAAAAAAAAAAAAAAAAAAAACCAACAAATGTTAATTAAGAAAAATTAGTTTTTAATGTTTTTTACATGAAAAATTATTTTTATCGATTACGTAAATGTCACCAATGTGTATTTTCATTTTTTTTTCCATAATTTTTATGCTTTTTTCATTAGCACAAAGTTTTCTATGTAATTTTTTTTCGTACAATTTTTTTTATTAATATTCAGACATTTTATGATTAATGATTTTAGTTTATGTTCAATTTGTGTAACTAAAAATATATTATTAAATGAAGTGAAATAATGAAAATTACACACCTAGGTTTTCCATTATTATATTAAGGTGAGCTGAACAACTATGTAGATCTATATGTTTGACCAAATTTATAATTGAATTTTCAAAACGATTTAATATTTGATAAGAAAAAATTTTTGTTTTAATTTTTTGCTTCCTTGAAATGATTTCTTTCCATTAAACATGCAATTGAAATTGTTATTGACAACAATGCTGCAACAGTATTAAAGAGAAATAAAAGACCATTTTTTTTTTTGTTTTTTTGAATAAAATATAAAAAAATGTTTTGTGACTTTCCAATAACAATCCGATTAGTTATTACAATATTGATCCTTTTTTCATTTTTATTTTTTCATTTTAAATATATTTTTATATAAATTTAATTTTGTTTGTAACAAGATTAGGTAAATATAATGAAAAAAAAAAATAAAGTAAACTTTTCTTCATCTTTTTATTTATTTATTTTTTTTTTTTGCTAGCTTTTTAAAAAATTTATTTCTAGCAAAAAGTAAACAAACAAGATTTTTAATTAATGATTATAAATATTTTAATATGTAATCTAAAAATATATATATATATATATATTTTTGTTTACCCATAAAATAATAATAAAAAGAAGAAGCAGAAGAAAAAAAAAAAACTTTAACACAAATTTAATTTATTTTATATAATTAATAATAATAAAAATAAATAAATTTTTTTCATCAATTTTACTTCTAAAAGTCTGATATTGTTGTTCAAAGATTTTAATTAATCAAAATAGCAAATAACAGAAATACCACAAAACACACAAATGTAAATTATTTTACGTAAAACCATTATACCATTAAACACATACACATAATACAAAAACGCCCAAATTGTGTCAACAAATCACTATGCTTTATTGTAAATATTTTCACAAATTAAGAATACTTTTTGACATTATATAAATAGTCATATTGGGCTATCTTAAATCCGACTTTAAATAAAAAAAAAATTAAAAAATAATTTGTTTAAACATTTAAAGATTTACTTATAAAATTTGACAATATGATTGTATTAGACATTTTATGTTAATATTTAAATATTATTTAACATTCCTTCTGGTTTATTTGTGTTGAAGAAAACTTTCTGAACTTCAAATTTAATTTAATCGATATCAATCAGACAAGCAAATCTACAATAGAATACTTAAGTTATATAAAGCAACGATGACTTAAACAATTTTGTTATCTAAAAAAGATATATTATTACATATTTATTTATTTACTTTTTATTTTTTACGCTTAGTATACTCTTTGTACAATTTTTAGGGTAAATAAATTTCGAGGGTACCTCTGTAAAACAGCATCAATAAGTAAAATCAACTTGAGTAAGTCTTATACGTTACATTCATCGGTAAAAGCGTACTGCTATTCATGTTGCTACTATTCAATAATTTAAGGTAGGAAAAAAATGTTTTTTTTTTTTGCTTATTTTTATTTTATTGATGAAAAAAAAATCGATAAAAAGAATTCAAGCATTTACTCAATTTTATATTTCTTCGTCTTCTTCTTCTTTTTATATAGTAACATTTTCTGTATTAAAAATCAGAATAAACATTTATAGAAAAGTATAGAAAAATTAAGCAATTTTATGTGGCAAAGACTAAACTGTTCTGCTTTACCAATTATTTTAAATTGTTTCAATGATTTTTGACCCTTTTAACATGAATACAAACAAATTAACACTGATCTTAGTTTCGCCAATAGTCAGGCGCCTCCATTATCCTAAACTTTTCTATAACTGAGTATTGATATAATTTTTTGTTATTTTCTTTTATTAATTTTTAATAATTTATTATTAAATTCAATTAATTTATTTTTTTTCTTTTTTTTTTGTGTTAACATTGCAACCATAAATGCTTTTAATTTACTTAAGTGAACTTAAATTGTAGAATTAAATAGAACAAAAAAAAAATGTTTTTTCTAGTCATAACTCAATTAGTAATTGTACGTGCTATTGTTTTATTTTGTTTTATTTTTCCAATTATTTGTATTTTATAGGTTAAGAATACATTATTATTGCTCAACTGATTTAATGCAGTAAAATAAAAAAGAAAAAATCTATTTCTAAAGATTACTAAACGCAAATGATTTTATTACGAATAAATGGGCGTTTCTTTGTCGATTTTATATCAAAAAAACAAAAAAGCAAAACAAATTAAAATAAATTAAAACTTCTATTGTCTTGTGGAGTTAAATAAAACAATCTGTGTTTGGTAAGTGGACAAGTAAAAGAAAAAAAGTAAAAAACAAAACAAAGCAAATGATTAATAAGAATTAAAAAAAAAAGAATTGTAGAAAAACAAACAAATTTTAAATGCTAATGACAATGATATATTAAAGTAAATAAACATTACGGATTATATTCTTCTATTTATCTATATAAACGGATATAATTCCTGTTTAAATATTATTTAACCATTAAAAAATGGAATAAAAATGTAATAAAAAGAAACAATTTTTATAAACCACATGATGTAATCTATGCTTAAAATTCAATTAAAATTTACTTTAAATTTGTATCATAACATCGATATTAATTTCTTCTTTTGATGCATTTTGCATTGGTTTTTTTTTTCTGTGCATCCCTAAATATAATAATAAAATTCATTAAATAATATCACAGGCAATTGGTATGCCATACCGTTGTCTATTTGTTTTCAATAAAATCACACTTAAGCTATATATTGTTATCCTAGTCGTTGTCCTTTGTTTAATAAATACAACAACAATAACAACAAAAAATAGAAAAACAACCAAACAAACAAAAATCGACCACCACAACAACAATAAATAATAATAATAATAATAAAAAAAGAACTGAATAAACCTGACACCATATTAAAATTTATTAGCCATTGAGTAAATTATTGGACATTTAGCTATTAAAGCTCGTTCTGCCCAGTAATAAAAATCAAAATGTTTATGTATATTGTGTGTATGTGTATGCTGCATTCAGTTATATTTTCCCTTTTTAACAAATTTTATTTATTTATTGTTTTTTTCTTTTATCCTTTAATAAACTTTTTTGTACATCGATTGGTTTTTCACGTACATACATATATATTCACACTGTTCCTTTAATAACATTAATAAAAAATTAAAATAACGAAAAATAAGGAAAATAACAAACAAAAAATAAAGGAAAAAGAAAACAAAAGTGGAATAGCAATCAAATTTTATGTTATTGGTTTGTTTGTGTTTTTATAACTTATATTTATTATACATGAACATATTTACTCAGTTTTTTTTTTTTTTCTTCTTCTGTTTTCTGCTCTGTTTCTTTTCTTTGCTTATTTTATTTTGTTTTTATATACGATACTTAACTAAGCTATATTATGAAAATTACACAATAATACAATTTATAACATGAATAAAGTTTTACAAGATTTTCAATATATTTAACCAAGGCAATAATAACGCTTAGTATTTTGTTGATAACAATAAAACACCGACGTCTATTAAATCAGAAAGAAAAAGAAAATCATTATTAGAAAATTATTGTGATTTTGAAGAGCAGATTTATTTAAAAGCTAGAAATACATTTTAATTTTAATTAATTACAAAGATAAGACTAAATACGTTTTCAATATCATATTTATCAAAAATTATGCGTAATAAATAATTATTTTTTATTTATTTTTTAGTAAAAATACCGTAGGAAAATTCGTTTATTTAAGTAATGATTGTAAATTACAGTCAATATAAGTTACTGAGTTACGGACACCTTCAGTTTTTATCACTCGTTGCGTAATAGCTGCAGCAAGTGTTTAATAAATAAAAAATTCCAAGCGATCATTCAAACACGATATAGATAAGAAACACCAATTTTATACAAAAAATTCTATATATATAATAAATAAATTTTAAAATTAAATTTAATTTCTAAAGTCATTACGAATTTTAACAAAACTTGGATAATTTGAAAAATTAACATAAAATTCCAATAAAGGGTAAAAAAAATTAGTAATTAAATTTTATTCAATAATATTATTATAATTGCAAAAAAACTATACAAAAAAAAAATTAAATTAATAAATATCCATAATAGCTAGTGTTGTTTTCTATTTAAAATTAAAACAATAAAAAAAAATTATTTTAATGCCTTTAAAATTCTTTTGTGATTTCATTATAAACTCGCTTAAAATTGTTTGGTGATAAAATTTGGACTTAAACCAACCCATACCCGTTGCATAATACGTTGTAATGGGTTAAAATACAATTTGCAAAGTACCATATGCAGACGATTTGAATGCATATGTATATATAATTAAAATTCTCTACGAGTTTAATTTTTTTTTACAATCAGCTAAGAATTTTATATCGATTTTTTATCTTTTGTTGAAATTTTTTTTAAACGAATATTAAAATATGTGGTAGCCACAATGATAATAAATTGTTACACCGACTTTATAGCAATAACCCAAGAGAATTAAATAATGTTTATTAGATTTAACATTTCCTTTCCTTAGGTTTTTTTTTCATTTCTTTGTTTATTGAATCAAAGTTATTAACACTTTAAACAAATTAAAAAGTTTTTACTTTTGTTATTGGTTTTTATTGTGGAAAATTTTACATTTTATTTTTAATTTGAAAAAGGAAAATCTTGTTCTTTCACCGCATAATAATTTTCGTTTAGTAGATTTATATTTGGTTCTTGTTTATATTTCTTTTTTGTTTTTTTTTTTTTTTTGTTTATAAATACTCCTGCTTGCTATTGTAAATAAGAAAAAGTTTCTATAAAGTTGGTGATAATTAAACTGGATAAAAAAAAATTAATGAAATTTAACAAATGGGCAATAAAGTAGTAAATGGTGGTAATCTTTGCTAAATGTTCTAAAGAAAAAATGTTTACTTGCTATAGTGGAAACATAAACCTGAGTTCCTATAACAACCAATATGTTTGCCATTCGTTCTTTCCGTTGCTAAGGATATTCCACAAAATTTCACCAAAAACATAAAATGTTTGAAACTTTGAAGATAATGTTCATAATTGAATTTCTATAAAGCTGCTTGTAATATTCAATAATGAAATAATATTATCGAAAGCGTAAAATTAATTATTGTTCTATCAAATTGAACAAAATTCACTGTTAATAAATTCTCATATAAACTTTCATCCAACTATATAAAAAAAAAAAGTTTATATGATAATAAATTTTTAATTTTTATATTAATAACTAAATAGAAATTATAGAATAAAAATGAAATACCTTTAATAATAACAATAACAACAAAAAATTCAATTAATTTTCCTATTAAAAGTTTAGATCTCAACCTAATTATTTTTTTTAGGTAGATGTGTTAAAAGTTTTAATTTCATTGAATTTCACTTGATGAACCTAATTGATTTTTTAAGTACATTTAATGAGTTTTTTCTTTTTCCATATGCTTTTATATAGCGAACATGGCCTGTATATACCGGATTTAATTCAACAAATATTCACGATAATACATGAACCGTTTACAATTAAATTAAATGGGTTCAAATATAATTCAGTATCCTTGTAAGGTAATAAAAAAAATAAACAAGAAACATCAGACATAAGCATTACAACAGGAAAATAGATACCAACAAAACAGAAGTAAAAAAAAATTGGGTTGAAAATTTCACTAGTTAATTCTTTTTAACTTTTCTATGGTTGGTTAAATGTGATATTGAAAAATACAAAAACATCACAAAATTAAATCAATTTGACTTTATACATATATGAGGGGAAAAAAAAAGTCACAAAATCACAAAATCAGAGAAAAAAAAAAATATATTTATGCAAAAAATGTCGTCAACTAAAACAAACAGACTGAGCTATGACTATCTTTAATCGAAGTTTATTTATTTTTATATACATTTTTTATTTTATTACTCGTTTCCCAATTGGGGGTTCTACATAGTAAAAGCAAATAAAAATACAAATAAAACGTTGGGTCATGTTTTTTTTTTTTCATTTTATTTCATTTATTTTTTTTTTCCTTTTTTCGGGTAGAAAAAAAATTTTTTTTTTTTTTTTGACTACAGCGTTAAAGAATTGTAACGAGAAAAAAAATAAAATAAAATGAAAATGGTGAATTGTTATTATACGACTCAGTAAAGAAGTTTACGGAAGCAATATTAAAAAGCAAAAAAAAAAACAAAAAAAAATACGAAAAATTACATAAATGTTGGTCAAATTAAAAACAGAAAGGAAAATCACAAGTAGGTAAAATGGGGCAAGAAAATAAAGAAAATCTCCAGAGAAAAATCTAAAATAGAAATTATTTTTTATTTGTGTTATTATTATGTTCGTCGTTCTTCATCGTTATCATTATTATTATCATAGGTCAGTGTTTATAATGCACATTAAATGTGATATCATTTGGCGTCAATTGGAAAATTATACAAGAAGCAAAACCCGATTAATCGTGTTAACGACATTAACGAACAAACAATTTTAAAATTCTACTGATTTAAAACGTTTTTATTAAACATTTATTACGGATTATCATCATTATCATTTATGTTTTTTAATGTTATTATTCTGTTAACTTTTTTTCTTTTTTTTTTTTGTAATGAGTAGAAAATGTTAATCTAATCAATTTGTGTTGTGACGTTATTTTTCTAACGTTACTTACGTTACTTGGCAACTAACTAAAACGATGTAAATCTAAATCTATTGAGCTTTTTATAAGTAATCCGATTCATTTTCCTTCTTTTTTTTTTTATTTGTTTAAATACCTAAAGCACAAACAATGCTTTTAACAACAGCAACAGCAGCATAACACACACAACAAAAAAAAAACATTTTAATGATCTATTTAAATGATTCTTTGTTTGTCGCTACTTTTAAATCTTTATTCGCATTGAAGATAACAGTTTTCGTGGGTTCAAACAAGTTTTAATTACATTTACAATTTTTAAATGAATATTTAACCCTTAATTAAAACTGTTTATTTCTTTTAATTGTATTTCGTTTTTTTTTTTTAATTTTATCTAGTCATTGATTTTGGCAAACAATCTTTTTTGACCTAAATTATTTCAAAATAATGCAGCATTTTTATGGCACTTTAGTCTGCTTTACTTTTTTTTTTTTTTGTCATTTAATCTCTTGTCTACTTATGTTTTATTTTTGAATAATTTTTTTATTGCTTTAAATCTGTTTCAATTCTAGTTTTTGTCTGGTTTTTATGCTTTTATTTGTCTTTTCAACAAAAAAAAAAAACTTTAAAATTTCTCATAAAACTAACGTATTGTAGTTTTTTCTTCTAAATTTTCTATTATTTTATCTTTAAATAAAGACGAAGATAGAGAGAAAAAAAAATACCACAACAATCTTGATTGTAGAAAATTGTTTTTAAAATTTTCATCTTTTGTAGTGTTCTCTTCTTCTATCACTTTAAACCGGTCAAAGGACTTTAGAAAATATTTCCAGAATATAAAAAAAAAACTTTATAAATTATTTAACGTTTCCAAAGTTAAGTTAAGTTAACTTTAAGGAACAAAATATGCTTGGTTCTATAAACTTAATTATATTTTTAGTTTAAATATGTCAGTAGCAATGAATTTTTAACTTTTTTTTTTGTTCTTTTCTATAATTTTTAATCTAATTTTAATATCAATTGCTTTCAGTCAGTGCTCATTTAAAGTAATTATAAAAAAAAAAAAAAATGAAAAGTTTAGATAATATTCTTATGTTTCATTTTTACTACACTTATCTACATATTATCCTAATCCTTTGTGTATAATATAATGAATAAGAAGCTTTTTTTTTTTTTTTGTTTTAAAAACTTTTTTATTAAAATAAAAACGAAATGCTTTTGCTTCTAGATAATTAACCAATTTTGTCTTTTTATTTTATTTTATACAAAAATATTTATTAAAAATCAAATAAATAAAAATATGATTTATACGATATATTCATTAATGATAAATATTAAAAAATTAATATTGAGAATATTTATATAATAAAGCGACATTCCTGCTTTTTACAACAAATAATAATATCTGATATTCAATTTTAAACAATTATCCAAATTTCTTTTCATGCTTTCCTTTAGAAAATCTTTTTGAAGTTTAATGAATATTATAGACAATCTAATATTTATCAGCTTCGATAAATCTTAGTAATTTAATTAATAATAAATTAAGACTATTGACGACTTATTAGCTGGTTAAAGAATGTCTTTCAATTATAAAAGGTCAATAGAATATAAAATATATTTTGTGTATTTGTTCAAAAACTTTATGAAATTATATTTTGCATAATAAGTTTTATAGTAAATAGAAATTTTTGTTTGGATTGTTGTGGCACAACAGAACTTTAATTAAAGATAAATAGAAAGTGACATTTTATTTAAATAACTTTCTTACCCTTATCATTTCAATTATTATCATAATTATTCTCTTTTAGTTTAATTAAATAAAGCAACAATTAGTTGTTAATGACCTTAATGCAAAAAGGTCGCAAAACAAAAAACTATTTACTTATGATAAATATATACATGAACTAAGTAAAAACTTAGTACAAACTTTTCATGACTTTTCATGTTATTAATAATAGAAATATGTTAACCTGTTGTTATTTCTATAACCACCTACATATATATATATATATATATATATGAGTGTTAAGATATGTGTTATGTTCTCTTTGTTGTCAAAACTTGTTCACACCTATAAAACAGCAGGTAACCAAAAAAAAGAAAAGAAAAAGTTTCATTTTTAAAGGAAATTAAAAAGCATATCTTTCACAAAAAAAAATAAAATAAAATAAAGTAAATAAATAAAACAACCCCACATATGCAACAAATACACCGAAACTTTATCATATTGATACTTTAGATATTTATTTATCTTGTTTTTTTTTTCTTTTCATTTTTATTATTAAAATCAAATTTGAATCTTTCCAAACGACAAAAAAAATAATAATAAAAAAAAAAATAATAATAATAATAATAATATAAAATAAATGTTGAGCTTTAACAAACATTTTTATTATCAAAAAAAAATTTTTTTTGTTTCGATTTTTATTTTATTAAGTCAATAAGTTGAAAAAATAAAGTTTATTAAACAAAATACTTGTATAAGAAATGTTAGACAAAATGACTTATGTAAATCTTCTTGCTTGCTGTGAATTTTATGCATTATTTTTCATCATTTTCTATACGTTTTTGTATTTATTTTAAAAATAAAACCATTTAGTCCATGTTTATTGATTTTCTTCCATTTTATTTAAATTTATTTATTTAATGAAATTTTATTTAAATTTTTTTTTTTTTTTATTAATAACTGATTAAAATGCATAAATTTAACTGATTTTAGTTTATTTTCCATTGAAAAAATTCTCTTCAAAATGATACTTTCCCACCATCAAAATAATTTTATTGAATTGAATATCAGATACTCGCTTAAATAACGCAAGAGATAATACGAAATAGACGTATATATTGTTTTCGTTCTGATAAATGTTTGGTAATTTTCACTCAAACTCGATTTTCCACTGTTGAGTAATACTTTTTTACCCCTACGAATTTAATGTTTAAGAGAATTTATGAAACAGAAATATCTTCTGTCGCTATTTTACTCTTTAAAAATTTTCACTCAAACAAAAAAGAGATTTTTCATGCATTTGAGTTATTTTTATAATTCCCCCACACTTATTTTCCTGATTTTTCACAAGACCTGAAAAGAGAGAGAAAAAAAAAACTCTTACGATATGAGAATTGATGCTTGAAACAGAATATTTGAATTTTGAATTTTAATAAAAACAATACATTGAATTTATAATAGAATACTTTTAAAAATAAAAAAAGCGAAATAATGTAATCCCGTGAAGAAAGTAAAGTTCAAATAAAAGAGATAAAAGCCTTGAGCAAAGTAAATCCATTTAAAACTAACAAAAAATGTTTTTTTTTTTTTTGGTTTGCTATTAGCTTTTCAATTGCCCGGCACCATTATGAAAAGTTTTTTCACCTGTTTTCGATTTTATTATTTTTTGGTGAAAGTTTATCCGTCGTTTTATTATTTAATTTTTTTTTTTTTGTTCATTTCTTTTTGTTTTTGTTTTCCCTGTCGTAGCATCGTTCTCTGTTTTTATTGTTTATTGTTTTCTTCATTAACACATTCACACAAACAAAACAGACAAAGTTTTTTAGTATCTAAAGAAAATATCTTTCCTGAAATGTTACATAAAAAAAAAAAAAAGAAGAAAAATTCTTTTTTTTTAACACTAAAATATTTACGGAGAAATTTTCCATTGTTATTTCAATTGAAATCAATCATTTAAAAAACAATTATTTATTTTTTTTTTTTTTTTTGCTATTTATTCTCTGTTTTAAAATATTTTGCAAAAATGATAAACATTGAAAAATTAGTTGACTAAACAAAATACAAAACCATAAAATCGTATATAAAACTTCAACTACATAAATAAACATTGAGAAATCAACAGAATCGCATATATAGAAACTACGTAATGCATTTAAATAATAAATAATAATAAAAAAAAAAAAGAAGAAATTATCTTAATAAAAAAAAAATACAAAAAGCATTTGATCGATCCTGTGAATTAAAGGAGTAATATATATATATATATATATATATATATTATATTATGTATCGATATTGAAAATTGTGTAAATATAATTTCAATACAGTAAATCAACAGTAAAATATAAACAAGAAAAGGAAATCCGGTTTTTAAATAATAAATCGAAATAAATAACTTTCATTTGGAAGCTTTCAGCAACAAACAACAATAAAAAAAAGAGAAAAAAAAATTCTATAAAACGTAGAAAGATAAATGATAAATAAAATTAAGTAGATAAATTGAAGTTGTTTGTTTGTTTTATTGTTATTAATTTTGTTTTATTGAATGAGGTATTGATACATAAATGTATGTAATGTAAAGCAATAGCATATATATATATATATATATATATATTATAAGGATCGTGGTATATTCATGACATTGGTTAAGTTGTTCTATTTAATGAAAAAGTTTTGATAGTTTTGTAATCTGTTTATTTATTCATTAACATGTTTCACGTGTCAAAACATTGCAAATTTGTTGTGTTCATAATAAAACCAAACAAAATACACAATTTTATTCATTTATTATTTTCGTATATTGATAGAAGTAAATTATATTGAGGCTTCTTCTATCACACACACAATATAATATTCTATTAATTTTTTTTTTTTTTTTTTTTGTCTTTTATCCAAACACCAAACAAAACAAAGGTCGCCAGTTACAGTTTCATGGTTTTATTTTTATTTTATTTTTTTCCTTACCATACTTCTTTCACTAAAGGTGAATCAATGAGAACAAGATGCGAATTGTTGAGATGATATTAAATTGCTTTGATGACAATTTTTTCTATTTTGCTGCTACAAGCAAAATACTAAAATAGACTTTAATATTGATCTTATATTCTAGTGATATCTTTTCTTTCGGCATTTATTTATTTGATTGTGTTTTCTTTCGGCATTTATTTATTTTTGTATTTAAAATAGAAATCATCTTCTAAATTATTGTCGCGTGAATTAATGTTAAATTAAATGAAATCAACGCAGAATATAATAAGTCAATTGTCTTTAGATTATCCGATTATTGTGTCTCATTATTAATTACACAATATTTTTTTTTTATTTTTTTATAATTTATATTTTTCTATATACAGACATTGAATTTTACCACCTTTTAAAAATAACTGATGAGCTGCATTTATTTTAATAATATAACACAAAAAAAAAATTGTTGAAATAACAAAATTGTCACGTACTTTTCTCACCGGTTATTTATTTACATTTTTTTTTTTATTTTTCAACTATAAATTGCAATTAAATTCGTTCAGGTAGTTTTGTGGTTTTTTAAGTAATAATTTTATTTTTTTTCGCAAATCATTATTAAGTCATCAATATCTCGTTATGAATACAATAACAACAACAAGAAATTGTTTTCTTTTTTCTTTTCTTCATTCATCCTTAATAAACAAAACACTCGTTTGTTTTCTATGTGCTTTTATGATTAGAGTTTGTATGTAAAAAAAAAAAAATAAAGGAAAACAAGCAACACATCATTGCTCATATTTTCTTTATTATCTAGATAAATTGTTATCTTGATCCTTTTCTTTTTATTTTATTGCATACACATACATATACCATATTTTTTTTATTTATTTATTATTTTTTTTTTTGTTTCTTTAAACATAAAAAAAAAAAGCCATAAGTCAAAAATGCGGTAACCTTTATATAAATATGTATGTTGTTTGTACATATAAAGAAAATAATATAAAAAAAAAAAAAAAGATAAAACAATATATTGTTGTCTTACCTTTACAGATGTTCAATAAATTTATTTTTTATTCTGTTGAATCTCCTTTATTACAAATAAAAGATAAAGTAAAAGAAGAAAAACAGAATTTTTATGTGCAGTATTTTAGCCTTTGTCTTATGTCTTTATATTTAGACATTTTACCTTTTATTAGGAAATAAATAAAAGAATATTTTACGCATGAACATTTACATAATTATAATTATTATTATTTGTTAATTAAAATCTGTTTATATAACATTTTACATACACACACAAAATAATAAGAAACTTATTTATTTGTAAAAGATATTTAAATGTGTAACAAATATGTAAATTAAGTTGATTAAATATAAATGTTCTTTCTTACATTTAAAAGGTGAGAATTTTCCATTATTAGGTATTAAAATTTAAATTAGTTTTCGTTTTCTTTTTTTTTTTTTTTTATATACATTTTGTGAGTTCAAAATTTAATTTAAAATAATCAAATGTTTAGTTTTTGAAAGGTTTTTTTTATTTTTTTGTATTCTTCTTCTCCTTCGCTTAAGTAATTGTATATTTTTGCATTTTATTTATACTTAAAAATACTAAAACTATTTTTAAATTATTTAAGATACTGTGAGAAAGTATGTTTGATACATTCAATTTTATTCTATTAATGGATAACAATTGAGTTCGTTCACACAATTTAATAACATTTTTTTTTTTTTTGTAAACTTTTATAGTAAACTTTTTGACGCTATTTTCATTAGTTTATTTATTATGATTTGTATTTCAAATACATAATAAAATAGTGATAATAAAATAATAATAATATTATAATAAAATATGTTGATTTATTTCCAAGCAACCAGCAACAAAAAAAAAGATAAAGGATGTTAAAAGAATCTATGATTTACTTTGCCGCCCATTTAGTGTTCTGACAGTTTATGACGATGATGAACGATGTTAAACCGTTTTTTATATAAATAAAAAATATTATAATAATAATAATAATTCCACTTGTAACAACTGATGCAACCGTATCAAACAAAACAAAAAAAAAGGCAATAAATAACACACACAAAAAAAAATAATAAAACTAAATTAATTTTTCATTAAAGATAGCAAAAATAAAACTTTTCGGTTTTATTATTAAGAAATTACTAACAGAAAAAGTTCTGATCTTTAATATAAAGAAAAAAAATAATAATAAAGTCATTAAAAGATGTAGAGAAGAAGTAAGGAAGCAAGTGTAAGAAAAAAAAAAGAAAAAAAACCAACAACAAAATATGCAAAATCATCTCATCAATTCATTTTGACAAATGGAGGCGCCTGATGAACCGTAAAATAACGAATAAAAGCTTTCACTGTTTTTAAGTTTAATTTTAATTTTAATTTTTTTTTTTTTCCTTTTAATTTTTGTACAATACAAAAACGTCTATATTTTTTATATAGAAAATATAAATAATTTTTTACAACGAATATAATAATAAAAAATAATGAAGAGACGAGAAAAACAATGAGAATATAGAAGGCAAATTATAAATTAGAATATTTTAAGCCTTGATAAATTTGAATGATAAATGACATTTTTAAATGAAGGCATTTCCGGATGACTTTTTACAAATTAATAATTGATCCTTTATAAAAGTCACTTTTTTTCACAACATTTTTTTTTTTTTGTTTTGTTTTGTTTTGTTTTTAGTTTCATTTCGTTTAACTTTTTTTCTTTTCAAAAAATTAGAGAAAATTTAATACAAAAAAGGAAAATTTAGTTAATCGATTTTATTATTTTTTTTTGTTTCTTCTTATTTTTTCTTATCTCATGATTTTAACTGCACTGCAGATAAGTCACTGTGTTTTTATTTTAGTTTTTATTAAGAGCAAAAGACTCGAACTTTATTTATTTTCAGTTGCAATTAATTATTCAAACTTAGATTTTTATTGATTTTAATCAAACTAAAAATAATTGAATTTTTATTAACAGGAAGATTTTTTTTTTTCTTTTTTTAACTATGATTTTTAATTTATTAACTTTTATTATGACGTACAAATATTTGTTAAAATGAAAAAATTAAAAAAAAAAAAAAAAAAAACGAAAAGAAAATTATCATATTTATTATTCTGTGCAGCTTAAAGCTGTTTTCTTTTCTTTTTTTTTTTATTTAAATACTGGCATTAACATGATTTTATTTTGATTACTGTTGACTTTCTTGACTTTCTAGTATGATTATTAACATATTTTTTATTATTTGTGAAAAGAAAACAAAAAAAGCAATGTCAAAATGTATGGTTTAATTAAAGAAGACGGCCAAGAGCAGAGTGAAGTGACTTTAATGAAGCTTTAAATATATATTTTACAAGAATTTTTATAAAAAAAAAATTAATGTTTGTTCAACTGGATTCTAGATAATTAAAAAATGTTTGCGAGAACTCTAAAAGTGCAATACTTGTAAAGATTCTTTATAAAATCAATTATTTCGTTGCAATAAAAATATGTTGCTGGCTCTCCGTTATCGTTATTACACTTCAGCTGATAGTTATAAGTTTATTAAAATCTTACCAGATGTATTTATACATTATTATTGGAATTATCTGCTTTGAAAATATAATATACCTGCTGAAACTTTTACTCTCTTATTACCAGTTCTATCCTTATTTAGTTTAATTTAATTTAATTAATATTTATTATATTTATATATAACTTATAACTAGTTATAGTTGTATTATAATAATTTTCAAATATTAAATTCGTCAAGAGAATACAATGAGAATCACTTAAAATAAATATTTCCCTGTTGTTTATTTTTATTTTCTCTGTTTTCTTATGTTATATTCAGCCTTAAGGCAATTTGATATGTTTTCATGTCATGCACGTTTAACCGTTAAGAAACATCACAGATTTCATATTATTACTATGATTACTATTTCCTTATAATATAAAAATAATATAAATACATAAAAATAACCATTTTACCATAACATTAAGGTCATTTCAAAAAGAAAAAAATAAAAAAATAAAAGGAAAATTTTCTTCTTCGTCTTCATCTTCTTCTTCATCTTCTTGTTCTTCTTCTTCATTTTTAGCGAAATTAAAATAAATGTCCTCCTATTCATAGTTGTTTTATTTACAAAACGTTGCTCATTTTCAATCTTATTTTTATGCAATTTGCTATCAAATAAAACTTATTTCGCTTGATTTTTTTTTTCTTTTTACTTTAATACACAAACGAACCAAAAATAGATTATAATTTTTATCTTTAAATTATAATAAGAATCAAAAAAAAAAAGAAATAAAATTATTAATGTAATTGCGCATAACAGTGGGAAAATGTGTTTTCCCTTTTTTTATTTATCAAATAGAAAATTGAAAAATTATTGTAATTTACAATAATAATCAAGGTGGTAGTATTGGCTTATTCTGTACATGAATTAATGTTTTTATGATAAAGTGTTTATCAGCACCATCTGGTATTTGGTATAAAACTTAAAATTCTGTATCCTTGAAATATTCGCTGCTAGAAAGTTAGCGATGTCAATGGCTTAGACAAAACACTAACCTTTGTCAGGTGTTCAAAATTATTAATTATTTATTAAGTAGTTTAATAATTCAAAACAAAATTAATTAATTAGATGTGTTAATATTAATTAAAAATTATATCTTACATGTCTGATGCAAATATAATCTAAAAGCATTTCAAAAAAAAATGTAACAGACGAACGACCATCCACAATAACATCTTCACATCGTGCTTTTGGTTAGGCGACTGATGATTATCTGAAGGTTTTTCCAGGATTTTTAGAAGTTTTAGTCTCAGGTCGTTGTTTAAGACGTAAAGTATGGATTTCGATATCATTTGAAAGGTTTTATAACAAAATGTTTATTCAATTCTTAAAATCATCATATCATAATAATACGAGTTTCGAGGAACACACCCCTTGGTGGTAGCACGATAATCGCTTTAATGCTCCTCACAGATTTCAAGGAACAGGACTAATCATAACCCAAAGTTTTCTCCCTCATTGACACCACAGGTTAAAAATAAAAAAAAAATTTATTTCGAATACCTAATTACGATTTAAAACATTTATGCACAGAAATTTGTGTTTTTAAAAAATGTTTTATTAAATTCTTAATCAAATCAACTTCTTAACAGTTGGACAATTTTATTACAACAGAAATACTGATTGAATGCAGTCAGTAAGTCCATAATTTAACACATTACTCTGCATATCAATTTTCTGAAAAATTCTTTTGAAAAGAATCCCTTTGAAACCATTTACTGTGAAAACTATGATCCCATGTCGTTTGAAAATAATTTTTGCATAACTATTTAATAAGTGTTAACAGAGAAAATATTATTCTTCGAATACTTACTCGAATAGTTATATAACTAACACTGATCTTGAGTCAGGTGTTTTTCAAATGCTGATTTTTCTTTAAAAAAAAAATACACCGTTTTTAGTGTTTAATTACTTTTTGTTACACTGAAAACAATTTTTAATTCAAAATATCGTCAAAAGTTAAAACGTTTTATGCAATAATGCGTGTCTATGCCTTACGTCCTTTGTAGTCGGTTTTAGCTCGTGGTGTGTATGTAATATAAATTCATTACTTTTAGATAAATAAATCAGTCGTTTCTACTAAAATTGTTTTTAATATTTAGAAACTGTTGAGATCTTGTTATCGTGTTGTCAAAATGTTATTCAGTTTTATATGCAGATAGATATTACTTTCTTTATATTATTCAAAATAATAATACTAATAATAATACTACAACAAGAAGAAGTAAAATCACTGCGGAAATTTTAATTTAAATATAACATGAAAAAAAAAACCGAAAACAAAACACAAAAAAAAATTAAAATTAAGTAATAAAATAAATAAAAGAGTTTAATCATAAAAATGAGACAATTTATATTTCTTTTTTTTTTTTTTTTTGTTATAATAATAAAGTAAAATTCCCAAGATTTTCATAAAAAAGAAAAAGAAAAAAAAAAAATCTAATAAAAAACATTAAAAAAAAAAAAAAGAAGAAACGAAATGATGGAAAAAAAAAACACTTAAAATAATATAAATTATTAAAAGTGGTAGAAAAAGAAAAGAAAAAATATCATATTATAAAAAGCACGGAAGAGACTAAGAGAGGAAGACAGAAAAGAAAGAAAGGAAAAAAATATATGTATATATATGGGATGTACACATATATAAATGAGATCTTTAAAAATGTAAATAAAATAAAGCTTACGAAAACACGTGTGACTATAAAATTTTATATATCTAAAGGCAGGAAAAAGTGCAAAAATATAAAAAAAAAAAAAAGATGAAGAAAATGAATGAAGCACTTTGCATCTTTCCTTATATATAAATTAGATTCTGTTTTCACTGAATGTTATTGTTATAAGAGGTAAGTAAATTGGTGACCCGGTCACAAAAGCTTATACTAGACCGTGAAATAAAGTTTGTGTTCATTTGATTTATTAAATGAAATGAATGAAAATAAATAAAAGTAAAACACAAAATGATATAGAATGAAAAATTTTATTTTATTATTATTTTTTTTTTTTATTTTTTTTCATTTGTATTATGCGGTTTATTTTATTATTATTTTAAAACATTTTATTTATTTTCCGTAAGTACTGGGGAAGTTTAAAAAAATTACCTCTACAAAAAAAAAAAAAATTCAATCATCACGTAGAGATTATTGTAGACAGGACAGGTCTGTATGTAATATAATACAGAAGTTTGCATTTTGTTTTGTACTTTGTGTCTCTAAAGAGTTTTTAGCTACATTTTATTAAGACCATTGAATGAACTTTGGATGTTTAGACGATACTAAGTTTAGATTCCCAGTAGATTTGATCCTCATCATAGTGTTTGTCCTGGATACGGTCTAATGCCTACTGGTTGTTCAACATATGTGCCTTTTGTAAACTATGCTACAAGGACATCTTGAAAAATGTATACCGATGAAGGTTAAACACAGATTAGTATAATTTACACAATCTTACACCATATGTCTGCTGTATCGTCTTATATATTCATTCATAAAAAACAAAAACAAAAAAAAAAAAAATTGGAAACCTAACTAAGTAACTATAATTAAAGGAACATTAATTAAGTCTTTATACATTAATTTTTGGTAAACATTCCAATACAGTAATTAATATTCATCTAAATATTACATAAATATACTCATAATATTTATATTTTCATTTATAATTAAGGTTCAAAATTAGCTAAAATATCTTCAATTATAAATTCCAAAAAGCATTCCCTAAATTATTATTAATAATTATATTTGTTTGTTTATTTGTTTGTTTATTTATTTAGCCAAAATTCTATACATATATTTTTGGCAAAAATTCATTATAATTAATTTTCAAATTTAAAAATATATTTTTTATACCGAAATGGTGAAAATTTTCTAATTTAATAAATAAAATTTAGAAACCAATTGTTATTAATGAAAATTATTCTCTATTTTCCTATTACATTTTTTTTTTTTTTCTATTTATTATATTTTATTTTTATTTTGAAATAACAATTATTACGATTAAAAAGCTAAAACAACTATGGAAAAATGAAAATAACTTTATTAAATGTATAATATTGCATTTAATAAATGAATAAAAATTAAGAAATTAATTTTAATTGAGCATAAAAATGTTCTTCTTCTTCTTCTTCTTTTTTGTTTTTTATTTTTTTTAATGAAAAAAAGCTTTTAACCTTACTTTATGCTTTTTTCAAAAAAAAAGAAAAAAAAATAAAAAGCAGCTATATGCGGTTTTTTGGAAGCCATTGTTCAGTCTCCCATTCTCACCAATTATAAAAGAACTAACACTGTTAATTGCTATGTTTTTTCATACGAAAACATAGAGTGGATATTGTTGTAGCATTGCAATAAAATTCATCCAAAGTGTAAAAACAGAAATAGAAAAAAAAAAATCCAAGAGAAAATGATAATTAAAATAACAACTGAACAATAAAATTAATCAAATTTAAAAAGTTGGTATGCACCAACCCTATATATTTATATAATAAATGTAGTTTGTTGATAATTAAAACATATTGTTGATGTGGCTTTTCTTGTATTATGATAAAAAAATATTGTTGTACCATTTGTGCCTCAATATGCATTTAATTGTAAGGAATTATAAAATACGGAAAAATTCTTCTTCTACTTTTTTTTTTCTTTTCTATTTAATTGTTTGTGGTTGAATTAAGTTTGTGACTTTTGGTTGAAAATAGAATTTTTTAAATAGAAATATTTAAAAGTTAGATTAAATATATATCCATATATAAGTCAATCGTGCTGAGTTATGTAATCTTTTGTGTAAATAATTCAATAGTTGAATATATGATGAGGACATGTTAACAGCATAATAAAATGAAATATTTAAAATTAAAATTAAATTATTTTATTCAAACCTGATCACATCTCTATATTTATATTATTTAATATTACTTTGTATTACAACTACAATAATAAAAAAAGAAAAAACTTTTATTCTATAAATTTGTACTTTGGTCAAAGCTGAAATAACCACCAGAGGCTATGGGAATAAGGTATCCGAGCAAGATTAAAAACAGAAAAAAAAAAAAGAAAAAGTTAAATAGTCGTGTGTTGAATATTTCCACTCAGATGCTTCACATATTTCATACTTCATGTATTTATTATTATACAGATAAGTTCAGCCACTCTTTTTCTGTTATGAATTTTTACTTAAATAAAATATTGGTATATTCTAATAACAATGAAAACGAGGGAGTAAAATTGTTCAATGAATAGAAGATAATATCGAATGTTATTTAATGTTGGGCAGTTATTGGGTTTACTTTTATTTTTATCCACCTTCTAGACTGCTACGTCCAAACATTTATATTTATACCAATTTTTCGTTTTTTTTTTTTTTTTTTTTTCTATGTTTCGTTATACATAACACCACGCCAAACCCCACACTTCACTTAGCATAATTTTCCAAAAGGGTTGGCTACCATATTCACTGTACTAAAAAACACAACGCATCTCTGCATTATATTGTCCGGTTGTCAAAATAGAAAAAAGTATATAAATATATTGTAAAACCGAAGAGTACTAACTAAAGCTCATGTACAAGAAAAACTTTTCTTCTTTTTTTTTTTTAACTAGAAGAAGGAGTTAACCCATATAAGGATTAATAAATTATATAATAAAAAATAAAAGGAGAGAGAATAGATAGATACTGCTGATAAAGAATTTGTCAAAATAATAAAAATTGTTTTTTTTTTGTTTAAATTGAGCTTTTCCTCCTTTTATGTAGTAGGAAAGTAAATATATACATAAAAATCATTCGACTAGAGATAAAAGAATTACTAGCGCGTTAAACTAATGTTACACAAATAACAGAAAATATAAACATAAACATAAACAAAGTAGATCAACAAAACACAAAAAACACAAGCAAGTGGGACACTCTAATTGAAGGGTTAAACATTTATAAATTGGTGTGATATGGACATCGGAGTATTGACACCATTTTCTACATTACATTCAATGACAAAAACAATGATGATGTGATGAACATATTATAGATAAAAGTGGACGACAAGCAATGTGCATATTCATCGTTTAACAAAATTTCAGTTAATTGCTTTTAAAGGACGTGTTAGTTATTTTTACTGCTGCAATAGATTAGCCCTTTAAGTGGAAAATTAAAAAAAAAAAAAAAATTAATTATATTAAAACAAAGCAAAGGAAGACAGGAATATTAATATAGAAATATAAAAACAAAAAAAAAACGCATGGGAGAGCCAGAATTATTTCCTGTTAGTCCGACCACAACCTATTGAGATATTAAATCTATAATATTAACTAATGAAATAGAAATCCCGATGTAATAAAACCATAAAAGTTTGCCGCTTTATGATCAGATTTAATGGTGTGGCTGATGGTGGTTTTTATGATGATAGTTGATAAATAAATGTAATGTAAGGATGCCAATGAAATGTTTTTCATATTATTAGAACAATACGTTATGTATTAACATCATCATCATCACTGTCATAATCATCGTCGTCAGAACTAGTTATACGAAATAGATTTGCAATGAATGGAGTTAAATTTTTGTAGTGAATATTATATACATATACAGAACATTAGAGATAAATAAATGATGTTTGCTTAACGAGGAAAAAATTATGATGAGTTAAATAACATATAACAATGTGGATGCTTAAAATTCTATTAGAATCATAAGTTAAACATAAGTAAAATTGATTAGAAAGTTGATAAGAACTTTCTCGGCCTAGATTTGTAAATGATATCTTCTAGCATTTATATTTTATAAATTCAATCATTCCAGGGTTCACATTAATGGTAGTTTTCATTTTTAATGTCTTTCTTTTTATCAACGACAATTTCCAACCACAAATTCCGCACACAAATAAAGCTAATTTTTTTAACATTGTTAGACACGCTACGACAATTTTTTAATAGCAATAAATGCTGTAAAATGAGTAGAAAAAAAAATCAAATATTTGAATAATGGACACGGGATTTGCTATGCTAACAAATATTTTAATGATCAAACAAAATAAAAAAAAAAAACAGCCAATGGCGATTTTTTACACTTTGTTTGTCTTCATTTTTCTGTGTTTTTTTTTTTTTCTGTACGACAAAATAAATTAATGAATGAAAATCTTTTTTGTAACAAGCAATGTATGCAAATGAGTTTATCATATGCTTCCTGAATTTACATTTAAAATTTTCTTCGACACTTTTTCTATGTCTTATTTTTGTTTCCTATGTTTATTCATTCGTTTATACCAAACTTGGTCTAGTCATCTTCTCAGGTTTTATAAATAAGTTATTTGTCTGTCATTCAAACTGTCTAAACACGTACCAAAGGTTTTATAGTTTCAAAGTGTATCAACTTGTCGTATTGCATCATATCTAGGTCCCAGCGAAAGCAAAAAATATCATTTTGAAAAAAAAAAAATAAAAAAACCTATATATATATATAGCAAAAGCAAGGAAAAATGTTCTCTAATAAATTCAGAATTTAAAACAACATCCTTAAGAACATCTAGTTATAAAACGATAGCAAGTAGCTGTAATACTAAAAGCACTTGTAATTTTATTTATTTATAATATCTTATTATTTTCGTAATTTTTACATTATTTTGGACGGTAACCAAACACAAAGATACTACAAATATTTTAAAATAAAAACAAAACAAAAAATATCTCATTTTGTGCTTAAGTTCAGCCATTAAAGTGTTAACAAAGAAAAAAATAACAATATTTTTTTTTTTTTTTTGACAATTTATTTATTGTAGTTGTCACTGGCATACATTGGACAGTCGAAAATTATCCGTTTGTTTTGGCATCGGATATATTTTTTAAGTGAAACCATTCCCTACCTTACATGCCGTAACATTATGTACTGTTATCCATTTAAAAGCTTTTACCACTTTAATGCTTCAAACATATTTCTGTAATAAGAAAATGGGATTTAAAATAAAATGCAATTAAAGCAAATACGATACCAATTTTTGAAAAACATCTGTAGAAAGTATATCGAAATTTTTATGCTGTCCTAAGTATATTGACTTAATTAAAAGAATAGCACAATTCTAGACAAACAAAAAAAAAAAGAAATGTTAAAAGAAGAAAGAAATTTTTTATTTAGTCTGATACTCTATGCCTGTTTGAACATGACAAAAAAAAAACTATTGGATAATTATTAAAATTACTCGTGATTATGTTAACATTGTTAGAATATTCAAATTAGTTTAAGCTAATTAAAACCATGTTTTGTGTATCCTTAATTTTAGGATCAATTGTGAATAAACATAGACAATAGAATAAATGATTACGATTAACTTAAATTTTTGTTATTTCAAATTAAATTTTAATTTTCCTTATCTAAACATAATTTTAGATGAGATTAAAGTAAACAGTTTTTCGCTTATTCAAAATACTCAAACTACAAAATATATCCAACAAATAATGATGATGATTTTCGTTAATGTTATAAAATAGAAACTTTATTGTAAAATACAATAAGCCAGTGAGTGGTTTATGTTACAATTTCTGTTTTTTAGTTAAATATATATGTATGTATGGGTGTGTTTGTGTGTGTGTGTGTGTTTGTATTACTTGAATCCTTTTTGTCGATCTATCTTTGTTGAGTACAACATACAAAACATCAAAATTGCAGAGTCGACACATCTTATCTTGACGTAAACATTGTCGAATATCCTTTTTTGTTATAATATAGCCGTAGGTGTGGATGGTACTATATAGAAAGGACGTTTTATAACAATTGTATTTGTATTATCCTATTGTGAGTGATGAACTACAAACAGTAACAAGTAAATGAAGTTTATTGTAACCTGTAAACGAGGCAGCCTTGCTTCGCAGTAACTCTGCTACAATACAATAGCACACATATTAAACCTACAACGATGATAATAATGATGATGATGATCGTGAGGATGATTATGACAAAAATTCAATTCATTGTGAGTCAGCTATTAAATAATTTGTCTGACATGTGTAGATTTTAACGAATAAAAAATATGTATTGAAAGGCAACATAAAAACATAAAGCAATTTTACCAAAAGGTATCTAAATATTATTGCGATGAAAATATTTTGTTAAATGAAAGCAAAACAATGCAAAAAAAATAATAATACTTTCAACTTTACATTAGTTTTAAAACATTACAAAATATGTCTAAATTTAGAATAAATATACATATGTAGCGCGGTACATTATCTACAAAAACCATTATCTATCCATTTAGTCTATTAAATTTTTTATAAAGATGACTTTTTAAATAAAACAAAAGCAGCCCAAAGAATAAATGCTGAAATATGTTCGTCACTCTACTCAACATCACTTGAAAATTTCATTTCATTTATGTATACATTATTAGCTTTTATTCTACTTGACTACGTCTCTAATTTTCTCATGTCACCCCTTCATGATGGTCTCATAATCTCGAAATTTGCTTTAGGGCAGATATTGAACATAAAAACAGTATAGAATGTTATTCTATAGAAGGCTTAAAAGTATTATGTGCCCATTATCTGCTCAATAAGGGCCACGTCTAATGGATAGAATCTTCGAAATTCACCTTACATTAGTACCATATGCAAGAATGGGGGTGATGAAGGATTAATTTTTTTTTTTGTTGATAAATATACGATTATTATTTTTGTTATTATTTTCATCATTGTTCTTTGTAGCCTATTGACTTATTGACATTTCTCCATTGTCTTATTTATTGTATATTTTACTTGTTAACAACAACCAAGCAAATGCCAAAAGTTTTTTTTTTTATTTTCTTTACACAAGACTTTACGGAAAGATGAAAAAAAAAAAAAGCAAAAGCAAAAAGTTCAATGTGAAGTGGATAAGCCAAATTATTAAGACATACGTCGAAAATATCGTATTGCTAAATATAAATGTTAAAGCTTGTATTTGGTTGTTGTAATTCATGCAGCACGTGTACAGTATAAGAATTCGAATGAAAATTTTAACAACACAAAAACTAATATACTTTTATCCCCATTCTACATGAAGATGGCGAAAAACGAGCAACGTAGTCCTTATTTCCTTTTATTTTTCTTCTTTTTTTTCTCCTTTTTCATCTTCATCTTCATCTTCAACTTTTTTTTTTTTTTTTTAACAACATTTAAATAAAAATTCATGTATATTATTTTCTCATTGAACCCTTATAAAATGTACTTTCGTTTCTTGATGGTGTCACAACGTTTGTTTTGAAAAAGTGCTGATTTGTCGATCAAAAGAAATCAATGTGGGAAAAAAAAAACGACATAGGAGAAACGGAATAAAGAATACCAAAAGACGAAATAAGGCAAAGTAAAGGAAACTACATTTGTGATGGTTCCCAATTTATTGCCGCCAGTTTGCTTTAAAGGCACAGGGCGATGACAACGAAACGAAAAAAAAAAGAAACTGTTTAGTTATGCATAGCATGAGAAATTGATTCAATTGAATAATCAACGTTGATGCCGATGGAATCGAATGAGAAATGAAAAAATGTATATGGAGAAAAGGAAGAAAAAAAAAATTACTGAAATGGCGACTCCATTAGCTATATTTTATTTTTACAATTCATTGAGCAAAATAGACATGAAATAAAAAGACAAAAATCAATCGATAGGCAATAGAAGATTTTTAACTGATAGCATTATCAAAAATTATTCTACCAATCGTAATTTATTTTTTTAATTTTTTCTTTTCTTTTCTTCTTTTTTTTTTTTTTATTATTTTCTTTGATTAATATTGAAGTAATTTGAACATTTTAAATTAAGCATATTTTCTGTTAAATAACAATTGAAATCTTATTTAAAAAAAAAAAACAATTAAGAAATATTAATAAAGCGTCAAAAGGTAAATAAAAAATAAATAATTAAAAATGGCTTTTTTGCCATTACTTTACTTTACTTTACTTTTATCCTTTATTAATAAACCTATTTACCCTTCAAATGTTCATTAAAATTATTGAAAATGAAATAGATTTATATTTTTATTTTATTTTTATTTTTTGTATAATATAAAAACGACAAAATTAAGGTTGAGATTGTTAAATCTGTTGAATAAGATTGATTACATTGAATTGCTGAAGCGATTTTAATTGAACCAAAAAAAGAATAAAAACAGAAAAAACACACAAACATTTAACAATACAAAGATATCCACTTTACTGTAGCAAAAGAAAATGCTTTAAGATTTATAATTTTTATATTTTTTGTATTTTATTTTATATTTAATTGTTATGCCTAGATTACAAATGATTTAAAGGCTGACTAACAGCAAAAGATCACTTTAGTTTTGTTAATTAATTATCTCAACTAAGCGAATTTATTAGTAAAAATTTTCTAACTTTTAAAACAACTAATGTACAGGATTTATTCCGTTAAATGTCTATTAAAATTACCTACACCAAATAATAATCTATTGAAGAAAGTCTTTCAGGAATATCTATATTTATTGTAATAGAAATTTTAAGTAAAATTTATAGATACGATACCGCTGTGCTTCTCAATTAATGCCTCAAAAAATTCCGTACATAATTTGTTGGATTGTTTATATTAAAATAAATAAAGTTTTTCTAGGTGGAAAAGTGTTGAAATTTACTTTGCCAATATGTCATGATTATAAAGAAAAACCATTGAGAAACACTACATAAGGTAATAGTTTATTATTATTATTATTATTATTATTATTACATATTTTATTACAAACAAATATATACCTAATTCTCACTAACGAATTCAAATACCCAATAAAATTGGTTAATCCATTTATATTAGTACGTAATATACACAAGGGTAAATCATACTTGAAATATTTTATAACTTTAGTTACAAGACGCATAAACTGGTAAACATAAAATAAAAATAAAAGAAAAAAAAAATATTCATAAGTGTATTCATAAAGAAAAATAGTAATAAAAGCTTCTATTATAAAAAATAAAAGCGAGAAGAAGCTATTTTATTTAATTTAATAATATTCGAATATTGATCAACAAATATTATTACTTTGTTAATTTTTAACATTTTTTTTTTTTTTTTGTTTTTTATTATTTTTCCACTTAAACATTTTGACGTTTTGTTTAGCTTTTCAGTTTCAAGTTTATTAAATGTTAATAAAAAATATTGAAAAACTTTTTACATTTTCTAATTTAACGAAAATTTTATTTTTATTTCTCATCTTTTACTTTGTCCATGAAAATAATAATAATAATAATAAAGGCACAAAAAAAAAAATAAGAAGAAAAAATATATATATTTTTTTTTTTTTTTTATATAAATTTATTCATTGTGATTCATCGTAACAAACTTGGTTGATATTTAAAGATTAATTTTCTTTAAAAGAGATAAGAAAAGAAAATATTGAAAATGATAGCTGAGTGAAAACTTGTAGATAGATAGATATATATATATATATATAAAGCGGATGTGATGTTGAATATAAATATATAAATATAAAGAATGGTTGAGCTATATTTTAATAAAAAAAAAAAAAAAATATATATTAAAAAATATAAAAAAAAGGAAAGATATTGACAGACAAATGATTTTTTTTTCCTTTTTTCACTTAATATTTTTTTTTGTTTTATACGAAATATTAAAATAAAACAAAACCATCAATCAATTCGTAATGATTTTAAATTTATTAACAAAAAAAAAAAATCTTCTTTTTTATCAATAAATTTAATAATAATAAATCAATGGAAATTATTATTAATTGCATTATGTTGGAATGAATTAATTAATTATTCAAGGTTTGTCATTTGTATTGAATATTAAATATCGTGTGGAGACGCCTGGTAAAAGGTATAATTTTGTAAATTTGTAAATTGGTTTATATTTCCAAGAAGCTTAAAATTATGAATAAAAAATAAAAAAAAAGGCATAAAAACACTTAAACATTTTGGAGTACAACAAAAATAATGACAGAAAACGTCTATGATAACAAATGCGTCTATTTTGCTAAACAATTCGTTTTATTTGTTTTTTTTTTCTTTTTATTTTATTTTTAAATTGTGTATGGTGGTAACGTATAACAAGAAAAAAAAGAAAAATGATTCAAATTGTATAAATCGAATCATATATACATATAAATTGAATCAAAATATATTTTTACACTGCTTTTGTTTCTTATACTTTGCTGTGCTAACAAAGTTGATTTTTTTTTTTCTTATATTTTGTTTAAGAAGTTTTTATTTTATGATGTTGGTGGGTTGTTTGTGGGTTGTACGCAACAAAACAACGTTTATGTATAAAGCTTTAAAAAAAAAAAGAAACTGCTGTTATGTTGTAACGCTGCTTTATATAAATTATGTATATGCAACACACAGCATGTTAAAGAAGTGGAGATGAATTCTTAAACGGAACGAAAAGGAAAAAATCAACAGTAATACTTATATAACAGGATAAAAATAGGTAATATGATTTTTTTTTTTTTTTGTCTTTATCAAACAAAATAAAATACAAAAAAAAATAAAAAATTAAATAAAATTGGCTCTCTTTCATATTAAATTTATATAAATTTATATTATTATCAAAAAAATAAAATAAATAAACCACACGATTGCAAAATTTCCCTCGTGAAATGAAATAATAGACCGAAAACAAGCCTAACTGAATAATAATAATAAAAAAAAGAAACGAGAAGAAAGCAAGAAAAGAAAAAAATAAATAACAAGAGGACAGCAAATACAAAAATATCTTATTAAAAATTCATCAAGGATTAAGGATAATTCTCAGTGCAAGGATTTGTGTTAATAATATTCAAACATATAGATATACAGTATATTTAGATATGTATATATAAGAATGGAAGTTGAGATGAGATTTAAACCACGCTGATTGCTTGTACTCTAGCAAAATGGTTTTTATGTTTTTTTATTACACAATCCATTCTACATAGACGAATAATCGATTTCATCTCGATGCTATTACAACGAAAGACCTTTTTTTTTATATATGTATATATATTACGATTTTTATTATTTGTATGATGAGGAGGATCAAAATGGACAACAAAACGGAAAGAAAATTGAGTTTATTTTTTATGAGTTTATTTTCATTTTTTATATATATATATATTTATTTTTTTTTATCATATTTCCTTATGTATAAGTTTGGTTATGTTCCTTTGTTTACCTTATCCAAGTTATGAGCTGCAAATACGACGAAGTTACTTATAACAAGTGAAAAGTATATCTAACAAAAACGATCAATTTTTCTGTCGCTTACGTATTATGGTTATGACTATAAGAAAACTATAATTTTTATTTTTATTTGTACCAACAGAAGATGCTAAAAAATAAAGTTTTATAAATAATTTTGCAAATTATATTTACCACAAACAACCACAATCTAATTAACCCAATTCCATTTCTGTTTGAAACTTATGCTAACTCAATTCAAATCAATTTTTTATTTTTATATTCACTTTCACCTCTGACTATATTTATATATATTTTTATTATTATTATTATTATTATTATTATTTGTGTGGATTAATTTATAAATATATATACAACTTGAACAAAAACTTAAATCGAAAGAAAAACTATTTTAACTTTAATATTAAAGTAAATTGTTTTTATTTATTTTTTTTTTTTTATTCTTTGCTAGAAGCTATTTATATTTCTTTTGCAGACAATTCTTATGCATTTAATAACACTTGGAGATGTTATTTTAAAAATTTAAAATTTAAATGAAACCACAAACAACATTACTCATGGTATAACACTTTAAGAAGCATGATATTTTTGGCTAGACGTTTTTATTGAAATTTTACATTATTCTTGCTTTTATTATAATAATTATTATTATTATTTATATTTAATTTAGTTGCTTTCTTTCTATAGCTTTTTTTTTTTTTTTTTTTTTTGTTGTATCTTTGAAATCAACATTCAACTTCTTTTAAAACTTGTGATTGTTAAAAATATGAAATACAAGACTGACTATCTTTCATCTCAAGTTTAACAAATTGTTATGTGCTGTAGATTTCCTTTTGTAAAGTTCATTGTTATATATTGAACTACTTTAACCAAGACGATTTATTTTATATTTAACTTTTATTCATTTTATGTTCTATTTTTATTATTCCTTTTTTTTCACATTTGTTGTTTTACCTTTCTTTCTTTTTCGTGTTGCGTATGGTGTTAAAATGAAAAATGCATATTTTACTTAAACATTCTATGACTACCTTTGAACATAACGAGCAAAATTGTGTTTGTTCATATTAAATTATTTGTGTATATTAAGGGTAAGATGGCAAAAACCTTGTTATCCTTTGACTGTTCTCTTTATTTTTTTTTTCCTTTTTGTTTTTTTTTTTTTTTTTGTAGTAAAGTTACAGAAAAAAAGATGTGAAAATAATAAAAATAAATGAGTGGAGAAAATTTATTTTCAAAACTGACTAAAAGACTTTGCCTTTAGGTAATTTCACTTTGTCTTTTTTTCTTTTTCTTTTTTTTGTGTATATTTTCCTGTTGTTATTTCTGTATCAACAATGTGCACAGCAGTAAAATAAAATAAATTATATTTAAATAAAATGAATAACAAAAAAAATAATGTATATATATATATATATATATATATTAAAAATTATTACAAATTCTACCTGAAAACATGGTTATAATGGTTTTTTTGGTTAAAATTATAATGATGTTGAACTAAGCTTGCGAACAGACAATGAGAGTGTACGATTTTTATTTAATTTTTAAATTTTAATTCAATTTTTTGCCATTTCAACTTGTTTTTCATAATACCGTATTATCTTTAATTTAATTTAATTTAAATTAATTTTCTTTAATTTACTTTACATTTTTCTAACTTTTTTTTTTTTTTTTTTTGTGCACCTTATTTAATTTTTTTTGCTTGTGGGTTTTGTATCACTGTATAAAATAAGCAGCTTTGTTAGCATTTATCATTTAACTATATTTATCACAATTTATCATTTTACTATTATTATGCACATTCCACGTTGGACGAAAAAAATATAAATATATAAAATTCAACGTTATGGATATAGAAAGTAAAGAATTTTTTTCATATTTTCTATAAATTTTATTGTAGTCGTTTAGTTGTGTTTAGTGTTTGGCATGTGGGTGGTGCTTGTCATTATAACACTAGATAGAATTTTCTACATTTGTAAATAGCTGTAGGGATATTTCGGTCTCTTTAACAAATTTGCACAGCATCATTGCTATTTATTTTAGATTTACATATAATTTATAGATTCAACGTAATATGATTTATTATTTTGTACATGCATATTATATATTTTATTTATTTATTTGTTTCATTTATTTATACAATATAAAGCTTTCCATTGATTAATAAAAAAAAAAGAAGAAGAATATGAAATTATTGGAATCTCAAAAAAAATTTCATTATACAAAACATTTTAATTATTTGATTGACACCATTTTGTGGTAATAATTTTTTAAAAGCAATTATTAATTTATTTATAACTGAAATATTTATTAATTTTTAATGAATTTTTCAACTCGTCGTTGTCTCACTTGTGTCATTTATGATTAAACGAATTTGTGTCCTTTTTATATTTATATATATATATATATATTTTTTATTTTCTGTACATATTTTGTAATTAAAACTGTGGTTTGGGGCCATTCAACATAATTTGTCACTCTACCAAATTATTTAATACACTGTGGTTTGAAATTATTTTTTACCTCAATTTTATATTTCATTATTATTATTTTTTTTTTTTTTAACTTTTGGCTTTAAAAAAAAAATGTATTTCATTAAAATATTTAATAGACACAAAATTTGAGCATCATCAGCATATAATACAAAAACATCTCTATATAAAACTTGCATCAAATTGTCAACAATCAAATCTCATTTAATTTATTTTAAAACAATTTGAGCTTTTGTTAGAACATATTAAATTTAATATTTTCACTAAAAAACAGAAAAATAGAAAAAAATGTTTCACCGTAGAAATATGTTTATAAAGAAGTTATTAAATAAATATAATTTCCCATCGCTTTTTATGAAAAGTTTTGTATTTCGCTAATTTAATATAACAAAATAACACAAATTTCCCTGACAGTTATTATTTCAAAGATAGTAGCAATGTGTAATATGTTACTTCCCAAAAATATATTATTATTATTATTATTATTATTATTATTGTTATACAGATTTCATTATGTTGTCGAGAAATTTTTAGTCTAAAATTTAATTTAATAAATATTATTTGTTATGTTAGGACTAAATGGGATTTTTCTTGTTGGTATAAAATATTACATTTTAATTATCCTGAAATTAATATTATAAAAACAATGTCTGTTATTGATGATATTTTTTTTAATTAATTAGTTACACCATTTGGAAACTGTTGAATATTAAATGATTTTGTTTTTACAAAATTAAATACGTAAAAAAAAAAAAAAAATCAGAAAAAATAATGAAAATTTAATATGTTAATTTTGATGATAATGTTAAAGTAGTTGTACGTTTATGTTGACATGATAACAAAAAAAAAATTATATTATAATTTATTCATTCTAATAAAGAAATTCCTCATATTAACAGTCACCTGTTTTTCCTGCTATCTGATTTTTAGTTTGGTGCAAGAAAATAAATAAAGAAGAAAATTTTGAATTCATATAGAAATAACACCATGAATATGGTAAAATGTACCTGTCGTTTTGAGGTGGTTTGACGCATAATAAAATAAAAGCTTTGATAGTTTTCGTTTTTTTTTTTTTTTGTGTTTTGTAAATTTTTTAATACATTTTTAAACAAAAAACTTTTCTTTTTTTTTCTGTTTTCATTTGTTCTCTGGACCATTTTTATTCCGTGTTTTTTTTTTTCGCTGTTATAAATTAAAATAATATAATAAACACAAATTTGTACATAAATAAATATATATTATATACATAATTTTTCTTTTTCATTAAAATTCGTTGAATAATTAATAACTTATTTTGTACGCTTTTAAAATATTTATAAATTTTTATTATTTTTTATATAAATATATATATATATATGTGTATATATATTTAAATAATTAAATAAATAACAGAAAAAGTATAAAAATGTATTATTAATTTAAGCTTATGAAAAAAATAAAAAATAATAATAATAATCACAACAGATTTTCACTTAATTATTCATTATTAATAATATTTTTAAATTAAAAAACATAAAAAAAAAATTAATACAAAGTTCCTATATTATTTATTTTAAGTATATAAAAGAATTTTTTCGAGAAGCATCAGAATAAACTAAAAATAAACAGCAGACCTTAAAAGCACTAACAACTTTGTTACACAAATATTTATTTACAAAAAAAAAAAAAGAAAAAAAATTAAATATATAAACAAATATATAAAGTATAAATAAAAAAGAAAATATTATAAAAATTGGCCCACGGTTGTTATGATAATAACAAAAAAAAAAACAAGTAAATTGCGTTATTATTTTTATAAAACGATGAGCATCAAAAATATTTATGAAATTTATTTAAAAAAAAAACACAGAGAAATAAAAGGAATAAATATGTTTATGTTATAAAAAGTTGTGATTTTAGTGAATCGGCTTAGTTTGATATTCAACTAATTGCCATTAACGTTAATTTTACAATGGAAATTTGTTTGAGCTTTTTAATATATTTTTAATACATATCTATATAATAACAATTATAAAAACAAAAAAAAAACAAAAAAAATACAGTAATATTCCTGAAAAAAAATTCTACAAAGCACAATACACACTAGGGTAGCTACTAATTTTTTGATTATTACTATAAAAATAATAAAAAAAAATTCGACCATTAAACACAGGCGGTGACTAAATAAATAATTTTGTTATGCGACAGTTAAACATGATAATTACCATGAATATGTCCATTTTTTGATCGAAGTTTAACCAGAATATAAAATAGCAAACAATTACAAGTGATGATGGTTAAAAAATGCTTTAAAAAAATAATACTTTAAATGTACAAATTATGTTGAAACATTAAAAGTTTATTTATTTTTATTTTGTTAAAAAGAAGCGAAATGTAAAAAACTTTTCTGTTTTTTTTTGTTTTTTTTTTTCAGCGTTCAACTAAATTAATAACAAATAATGAAAAACAACAAAAATACTGCTGTTGATGTGCTTTTCGCCCTTGTTTATTTATTTATAAAAAAAAAAAACAAGAAATTTTAAAACATTTTTTAACTATTTTGACTTAATATTTTTAAAACATTTGTTATCTGTCTTGCTTCTGCTCGGACACTATTTTCATTTGCGTTGCTACTTTTTATGCAAATTAACATCAATAAAGTTTTTGACGCGTATTGTTGTTATTTCTACTTTTATGTTTGTGATGTAATATTTCCGATTTACATAATATTGTATGCTTTAAAAGTGTATCCTTTGTTGTTATTATTATTATTTTTTTTTTTTTTATTATTATCGCTTATGATTATTTTCATTGGCCAACACATTTTCTATCTTTTTTTTTTTAATTTAATTTTTTCATTGTTTATCCTAACGCTTATTACTTGCTCTCTGATATATTTTCAATTAAAAACTCTTCAACGTTAATGAGTGTAAAGCGTTAATAATACGAAAGGAGCTGAATCTCATCTGAACACAAATTTAATAAAATAATATTTAATAATGTTATCAAAAGAAGAAAGAAAACTATGCACATCTATTTTGCTTCGGGTCATAAAACATTAACGCCATGCTGCGATGAATTTTCTACAGTTTACTGTTTCTAATATGAGATACGTTTCTCCTATTATTATTATTATTTTTTTTTTTTTAATAAAAATTAATATAATAAGACATAAAAAAAAGGAAATTTACTCACTTATGTGTCTGTGCTGGTTGTCTGTGTTGAATTTTATGCGTTTATGTTCTGCTGCTGTAAAAGATTGCATATATTGCTATCAAAATAAAGCGTAGATAGGACACGAGTTTTATAAGAGAACTTAAAGTTACTTTTGAAATTTTAATGACTGATGGGTATTAAAGACGACTCACTACATACCTCATACCTTTATTTAACATGTGTCGAATAGTGTTCACTCAATCATTGAAAGCTTTTTCCTACCATTTAGGTAGTTGATACCAAAAGCTTTATCATTAAATACAAACCAAACGTATCATAAAAACAAGACAACAACTTTATTATCATCTCTATTTTTATTTTTCTACTTATTTTTATAATACAATTTTCATAATAATTGTGAAATTTTCTTTAGATATTTATAGCAATGAATACGCATACCAAATGGAATTATCTTCTTATATACTTAGAAACCTACTTACTTACTTACTAACTAACTAACTGTCTGTATTATATTAAAACAGCAGCAAGTTAACTAAGTACATTATTATTATTATTACGATTATTATGATGAAATATTTGTCGGTCTCATAAACAAACAACGTATTTCACATAATTATATTTTGTTTGTTGTGCTTTATAAATAAATGGATAAATTATCATATTATAAATTTTATATTGAGTTTATAGTAGAGATAGTACCAAAGAATTGAATTAAAAGCAATTTCGATGAGGTTTTTTATTTTTAATTGCTTTAAAAAATTATAATTATAGGTTTATACACCCCAGGCATTGGACTCATCGTATTATATAATTCGCCATCAGTTTATATAGTTTTTTTTTTCTGTGCTATTTTTTTTTTTTTTATTATCCTTTCTATTTACATTTATTATTTTTTGTTAATTCTATAAAATTTTCTATTTTTTTTTATTTTAATAAAATGTCTGTTCTTTGCTTTTATATCACCTGCTTAATATTCAACAGCTTTCACTTGAGAGATTTTAAGTAACAAAACGACACGTTGGCTGTGTTTGGTGTTGCTACTGCTATTGCTACTGCTGCTGTTGCTTTAATAAAAAAATATATATATTGTCGCGCTTTTTGTCGTTATTATTTTCACTGTACTAGGTGGATGATCAACCAGAATAGACTAAAACTAAGTATTATATTAAAGAAAAGAAAAGAAGAAAAAAGAAAAACATAAGTGCATTAAATAAAATTATTCCCAAATGAATAAATTCGGCTCGAAAGTGTGGCAAAATATAGATGAGCATAATGTTATCTTGTCACACACAAAAAGAAATTAATTTAATTTTTACAGGTAGAAAAACTTATTATTACTTTCAAGTAGATTATATATTTTTTTATTATCTAGGTTAGCTTATTTTTATAATAATAATAATAATAATAATGTAAATACATTCATACATATATATAAGTCTAGTGGCTACTTTACAAATAATTGCTACCTTCCAATTTAACAAATATAAAACAGAATTTCTTCAGAATTTATTTTACTTCAACGTTTTAATTCAATTTCAATTATATAAAATTTATTTTCAGTTCTCCTATTAAAATTTTTAAATAAAGGTTTTCCTGCTTAAAAAGTAATAAATTGAGAGTAAAATAAAATTAAAATAAAAAGTTCTTTACAATTGAAATGATAATAATAATAATAATAATAATAATAAAGGAAGCATAAATGAAATACTCTGCATTCACCCTTATATTATTGTGTTAGTCATATTTCAAAAAAACATGATCATACTTATCATCAATTGTTATCGAAACGTATATTATTAAATAATTAAACAAAACAATTGGATTAGATTTAATTCATGCATAAATGGTTTTATTTATTCATATATACATATATACATATTTATATTTTTTAATTTATCCAACCCCACCCAATTACCACAATACATACACAATAATAATAATAAAAATAAAAGCATAGCAAAGTATCAAAACTTTTGCATGTGTTGTTTAAAATTCGGGGTGTTATTTCTTATAGCAAACACGATTGTGCCATAATGCAGTTGTTCTACTTGTAACAATACCAAAAGGATTATAAAAGAGTAAACATTTCTCATTCAAGTTTCATTTATTGATTAAGGATAATCATAAAAACACATAATAGAATAAATGATACAGAAAATCTACACTTAAATTCACTTTTATAATCTTCGTAATTTTGTTTGTTTTATTTTATTTTATTTTTTTTTTTCTTTGCTTTCATAATCTCATAAATTCTATTTTACCTAGAATTGCGATTTTTTTTTTTTTTTAGTTACTATTAATAGCAGAAAAAAAATTAATTTATAGAAGAATTAAAAGTCTCACAAGCATTTTTATAATTTTTATTATATTTTCTACGAGAGGTGGTGGTTTAAATTTTTTTTTTTTTTTTTTTTAGAGTTTTATTATTATGATAATTTAAATAATTTAAATGCGATTAAGTTTCCTTTAAATCCTTTACATTAAATAGTTGAAACGAATAGCAAATTATCACATTTAAACCTCGACCGTGTTTTTGCATGACCAAACATTATTATTAGTATCATTATTATCATTAGACACTGTAACTATATTTTAAAAGCTTCGATAATAGTTGGTTGTGCTTTCCTTCTTATTCCATCTTTTTCATATATAGTTTTTTTTTTTTTTTTTGTATGTGTATGTATATATTTTCTCTTTGTTTATCATTAAGTTTTATTTATAAACTATGCAGAGCTTTTAGCAAACTTTAACCTTTTAAACTCGTTAATAATAATAATTTTAAAGGTAACTAAACTTTTTGGTGTATTATCCAAAAATTTATTGATATTAATTTAAATATTAATATTAAACTTTCAAATATATGTACAAGGACTAAAGGAAAAGTGCAAAAATAATATTCTAATAATAAAGTATTAACTAAGATGCAAACAGTTGAATTAATGTATAAAACAATGATTTTTTTTTTTGCTTTTATTATAAAATTGTATCTCTTTATCATAATATTCAACCACCCATAGAATTTCAACATTATTTGTATAATACATAAATAATATTCTTTATTTTCTATTTCTATTATGTAAAAGTTTTTACTATTTACAGTTTAAATACTTGTTTGTTTTATTTGTTTTGCTTCTTTTCTTTTCTTTTCTTTTCTTTTATTTTTTTTTTTTTGTAAATTATAAAATGACTTGTTTTCGAGGTAGTTGATGAGATATATATAAAGATATATAAAATTTGGTTTTTGCTATTTTGCTATTTTACAATTATATAATAGCATACAAAAAGATTAAAATATTTTTTTTATTTGTGTAGTTGTTTTAATGTTTTATTTAAAAGCAAACTTTATTAAACTTTTTATGAATAAAGAAGAAAAAGAAGAATAAGAATAATTATCTAATATGTTTTACTGGTTTTTAAAAATGCTATAAGAAATTATATTCAAGATGATTTTAATCTAAATAACATTATGTAATTTGAAACCAACCAATTGACAATTGGTTAGATGTGGAAAATTATGATTTAGAGTGATATAATGTATATGAGAGATGAGTTGAGTTATACGTTTACTAAAATGACAGTTTCATATTATTTTCCACAAATGGGTAAATGTGACTGGACAAGTGTTTAACATACATATATGAGAAGATAAAAATATATATATATATATGTATGTATATAAATACAAAAAAAAAAATCAATATACAAATGTCTACATGAATATGAAATTTGATAAAAGCACTGGCGCGTGAATGATGTTGAACGGAAATTATTATTATTCTACTAATTCAACCATAATTCTATTTTCACCAAAATACATTTCCAGTGGTAATCAACTAAAATTAAGTTAAATAAAATTATAATAAAACGAGACAGATAACTCTCATCGTATACGTAAAATTATTTATTTATTTATTTTTATCAGAATGTGGATTGTTATATTTATTGTCCATATCAGATTATATTTCTTTAGTTTTATTAAATCTTTCATTTTTCTCTTTATCTTTGTTGTTGTTGTTTTTTTTTTATTTTTATATTATTCAATTATAACTTCTACATATTGTATTATTATAGTACATAAACATAATTTTATTATGTCAATTAGTCAAAATTAAATTAATTTTTTCATTTTTTTTTTTTTTTATTATCATTATAGCATCAAAATTAATTGGAAATAATAACAATAATAATTAATCATAATTTTTATATTTTTAACGAACCATATTATGTAATCAAATATAAATCAAATCTTATATTATTATTAATATTATTATTATTATTATTATTTGTTTCTATACTGTGAATGAATGAATGAATGAATATTTATTTATAATTTACTTTTATTTTTCTTTATGTTAAATTTGTTGATGGTGCTTTCAAAAAATCAAACCAAAAGGTCAGACAAGCATAAAATATTAAGAATTTAATTAAAGTAAACAGCCAAAAAAAAAAAAAAGAAAAACGCTATAATAATAATAAAAGGGTAGAAAAAATATTTTATTTTTTTATTTTGCTAATAAATAATAAATAAAAATGATAACCGGAAAATGTTAAAGAATATAACCAGATTGTAATCGTTAAGTGTTTTTATTAATTTTTTTTTTTTGTTTGTTATTAATAAAAATGTTCTCAATTACTTTATGATTTTATTACCTTAACCTTACAGTGTGATGTTAATTTTGAATGTTATTAATTTTAGTGTCAATTTTAAATGTAATATATGAATCTTTGTTTAGAACTTTTTAATTAAATCGTGAATAATACGTTGATTGTTTTTTTATTATTGTAAAATCGAACAAAAAAAAGTTGAAAGCTGAACATGTCACATCCATACTTCGTTACTTTTCCTCTTTTTTCCCCATATTTTAGTTTTATTTTATTGTATTCTGTATATGGTAAATGTATGATGGCGAGGGTGGCGTATACATGCCTAATTTATACCCACTTTTTCTCCTTTTTTTCATTAATGCGAGTTTGTTCGCATTTTGGTAGTGCATCATGCTGTTTTTATTATATTTTTATTTATCACATTCAATACGGACGCAGAATGTTTTTGTATATTTTTATTATTATTTTTTTTTTTTTTTTTGTGTGTTGAGCTTTTATGTGCTGGATATTTTTTATTTTTTTAAACTCATCTTATTTGCATAAAAATCAACAAAAATACTAACAATGTAAAAACTGTAAAATTTACTGATAGACCAACTTCTATTAGTTAATAAAAAAAAAAAAAAAATTTATTTCTTTTATGAGCTTTTTGTCTGTTATTATGTTAAACAAAAAAAAAAAAAAACAACAGCGGCGCGATTTTTATATTTTATTTATTTATTGTTTTTTTTTTTTTTTTTTTGTTTTCCAAACTTTTTATTCGTGTATTTTTCAGAAAAATGTAGAACCGAAAAAAAAAAAAATAATAATATATATATAAGCTAAAATTGTATAATATGACTTGAGGGAGGTATATTTAGTATAAATAGGAAACACATTTCCATCAAGATTTATGTCTTAATATTTGTATAAGAAAAAAAAAAAAGAAAAAAAACGGGAAATATCATATAAATAAAAAGAAGAAGAATAAAATTTCTATATATGATGAATTTATGGAGATTGTTTAAATGTTTTTCAATTGTTTGCCCAACACCAAAGCCAAGAAAACAAAAAAAAAACGATGAGAAATAAAACGCAAAATGAAACGAAGAATAATAATAAGAAAAGTGAAAGAAGAAAAGAAAAATCTTTAGATGAATTTCGTCCCAAAAGATGAATAAAATACATAACCAAGATCTCATCTAAAATGTGTTTTGGATTTCCATCTTTTATCCCTTCTGAGCTGTACACTCGCTTTAGCTAAGAAAAAAAAAAGACGCAAACTTTAACGTAACGAAAAATGTAGAAAAGTCTGCCTCGTTTGTCTATGAATGAAAAATAGGATAAACAAAATAAAAAAGTTTTTTACTATTTTTTATTGGTTTCTGTGTGTCGTAAATAGAAGAGAAAAAACAAAAATGTAAAACAAAAACTCATTTGTGTAGAAAGAAAAGTTAAAGGAAAATTACCATCAAAATGAATTGTTGTTATTCTGTGGAATTCTATTAGTATTTTTTTTTTTCATTTCAACCCCTTTTGTTATAATAAAATAAATATGATTGTAAATCAACGTGGAAATAAAAAAAAATAGGAAGAATAAAAATAATTCAACCCATCCAATATGCACAATTTATATTTATTAATTAATTAATTAATTAATTTCATTGGTACATTTAAATTATTAATTTAATTGAATTATTTTATTACGCAAATATATGTATTTATTTTTTTTTTTTTTTTTATATAAAATCAATCAATTGAAAGTTCATCAAATATAATTGATTTAGGTAAAAAGTTTATATAAAAGCGAAACAATTAAAATTAAAAAAAAAAAAAATTAATTTTTCTAACTATTCTGCATACTCTCTATCTGCATGCCTCACATACCTCACGTATCACACAGTGGGAACTATAAATAATACTAGCTATATGTCACAAAATATTTTATTAAATAAATATGTATGAATGAGTGAATGAAAGGATAAAACATATCATTTAAACTGATAATAAACGAAAACAAAAAAACATGAATAACAGCATCGTGCGTTGACAGATGTGATAAAAGTTTAACATGGTGAAAACACCAAATACATCACATCATGATCCTTCATGTGTGCACCTCGAATGTCACATCACAACGATTTTCAGCTATAAAGTTGAGTTTTTTTTTTTTTTTTCTGGAACTGGAAATGTTTATCTAATTGAAAACAAAGAAAAAAAATGTAGAGAAACCTTTATTTCTGCTTCTTTTTTTCATTTTGCCATTTGATCTTGTCGTCTGATTCTTTTTTATTGTTTTACACAATTCTTTACTTTTTTTTTTTTTTTTTCGTTTCTTATTTGGCTTCACATACGAAAAGCACGATTCTCATACCCGGGTACAGCAAGACAGTGAATTAAATCAGATGACATGAGATGATGAGATGCGATGGAAATTAAATTAAATTACTTTTATTTTGTTTTGTTGTTGTTTCTTGCTTGAAGTTCTTGTCTGATGATATTACGTCTTAGGGAAAGTCACTGACACCAAATACTTAGCGAAAATGAATGAAAAACAAAAACAAAAAAAAATAAATAAATTTTTAGCTTAGAATTAGAATTGCGCTCAGTGGCATAAGTAATAAGGGTCACAATGAAATAGTTTCTTAGAAAAAATAAAAATAAATAAAGACAATATCACCCACAAATCTTTTCAGTAAAAATAAGTAAAACAGCAATAATAAAGAAAATGAAAAAAAAAAGAAATTCAAACTGAGAAGGTAACAATGGAGATGATAATAATAATAATAATAATAAAAAAAAAAATACAAATTAATTGCTTATCAACCCTCTTCAAGATTAATTTTTGTAATTTATTTTTCGACGTTTTCGTCTTTTTCTTTCTTATTTTTTTTTGCTCTTTTATTCTATGCTCTTTTTTTTATGAAAATTTGATTTTTTTTTCTTTTTGTTTGTGATTAGAATTAAACGAGAGTACATATATAATTTATTTAAAAATAAAAAAATATACAACTGAATAAGGACAATTAACTGCTTCAAACGTTAAACAGTCTTAACGAAGACAAAACGACAGTTTGACAACGGCACAAAGTCAAAAGGGATACAGATGTGACTCTTGATGTTATTTAAATATTCATAGTTTTGTAAATTTGTTGTGTACGACACCAGGCTGATGACTAGAACAAATAAGTTTATTTTAATTGGATACAAGTAGCAGAGACACAGGATGACACATCAGCAGAATAATTACCGTTTGCTTGGTTACAAAAATTCTTTTGAGTTAGTTTAAAAACGAAACGAAAAAAAAAAAAGCTACAGTAATTGCATGGGGCAGCAGTAGCAGATTATCCCATTTAAAATAGTTTTAAAACTAAAGCACTTATTTTATTTGTTTACATTTTCTAAAATTACATCAGGAGACACAAACATCTGGGCGCGTTTACTATAACCTAAGGCTATGTGAAACGCAATACATTTATCATTGACCCAGTTTTATGTTATTTTATATTATAAAACTAAATATTATTTAACTAAAAACACAAATATCTAGCCAAGCATAATTAAATTGAGTTAATTTATTTTAAATTATTATTAAAAAAATATATATATAGTTAAACAAAAAGCATTCATTAAAATAAGTTTAATCAAAACGAATCATTATTTTGTGCTTTTCATGTAGCTTTATATAAATTTCATCTTTTATACATTTTAAATGACATATTCAACGAAGTACTACCGAGTATTAATTGTTTTTCTTTTTCTTTTTTTTTTTTTTATAATATTATTCCTTTTAAATTAAAATATTCTTATTTATATTTTATATGAAAAACACATTTTCTAAACATTTAAAATTATAAAAATAAATAAACGTTTGTCAGACAAAAATAAATCTAAAATGTATCAAAAAAAAAAAATGAAGAAAAGTAGAAACATAAAAAAAAAGAAAAATTTCCCTCCTTCGCAATATTAATTTGTGTGAATTTTATTATTAAACGAATAAGAAAAATAACAGATTTGATGTAAGAAATAAGAATTACAAGATACAATGAAAATAATTAATTTGTTTAAGTTGTTAAAACGGAAAAAGGAATTCGTTTAATGTATCCACGAATTGTTCATTCTTTTCTTCATTTTTTATTATTATTATTATTAGGTTGAAATTCTATTCATTTTGGTGCTTTTTCTTTATTTTTTTCTCTGTTTTGGTATTTTATTTATTTATTTCCCTTAAAAAAAAAACTTTTTGTTTTAATCTTATGTCTGTAATCTGCGTCTAACGCATAAAAATAACCACAGAAAGAAAAAAATATTTCATTTAGCACAAGCGAAAAAAAAAAATTAAAATTAAAATAAAAATAAAAATTTTGTGGTAATAGCGTATGCATTTAATTGGTTTTCTACTTGTTTTATTTTAACAAGTTGAAAATTAAAGAGAATAAAATCCATGAGTGGCTAATACCACAAAAAACGAAATAATTTAAAGACAAGATTTAATTAATTTATTATCAACCATCTAAAAGTATTTTTCCACTTCAATAAAAATTTATTCTTATCGTTATTCTTTACAAACAAACATTATAATATATACCATGCTTTGTTGATATAAAGTCTTAAAAAAAAAAACAAAAACAAAAACGAAGTTAAACAACGATAACCTTGACAAATGTAAATTGTCTTAAATTAACCCTTAAAATTAACTTTTAATAATAATAATAAAAAATATATTTATAAATAAATAAACAATGTGTTTTTCTGTAAATTTCGTTGTTTTAACATAAAATATATTTTTTTATCTATATTATTGCTAAAGTGTCACAGTACACACACACACACAAAAAAAGAAGAAAAAATTAAAGAATCTAACACAATGAAGCGACACCCTTAAGTTAAAATAAATATATATAAGAAAGAAACATTACAGAGAAGACCACATTATTTTATAAGATTCAACCTATTTGCTGTTTGTTATTTTTATTTTCTTTTCTTCTTTTTTTTTTTTTTTTTTGGGTAAATATTTCGCCAACATCTTTTTGTGCTTTTTCTTGTTATTTTATTCTTAAGCTGAGTAATTTATTACCATTAACTTATAGTGCTTGTCGTATATTATACATTTGCTACTCTTCTTTTATACCACATTCCTTATCATACAGAAATATAATAAGATAACAAAAATTAAGTACAATTAAGATACATAAAATTTTATTTCTATTATTATTAGTATCTACATCCTATTTTAAAATGTTCTATAACACTGACTGAAAACTAAATGTTACGGTTTTCTAAATTAATACAAGAAAAGCTAGAAAATTGTGTTATTATTATAAAAACATTAAAATTAGTATTGAAGGAAAATCTCTTGATGACCTACTTTGGTCATTCAAAGTGAAGCGAGAAGATAAGATATGTCTGCATGATACCGAATACAATGCATGTGACACTATAAAGATTTACTTTTAACGTCGAAGCAAGTAAAAAAAAAAAAAATAAAAGAAAGGAAAGGAAATAGAAGAAAAAAAAAATCGAATCGTTTCTGACAGTTTAAAGTGAATATATGTGGGAAAAAAACGACCAAAAAGAAAATTTTATTTTCATAGAATTAAAGCGAAACGTATGTTAAGAAAATTCAACGAACAAATTTATTATGCGATTGCTTTTAAAAACTAGTAAAAAAAATTTAGTTTTTTTTTTTTTATTACGATAAAATAGTTAAAAATCGTATCGTATCAAAATTGGATTCCACTAAATAGCCCAAATGATGTATTGTCTTAAACATTATTTAGCTGATTTTTACTATCCTATGTTGTTGCTTCTGCTTTTTATAACATTTCTTTCCTTTTTTATTATTATCTATGTTGAGAACATGCCCTCGCTCATCTATTTAACAGTCACACATCGTTTTATGTATATATATATTTTTAAAATGATTGCACGTTATTCGTATCTTTTGCTGTTGTTATAAAGTTTAACAAACAGATTTTCATAAATGTTTTTATTATTTTCCTCTTCTTCCTTTATTTATTTTATATATTTTTTTTTCCTGTATATACATATGTTTATTGTTTAACTTTATTATTATATTTATTTAAAGAATGTTTCATCTGCTTTAACAAATAAAACCAGCAAAATGTGACTTTTGTTTTAGTAAAAAAAAAAAAAAACAAAAAAGTTTCTTTCAACCAGGTAAAAATATTTTTCATTTAATTAGATTTTTTAGTTTAAATAAATTTATAAAGTTTTTTTTTTTTCATATTGAAAATATTAAAATGAATATATTTTCCATCATTTTTCTTTGTTGTAAGTTAATAACATTCCTAACATTATTTTGGTATTATTTTGTGTGGACAAAATATTTTATATAGAAAATTTTTTGTTTTCAAAAGCAATGGGTGTGCGAGTGGGTGGCTTCAAACTGTCGACAAACCCTTTTATTATTCATTATTATTTGTTATTAAAATATATTTATAAATTTTCTTTTTTCTTTTAATTTCTATTTTTAATTGTATATTTAATAAATTTTTATTCATTGCATTAAAATACAAAAACTGTTGGAGTTTTCTGGTTTTGTTAGTAACAACAATAACAACAACAGCAACCAAAACAAAACAAAAACAAAAAAATTAATAAATTTAATTTAACACAACAAAAGGAAGAAAAAAAAAATTTTTTTTTTTCAAACATTATTTTTATCGCCTGACAACTTTTTCACCTGTTTTCTTTCTACAATTATTTGTTTTTATTTTCTCTGGAACTTTTCTGTTTATAAAGCAATTTTATACGTAAGACAATTAAACTCGTTCCTTTTATTACGTTTTCTCTTCTACTTTTCCTTTATTTCGTTTTTTTTTTTCTTTCCTTTTTTTTTATTCTTCATTTTCATCCGTTGCCTAGCACAAAAATTTATTGTTGTAACGAGTTATGAATTTTTGTAGCCAAATTTTATACTCAGCCAACCAAAGAAGTACAATAAAGACAAATAAAAATAAATAAATTGGTTTATTTAGAATTGGCAAATAAAATTGTTGCGTTTTTTTTTTTTTTTTATTCTCATTTCAGCTGAGTTTAAGTTTTTTTTTATATATGAAATTGACTTTCATACGGTTTTATTGTTGAAGATAAATGGTTTTTGTATCTTTCATAAAACTGAAGATTGTAAGTCAAATAAAAAATAAAAGAATATATCATCTTACGCTAAACTAATCTTTGTCCACTCTGTAAATCATCTTTTCTTGAAACTGAAGTAAGGAATGGTCAATTTGCTGCGAGGATTATTATATCCACATCATGCTAAAAATACACAAAAAAAAAATACATATACATCTGTCGTCGAACAATCATTGTTTATTCCATCACAATTTATACATTTTATCGATTTATTGATTGACTGATTGATTGATTCATTGACCACATTTAAAAATATATATATTAACAACGCAGAGAATAAAAAAATATAAAAATCGCAAATACAGATGCTGATTTTGCTGCAATTGCAGACATTTTTAATCCCATAATCCTTAATATAATATGAACGTAATATCTCTACATTTTTAGTTTATATATATATATATATATACATATATATATATATATATTATTCCTTTTCAAGTACATTCAAACTATTTAATAATTTAACAGGGATTGTATTAAAGTTTTATTTATTCAACTATAATTTTATAAATAGAAATAATTTTTTTATTTTTTTTGTTTTTCTGTTAATTATTTCACATACTGAAAAAGCTACTTCCGTTAATAGGAAATTAACCTTGATGGTTGAACAACTCGTACAGAGATTGGCTCTTGGTCAACATTTTTCCCTATGTTTACTCTTTTTTTAGTTTTTTACTCAATCTTTTTTTGGGGTTAAATGAAATTTTAATCATCCATGAGATAATGGAAAGGATTTAAGTCAGTTTAATCTAACTTTATTTTTACACTTTTATCGCATCGTTTTGTTTATGTTAAATGAGTTAAAAGTAAAAAAAAAATTTTAGATGAATGTCCAGCATGTGAATATCCTTTTTTCCGTATTCGCACATAACAAAAATAAAACAAATGTAAAAACAAATTCATAAATGAATAAATGAAATAAGTTTTTGGGTTAAGTAAGGTTGTCCTCTGGTTTTACTTTCTCTTCTTTTTTTTTTATTATTATTTTTTTATTTTTTTTTTTCGTACAACAATTTGAAACCAGCAAAAATCATTACTTTTCTTTTATTTATATTATTACAGCTGAAAGTTAATTTGGAATGAAATAAAGAATAAAATCGTTTGTGCTTTTTTTTATTTTTTTTTGGTGTCTTGTTTGTTCGTTATGGAGTAACAACATCAACAACAAATATAGCCCCCAAACAGCACCAGCACAGTTAACAAAAACAAAAATGAATTAAAGAAAGAAGACGGACATTAACAATTTCTATCGTTTGTTGCTGTGAATATTAATTAGTTAATTTTCGTCTATTTACAAGTTAATTTACGTTCAGTTTGTTATTTTTCGCATCTTCTTGTTACCACTTGACATTGCATCACGTTTATTTAATTTCTTTTCTCCTCATTGTGTTTATTTTACTTTCCTTTTCGTTTTTTTATTTTTTATCAGGATGTGAAAGAATACAATTGCTAAGGTTTTTAATGTGACTGGATGGGCGGCAAAATGAAAAACCTTTTAACATTTTTCGTTTTTTTATTTTTTTTTTGCTTTACGTTGAAATGTGTATCAATTATTTTTCTTCTTTTATTTGTTTCTTGTAATGGATTGGATTACGGTACCAAAAGACAACATCAGACGACAAACAAAAAAAGATGAAGAATAAGAAGAAGAAGAAATAATAATATAAATATAGCATACAAACGAGAACAAATGTGAAAATGAAGTGACATGTGAAAGAGATACAAAGTAACAAATATATTCAGCTGATGGCTGAAGTTGGTCTATTTTTGTTTTAGTTACAGTCGGTTGGTAATGTCATCGATGTTTTCTATAATTTTTTTTTTTTTTTGTCGCTACTGTTATACCGTTTTTACAGACTCATCTGCAAAATTTTGCTGTTCTCCACTAGTTCTTGTTCTCGTTTTTATTTGTGTTTTTGTTACAAAATACACAAATGGCACACAACAACGCAAAAATAAAAAAAAAGAAAAAATAAAAATAAAAAATGAAGGAAAAAAACAAAAAAAAACTTTAACAAAAACAGAAAAACATTATAAGCAATTACTTTATAAAACATACAATCAAGTCAACCAAGAGGATGTCAACAGTGGAGTACAAAATTTTATTGTTTAACTGTCCTTTGTAGCTTTGGTATAGTGATTTTCTGTCATTAAGGGCGTGCGATTGTTAACGACCTAGCAAAAAGAACAAGATAAACTTTAAACACAGAACAAAAAAAAAAGATAAATAAAATAAAACGAGTGGTTAACAGTCAAATTAAACGAATAAATAAAAAGGGAAAATAAAAAGTTTTTTTTTTTTTTCTGGTATAGAATTTGGTATTGCTAATTTAGTAGGATGCACGGATTTTGTGTATGGAGGTGGTAGGGTAGAAGGCGTTAAACTGTTTGTAATTTAAAAACAATCAGAAAGGAGAGAAAGAAAAACAATTTAATTGGTTAAGTTTTGTGGTATATTCCATTATTCAACACCAGATATTTGCTTAACTTATTAAATAATCTATAGAAGAAACTCATTCCATAAAACCCAAATAATAATTTAATGATAAAGAAACGCAAAACTTTTAAGTGCATTTTTTCGGTTTATTTGGTTAGAAAAAAAAAATAAATAAAAATGTAAATACGAAGGAAGAAATTTTCCTTTTCCTTTTTTTAAATTTAATGTTTTTTTTTTTTTATTTTCTCATTATCATTGTCGTTTACTCTTCATTACGTTATTCAATGGTATTATTTTGATTTTTTTTTTTATTATTTGTTAAACAGCATAGCCACGCATATGCGAAACCCCGTTTTAATGATGTGTTTACGTTTAATTTTTAAACATATTATATGCTATTTTGTGTGTGTTTTAATATACATTATTTACATATTTCTCTGTAATGTTTATACAAATAATATTATTTTTATTTTTGTTATTATGTATAATAATAATTATTATATTCGTTATCATTACTTTCTTTATTATCAATGTTATTGTTTCAAAAAATTGACAAACATTGTTATTCACCATTTAATGTTATATAATTAATGTTTATTTTAATTATATAATTATGTTGTTGTTGTTGCTGATGTTATTGTTTCTCTTCTTTTTTATCCTTTTTTTTTTTGTTTAACTACATATAATTATGTATTATGTTGCGTTTTTTTTTTTTTGTTTGTTTGTTTGCATATCATTATTCATTATCAATAAAAGGTTAAAAAATCACATAATCTGAAATTAAATTTAACTGAATTAAATTATTAAATAAAAATAAAAAATAAAATTAAAACTAATACAACCAATTAATGTAACCTTTTAACAGGTAAAATTGACAGCGGAAAAAATTAATTTTGTTATTTCTCGTAAGTATTACGATAAACAAACATTTTTTTTTCTATAATAAATTGAAATCTAGTAGAAATTCAGAATATGAGAAAAAGTCAATATGAAGAAAAGTAAAAACAGGCATGGATTTAAAGAAAGGTGAAAATGGTAACAGTTTTTGGAAGTGGTATTTCAGATGTATTTACTGGTTTGTAAATGAAGAAATTAGGGATATGTATTGTAAGGAGAATTAAAAACAATAATTTCTGTAATAAACTTGTAAGATTTTTTAATTGGAGGTTATTTCTAAACTTAACCAACAGTAATATTGAACTTTTGTGTGAAATAAAATTATATTTTTCAAGAATAAATCTTCTCAAAACTTACAAACGATGCTTAATAATGACAGCTCTTTAGCATGACAATTTTGTCTTGACTTAACGTTTTAAGATTATTTTTGTTAAAATATTTTATTTTATCCCTTTGATTGTCTCTCTAGTCCCCCATAATCAAAAGCCGGTCCTGACTATATTTCCTACGCATTCGTATTTTAAGCAGAGAAAAAGTGTAAAGAAAAAAAAAATTCAATTTGATGTCATAAGAGATACAAAAATAATATAAATAAAGAATCAAATATATGTTTTTAAAGTTTAAACTGTTTGTTTATCGTTGTGTTATTATATATAAATATATATATTTTCCTTCTTATTCATATTCTTATTGATATGGAAGTAAGCATAAAGTCTTATATTAATACAAAAAAAAAAAAAAAGAAAAAAAGGAAGCAAAATGTTACTGTCATAACCAATCACATTTATGAGACAACAGACAATGAATGTAATACAGTAAAACGTCTACGATACGCAACTTTTCATGACTTGGACAGTTTTTGTTACATATAATATAGCCGGGCGGATATATTTTTATTAAGCAATTGATTGACAAAATTCTTTGCAAATTTTCGTTTAGTTTTTTTTTTTTTTTTTTTTTTTTTATTTATGTAAAATTTTAACCGACAACAATCATCACTGCCAATGGCAATAAAACTAAATATTCGCTAGCAGATTAAACATCAAGTTGAAATGAAATTTATCAAAAAATATGTACACGTGTCAGCCAGAATAAAATTTCCTAATATAAATGAGTGAATGGGTGAATGATTGGTGGGTCGATGATTACGTACTATTGTCGTTTTTTTTTTCATTTTTATTTTAATAGAAGTAAACCATCGCAGTCAATTTCCTCAACGAAATCATTTAAAATCATTGACTTTTATGTTGTTAATGTGAAAAAGATTCTAAATTTTCCCTACAGCTTTCAGTAATATTATTATCCAAGGGAGATAGAAAACAATTTAAAGTAAAAACGAAGAAGAAGAAGAAAAAACTATTAAATTTAATATCATTTTGTTGGCTGTCAGTCTTTCCCGTTTGCCTGTCTATTATATTCAATTGAATTTTTTTTTTTTTTGTCATAAAACCAGCATATTTGCATATTCTCAAAATAAATTAATACTAAGAGTTTGGAAATAGTATCAAAGTATGAGAAAATTCTGGGAAACACCAATAAAAACTAGAAACAATTTTATTTCCAATAATATTAACAATTCATGTCACTATACGATAGTTGTGTATAAAATACTTGATTTACTTCGGAATTCACTTTCTTTATCTTATCTATTTAGCCAAAAATGAGAAGCAACAAAAAGTCCATTTAATGTTCATAAAATAAAAAAAAAAATAATTTTTTTTTCTTTATTCCTATCAATGGGAGGCAAACAATTTTTTTTTTTTTTTTTTTGTGATTATTTATTTGTTGTTGATTTATTTTCTGATTTGTTTGACAAGTAATAACATTTGAAGGATGTTTCAAAGTTTGAAGGACAACAAGTTCTTCATAGAAAAACGAAATATCCTTATACAAAAAATTAAATAAACTAAAAACATTATGAATATAAATAAAAGCGGAAAAAGAATAAAGTAAAATAGGAAACAGACAGGATGTAAACTCCCAAATGACTTTGTTTGTCTGTTGTTGATTGTTTGGTCAATATTTTTGCTATTTTTATATTATAGAAAAAATAAACATAAAAAAAAATCATTTTCTTCTTTTTTTTTTTTTTTTTGATAGATTGATTATAGAATTGTTGTTTTATTCTTATTTTTACTATACTCTTGTTTGATGAATTCAATATACGAGCTTTCGTCTAATATTTAAGTTCTAAGTTCGAACAAAGTTAAGGAAAACAAGAAAAAAAAAAAAAAAAGGGATAAAGGAACCAATTTAAAGAAATGAAAAGAAAAATCCCATAAAATGTATAAAACAAACAATCTAACGAAATAAAATACGGAAAAGGTGTGTACATTTTTACTTATTTACTGTTGTCATTAAATTTCTTGTCATTTCTTTTATTTGTAAAGATTTTTATTCCTTATCTCATTATTTTATTTTGCTTTCTTTTTTCCGCTTTTTTTTTTCATTTTTTTCTCATGTTTTCACACGAAAATCACCTTGTAACACCTAAAAAATTATTATTATTTTTCTTTCAATTTCTTCTTTCTTCTATCATTTTTTGCTTTTGCTGTTTTTTTTTTTTTTAATAACAGAGCACAAAGCGTAATAATTTAATGATAGAAAACAGAAATAAAGTACACAAAAATGTATAACAAACAATGGATAAGATATGGAGAAATATTTATTATAGGTAGCAAAAATAAGTAAATAAATAAATAAATAAAAAAAAAAAACAAATTTAATCGCATATATATTTTGTTGTTTATTATTTTTATTTTTTTTTATCCTAAAATGTTGCTACTCACGTTTATTTGTATACTTAAAAAAAAAAAAAACGACAAAAAAATAAACACACAGGAAAAGTAAAACGAAGAGGAATGTTAAAAGACGAATTATTGAGTTGATAACGATTAAATGATGAACGAAAACAACTAAAAATACAAAAAAAAAAAAAAAAAAAATATTTTTCTCTTTATTTTGAGGAGAAACATTAAAAAAGAAAATATAAAACTAAAAGCAAGAAATCGCACGCGTAGGCTTTAGTTTCGTTATAATATACGAAAAAAAAAAAAAGAAAAGAAAAGATTTTTCTATCTTAGCGCAATTAAAGCGTTGTCGTTCGCGTGAACAATATGAAATTGATAAAAACAAGAAATGATATATAAAAAAAAATACGCAGACGGCTGAGCACAAACAGTTCACGCAACAACATTGTGACATGAATGGATTGGATGATGACAACCAGATAAAATGTTATTATCCATAAAGATGAAATTTTAGGCAACGGCTGACGAGAGAATGTTTTTTACTTCAAACGAAATAAATTAGAACAGTAGCGAATGTTGTTTACCGTTGAACAAACTAACATCAACTGGAGTATTGTTTGGTTTAAATTTAAAATAAACGAAAAAAAATTCTATCAGTTGGGCGCATATTACAGTAACGTGATGAAAGCGGCGTTGAAAACGCAGCGATATAACACTGAACGCAGCGTAAAAACATTTAAACTGAGGATCTTTGCCGCTGTATTCATTTTATTAAAACATTTCTGGTATTTGCTGCGCATACTGAAATTTTCCTTGTATTGTTAAATAGCGTATTTTCCATTTCCAATTTAATTTTTCTTTTTCCCACCACAACTGTATTTACATTGACACGTGCTTTTACATTTGGGTTTTTTTTTTTTTGGAGACTTCTCTTTTGGTTGCAAAAAAAAATGTTCAGCAGCAAAAAATGAGCAAACTAACAAAAAGTGTCATTTTGTATATTTGACTTGACATAAATCGGTAGATTCCGATTGTGTTGATGACCATGAAAATGTATACAGGAAGATGAAACACTAGAAAAACTGTTGAGGTTTAAATAGTTGGCTGACTAGAGAATAAAAAAGGGGTTGACAAAAAAAAAAAAAAAGAAGGTCCACGGATACAATTTTTTTTTCTATTTTCTCTGTGATTATTTATTTATTTCAATCCTCATTTTTATTTATTATTGCCATTTCCTTAATTTAGAATTCAACAACAAAAGAATAACATGAATGATTTTACTTTTTGCCGATGTCACACATATTATTAGGTTTTTCCTTTTGTACGTTCCGTTTATTTGTTGATTCAAAATAATTTTCCTCTGTGTGTTTTTACATTTAGGATCAATTTTTTATTTTTTTTTTTTTTTCATACATAAGTTATAAACAAGACAAAATCATTTTTTTTTTTTTTTCTTTTTAGAATATTTAGCATCTGGAATTGAATTTTCTTTTTATTTTACATTTATTTGTTATATAAATAAATAAATAAATAAAAAAAATAAATAATTTTCTCAATTTTATATGAAAATATCTTTAGTTATTTACAGAAGTTGAAGAAAGACAAAAATGCTCCTGTACAGAGAATGAAACTAGATAAAAACGAAAGATTACATTACTTTTGGTGAAGTTTTTCAACCATGACGAAAAGACAACATGAATAGAAAATTAAGGATTTGTGTAACTGTTGTGAAATTGTTTTGCATAAAGTTCGATGTTCTCAAAGTAGTTGTTTATTTTTTTATATTAGAATATCTTATAGAATATTTGATTTTATTGATGTCTCCTATACTATACTATATTATCTACATCTTTGCTTTGTTTTATTTTATGTTGATCTTTGGCTTCCAAAAAGGTTATAAGCTTATTTGTATTGTTGGTTTTCTATTTTTTTTTTTTTTTTTTTTTTTTGTTTTTTATCTTAACCCCATACAAAATAATCCATTATCGTTGTGTCAATACATTGACTTTATTCTAAACAATCTTGTTTATTAAGATAAAGATCACCGTACCCACAGGTACGGTGGGTTTTTTTTTTTTTATTTAATTTTTATATTTTTCATCTTATTTTAATATATAAAATTAATTAAATATTTTATTTGTGTAAAAATCAGAAAACCAAAATAATATTAATGGACGAAAATAGAATAATCAGTGCAATACATGATCTTAATTTTAATCTAAATGGACTTATTTTTGGACGATTGGATTAATCTTTAAAATATCCAAGGATCTACATTTACTGTTCACGGTCAACTATTTTCTGTATAAAAGGAAAGGAGCTTAATTTTCTTTTATTATTACACTATTTCAATATCAAGGCTTAAAATGTGACATATTTTACATCCTCATTTTTATATTTTTTTATTCTTTTTGGAAAACCTTTAGGATTTATCTGTTTAATACTGGATTAGTTTGTTATTTGTATTAACATACTGTGTTTACTATTGAGAAATATTTAACACGAAACCTTCAGTTTAAAATAACATCCATGAAATTCTGACCATTCCGGTATAGAGCAGACTTTTTGCTACATAAACCGCGACTTTTATTGCAATTCGTGTTTTCTATTGAATTTATTTGAAAACCAATTTTCATATGCTAAATAAAGTGTTTTTCCGGTACAGGTGCAATTTTTGATAATAATATATTCATAATTTGGCGTATTATAAACATTTAGATTTTTTAACGTTAGCGGGTTCAGCTTTGATATCTAATTAACGAAAGTGGTCTTATAGGGACTTTAAACTGTTTGCTTTACCCACTTAAAATAAATTTAAACGATTGGAGAAAACGTAGGATGCTAAAAATAATTTAAACGAATCTTTTTGATTAACTATAATGGTTATAATGGTCTTTAATCTGTCTCCCTTTTATTACCGGTCTCAATTTATTTTTATTAATAAAGCTAGACTGTTGAACTTCCCCTTGTTAAAACGAAACTCAATAGATGTGACCTAGTTAGATGAGACAAGAACCCTAACTGATAATTAAAAGTTTGCAAGAAATTTACTAAAATTAATTGTACATCCAGAGTGTAAATAACCCAATGTGTTCTTGCACTTTAAACAATGAACAATAAATAATAACAATAATGCATTATATGACAGATTTTAGAAAATCGATTATGTAATTTATAATACTTAATGAATCTCTCCATAAATTATTTATTTATTAATGATTTTAAGAAGGTCAAACAATATTTATGACTTAATCAGAATAATAATAAATAATACAATTAATTAATTATTACCATTTTGTAATCATAAATCAAATGAAAATAACCCATCAAAGGTATGTTAATAAAATTATATTTTAAATGGGAAAAATATATATTATAAAAGGAATTCATTGAAGCAACAATAAAAATGTAAATACGGAGCTTCGCTTGATCAACATAAAAGTATATTATTATCACATTCATAATAATGAACACAAAAAAGAAGAAGAAGAAGAAAGAAAACCATCAGCAGCAGTAACAGCAGCAGCAATAGCAACAGCAAATAATAAAAGAAATATAAATAAGTTAAGTATTCGAAATATTATATAAAAAGAAGTAGAAAATAATAAAAATTCATATTCATACAAATACAAATATAAAAAAATTATTATTATGATGTTTATTATTATTTCAACACATTTACGTTGGTTTTAAAATGAAAAATGAAAAAAAAAAAAAACAATATTTCGTATATATGTATGTATTAGCAAACGACGTTTTTATTGAGGAAATTCTTTTATACTAAATGGGAAATGAATTTTATGAGCTTTAAAATTATTTAACATTAACATTAACAATGTAATAAACAAAACAAACATTTCTTTGATTAGCCCTGACTAACTGAGAAAAATTTAAATTAAAAAATGTAAAACAACGTGCAACACATAATATTCTATGGATTTAATAAAAAAATAATGAAGAATTTTTATGGTCATTCATTCTTCTGATTCTTTTCATTATTTTCCATATCATTAATTTATGTTTTTTTTTCTTTTTTTTTCGCAATAAAAAGTTTTCAATCATTTTATTATTTATTTCATTAGATGCTAATTAAATGAAACCAGATAATTGAAAAATAAAATGAAAAACCATAAGGATTTTTTCGAAGTAATAAAACACTAATTAAAATCCGATTGTAATTAAAATTTAATGGAATAAAATGGTTATTAAGATAATTAGTGAAAAATAAATAAAATTATTTGATTTTGCTGTTTCGTTATATCAATGACTAGAGGCTAGTCTCCCATATAGGCGAACTTTACCAATAAAATGTAATCGACCAGATACACTGTAATCGACGATTTACACCACAAAATCAATTGTAAATTTATTTAAATATTTGTTATTTATGTTCATTTATGAGAGAATTTGCCATGGGCACCTTTATTAACGACTGCAGTAATTAATGTTCGTTCAATCACAGAATCTATCCGTTTTCGTTACTCATTGTATAAATGCAGTTTGTTTGAGCTTTCAGAATAGTTTTTAACATAATTTCGTGATCATTTAATTAACTAGTCAACAGACTTTAAAGTCACAAACCATAAATTAGCAAATATTAACTAAAAGCTTTGTTACAAAAAATTATTTGTTTCAAGTCCAACTGTTAATATTCTCAGGAGATAAGTCCTTCAAATAAAAAATAAAACCAAGCAAATACTTTAAAATTGAATAAGCATTTTATTTATTTATTATTTAACTAAAATTTTGTATTCAATTACTTTATAGCTTAAAAGGAGAATGTAAACAAATACATATTAATACTAATATCCTATAAATAACCACAAAATATCTTCTTTAATTAAATAATAAAAAAAGCAAAAATATTTTAATCAAATAATAAAAATGTATTAAAGAGTTAAATTTAATTGAATTCAATGTGTCTTTATATAAAATTAATTCTTGAATTGAAATTAATCGTAAACAAGTTAAATATAAAATACCTAAGGCGTTGTGTTATAATATTGTTTAAATAAAAGCTCAATGTGAAAATTATAGAATTGATTAAAATTTTGTGAAATCTAAAAAAAAAAATAGATTTCTGATAACGATTCGTCTAATGTTGAGGACACTACTAGTCAACACTATATCAAATCGATATTTTTATCTTGTATCACGTAGTGACTGAAGGCCTGATTTCTATCGTTTCAAAGTTAAGTCAATTAAACATAGTTTTCTTCTACGGTGCAATAAAAACAATAAGAAATGCTGAAAGAAACATGACAACATTGACGGTATCAATGTAAATTCTGAAACGGTATTCTGAGATTAGTCTTTTTGCTGCTCCTCAATGTGTATTAAGTGAATACTTTGTAGTCCCCTGATACCTTTTGAGCTTATTTTCATAAGATTTTTAGCAAGAACCCCTTCATTTTATGTATAATATTTCTTTTTTACTACTTTTAGTAGTTAATTTGGAGACTTAATCAAAACTTTAAGTGGCTAGACTTCAAATGTACCGAATTTAGTTTATTTAAATGCTAAAACTTGCCTCGTAGATGATAAGTTTGGAATTACCCATGCTGTATTACTACTTTGCACTAAATTTCTATTCTCAGAGTTTAAGTTATAATCTTAAGAACAACCCACTTTAAAGTGTATTGTTGAATTACTTTTATTTTGCATATTAATTTTAAAAAAAAAACAATTTTTTTCAAATGATTATCAATCATAAAAAAACCACTCAAATGTGAACAAAAATAAAACAATTACTATGCTTTGTAATGTAAGTTTTAAAAAATATAAAAAACATTTGTATGGTATTTTGAAAAGCAATAAACAGTGTAGTGGAGACGCCTGGTTTTTAGTAAATAATTTATCACCTGCAACATACAGAAACATTATTTCTCAGCTCTCAATTACTTTTATTTATTTTTTTTTTTCAATATCTATTTAACTAACTAATAAATACTAGTAGTATATATATATATATATATTTAAAGAATAAATAAACAAAACGTAAAACCGTAAAATAGTTCTATACATATGCAGCACAATTGAAGCAAAAATCAGGTTAAGGTTAGTCAGTCAGTTGTAAATATTATATTATTATTTTTTTTTTTTTTTTTGTTTAAATGCAATTGAAGCACATTGTAATGTAATTTTTTTTTTTACTATTGCCACCGTTTTTTACTTAATTTTTTGATATAATTCTCTTTCATAAAGACAGCATCAACGAAAACGAAAAAAAAAGAAAGGAATAAAGAAAAAATGTTTGTAGTGCTTAGCTATTGAAAATATAATTTCAATTGTGTTTAAAAATTAATTAATAAAATTTTCATTTTTATTGATGTCAGAGTCAAGTTTGTCAAGTGTTATTGTTTTTTGTTTTTTTTTTTTTTCCTTTTCTTTTACATTTTTATTAATTAAATAAAAATTAATAATAAATAAAGAGCTTAAAAATCGATTAATTTTTTTTTTTTTTTTCTCCATTAATGAAGCCAAGTGCATTTTAATAATATTTTTTATTTTTATTTATATATATGTTATTTTATAGTTTAATTATTTGTTATTTTTATTATTATGAAGGTTGCTTCTCATCTAAGCAATATATTTACACTGTTATTGACAGACACAAACGCCAGTAAATTTTTTCTATTAAAAAAAAAAGTAATAACAATAATAAGTAATAAGTAATATATATTTTATGCACATAATATTATAATAATTAATAGTAAAATGCAATTAAATTTTATGTTTTTTAAAAAATATAAAATAAAAAAAATGTAATTTTCTAACAGTGTTCTCAGTGTAATGTAATAAACTAAAACTATTATTTGCTCTTTTATCTTTTCTTCTATTTTTCAAATGTTAAACTTAAATAAAAAAGCAAAAAATAAATAAAGCTGAATGAAGCATTACTTGAAAGAGTTTTATTATTCTTAAAAGCTTTATTAAGCTTATTAAAATAAAAGAAAAAGCCCCAAAAAACAAAAATTATTATTATTATTGAGTAGTGTTTGAGTGATAGTTTGAGTTTGAGTTTATTTGTTTTAGAATCATCATGATATTTAAGTGAAGTTTGTTTTGGTTTTTTGTTTGTGTGTTTCTCGGTTAGAAAGTTTTTTTTTTTTTTGTAATAAAACAAAAAATTAAATGGAAAAATGACATCCAACGAAATAACGGAAAATAGTTTAAAAATTTCACCAAATGTGAATAATGAGAAGATAGCGAATGTAGGAACACAAATATCCGATGATGAAAACCCTATGGATAATGATTTAAGTGAAAATGTTGATTATATTAAAAAAATATTATGTTCTGATATAGGTGGCAGTATTATAAATATAAACGATTTTTATATAAATAATATGGTTTGTTTACCGGGTAGTAAGCAGGGTGATAATTATATGTCAATTGTGAAACGTGTCAAGGTATACGGGAAGTCTAAATGTACAAAGCAAGGTAAAACGCGTTAGCGAAATGAAATCGATAAATTAAATGCATTAATAATGAAAAATAAAAAAAAAAACGTGAATAAACTGTTTTGCATTGTATTTCTAACTAATTTCTAACTATTTATTATTGTGACCTTGAATTAACCATACACGATATGTATAAAATAAATTTATTTTAAACAATGCAAATAGTTGTTTGACGTTTTTTTTTTTATTTCTTACCAAGAGAACACTTTGCGATATGCAATTATCAAGGTCTTGAACATGCGAAACACTATTCGAATAATTTTTATTACAATTATGCTTCTTGAAATGCAATTGGTTTCTGGTTTTTGTCTTTGATAAATAACACATGAATATTAATCAATAATTTTTTTTTTTAATTACTTTTTGTTATCATGGTTGATTAATAAAACATAATAAAAACACATCTTTTATTAATCAGCAATGAATAATAATAATTATTTGTAATTTGTAATTTAAATACGATTTATATTTTATGTAACCTAGTAGTATATAGATGTCACTACTTTTCACTTTATATCTTTCTATTTACAGATTATATATTTTCTTTAATAATTAAACGGCAAATTGCAAGTTTATCAAGGCGACAATTATTCCGTTGTGATGAGGCATTTTCAAATGAGATTACCGCTTATAATATAATAATAAAAGAGATGAAAAAATTTTCAAAAATTAAATTATCCATACCGTATTGTTATTATGGTATTTATGGTAAAGCAGATGAGGAGGATATAATTGTGATGGAGGATTTATGTGAGAAAAAATATCAAATGTGTGACCGTTTAAAAGGTTTAGATTATGAACATTGTTCAATTGTTATGAAGGTAATTATTTAATAACATTTAATTAAATTGACTGAATTATTCTTATTATTATTTTTAGAAATTAGGAGAATTTCATGGAATATCATTATCAATGCGATATTTAAAACCAAATATATTTAAAAATATTTGTAATAATATCCATGATATTGTTTATTGTACAGAATCATCAGAGTTTTATTCAAAAATTGTTGAATCAGCACTTAATGATGCCATCAAAAGTATTAAAAAAACATACAAAGATGATATTAAATTAATACCGATAATTAAAAATTTAGAAAAATTATTAAATGGTAATTTGTATAATAAAATGATGAAAATAATATTAGAGACAAGTAATACAAATGTTATATGCCATGGTGATTTATGGATAAACAATTTAATGTTTCATTATAATAATACAAATAATAAATGTGATAATTGTTTTTTAATTGATTTACAATCAATACGTTATACATCGCCGATTATTGATTTATTACATTTTATATATACAAGCACAATTAAACAGATGCGCTGCCAATATTTATATCAGTTATTAAATGATTATCATAATTCATTAATTAATACATTGACAATACATTTATATAATAATACACATATATTAAATGCATATAAAAAACAATTTAATATAAATAATATAATAAATGAATTTAAAAGTAAATCAATTTATGGTTTTGGTGTTGGCTTATGGTTATTACCAGCGATTACATTTCATCCAGATAATATAATTAATTTAGATAATGTTACATTAAACGATATAACTAATAATAAAGTTAATAATTTATTAACAGATGATTATCACATCCGTATAAAGGATATTATATGGGAATTTATGGAAAATGGTTTAATTTGAAAAAAAAATAAAAAAAAATCATTGAATTCAGTAATTTTATTTAATCATTTTAATAATAATTATAAAATAAAAAAATTTGTTTATATATTATAAAATAAAACCAAACGATATAGAGCAAATATTTAATTGTGTGTTATTATTTTCCATTACCACTGCCGCCCCAACCAAGGAAACCTTTTACGAATCCAGAGATGCCGGCACCCTTTTTGTTAGCATTACTTGCCTCTAATTTATCATCTAACGATGGGAATTCAACGAAATTTAATGCCAAATCAAAGAATAATGGTTTGCATTGTATCGGCTGCATATCTGGTGTTACTTTGAAAACATTTGGATTTTTACTATTCAATTGTTGATCTTCTTTGTATGTGGATAAACGTTCGTATAGTGGTTTTGTTGTTTTTTGTTGACTTTTACCAAATAATATTGTTTCTTCATTGTCATCTTGTAATACGCTGTAAGCGTGTGCCGAAAACTTACAGCCCTCAATCGTCTTAATTAATTGCTTCAAATCATTTGATAAGTTAAATAACTGAATGTTCTTCTTCAACACCTCACTCGCGTATTTAGTTGAACGTTCGTACAATGAAACCGCCTCTTTCCAACGCTTCATCCCGATTAATGTTAATGCAATATAGTAACATCGAAAAGCCTTGAATGATTTTTGTAATAACTCCATATCTGATTGATATTCTAAATCATTTTCCATGCCATTTATTTGCTGCAACTCTTGTATGTTCTGCAATATAATCTCATATAAACGAGTTAAATCTTGTGGACGCACTTTCTTCTCATTACCAGTACCACCACTATTAACATTATTACCAGACGTATTATCATCTAAATTTTGTTTTGCCTGGGCTACTAAATATAAGTTACGTTCCAAGGTTCGGTATAAACGTATATATGATAAGTATGCCAATAAGTACTGAATGCCTGTAACGCCAGTTCCAGTAGTTGTTGGTTGTCGTAATTTTGGATCCTGTTTTATTTCATCTTTAACAGCTGTTATGGCATCTTTACAATCAATTAATATGTTCTCAATAATTTCAATCTTTGCTTGCCATGTTTTGGCCTTTTCCACACTTTTATCCAATTCTTCAACACTTAATAAAAATAGACGAACTTTTTCTGGACGCACGGTAACTCGTCTGTTTCGCCATTCAGTTGTTTGTAGAGCTTCACTACTTTGATTTTTAGTTTGTGCAACTAATGCACCTAAATTGTCAACAATGCCTTGAGCACGCATCTCTAATAAATCATCCATAGATGTTCCATCACCAATCATATAAGCACAATAACGAAGACTTGGTGTTAATTCGTCAACTTCACTTTTATACAATGCCTGCTCCTCCTCTGGTAACGCTTGGGCTAAATTTTCATAGACTACTTGAGCTTTTTTTAAATTCTCAGCTGCACTTTTCCATAAACCTAATTCAAAATGTAAAGATCCATGAATCCAAGAAACGTAAGCTTCTGCTTCTAATTTTGTTCGAGCACCACACGCATCAGACTAAAAATTTAAATCCAAATTTTAATTAATTATACAGAAAATAGATATTTCATTATAATTTACTAACAGCACACAGTTCTTGAAGTTGTAAGGCATATACGCAAGATTTTCTTAATTTACTGATTAAATGAAATTTTTTACGAAGTTCAGTATTCGATTCTTGACGCAACTGCATCGCATATGACCATGTTCTTTCGGCCATCATCAGAGGAATTTGTAGAAAGCGTTCATCAGCTTTTTTACCTTCAATATGCACGATAGTTATATCGCGTTTCTTGTAATGCCTTTTATCGCCCTGTGGGATTTTTAATACTTTCCTTAAACGTCTCACCCGTCGTGTACAATATCCCCGATACCGTTGATAATCCAAATGTCGTAATCCATGTTGTTGACGTGCTTCCTTAATTACTCTCAACACTGGTTAAAGAAAAGTTGATGTCAATAAAAATTACAATATAGGTTATACACGTCGCATAAAATATATCAAAATAAAAAATTATGTAAATTTATATAAATTGTAATACCTTCTATATTAAACACTTTTGGTCCTTCAGGTTCAACTTTAACTTCAACATCTTCTGATTTTTTATCAGTTTCTTGTTGATTAATTATAATTCCTTCAACCATGTTGGCAGTTTTCTAGATAACAAAAAAAAAATTGTAGTAAAATGAGAAACGAAACGTCATCGACGTCATTTGAAAAATTACTCTACAAAACCAAATGCCTGTACTAAAACATCGTCTATTACTTTCTCCACAAAAACAAAACAAAACAAATTAAAAAAAAAACAAAATTATTGAATTTTATTAACAAGTTATTTATTTTTTAAAGTTTTTATTTCTTTTATATTTTATTTAAAAAATATACAACGTTAAAATGCAACTTAAAAAACAAAAAAAAAAATGTCCTGTTGTTTCATTGTTTTACTAAAAATACAAATTTTTAATAAATGGTAATATCGCTCTGCCTATGTTGTGTGCCATTAAGTTTCCTTTAATTATTACCCGGATATTAAGAAAAAAATTTAAAAATTTTCCTCCAAAAAGAAATATTGTCCAGCACGTTTTTGCTCAACGTCCTAAAATATAGAAAATATTCCATAAATTTTTGTTTTTTTTTTTTTATAATAATTCTTTATAATTCTTACCTTAACAGATCTGTTCTTATTGATCCTTGGCCGAAAGTTGTTAGGATCACGTCGAAATGTAATCCCTAATAATTCAAGGAATTTATTCATGCCATTAAGTAAAGACTGTGGCGTATGAGCCGTGGTATCAACAGATGGTCTGCCTTCAAATACAATAACGCGATCAGCTAAATATGTTGCCATAATAAAATCGTGCTCAACGATAAAACCAGTTTTCTTTGCATGAAGAATATATCTGGAGAAAACGAAAACATATGTTAAGTACAATAATACAAAAATTAAATTATTTCAAATAGAAAACCTTTTAATGACTTTAGCTGCGATTAAACGCTGCTCCGAATCAAGGTATGCAGAGGGTTCATCAATCAAATAAACATCAGCTGGTTTTCCTAAGCATAATACCAGGGCGACACGTTGCAACTCACCACCAGACAAGTTTTGAACTTCTTGGTCCATGATTTCATCAATTTTCATTGGCTTCATTACTTCAGCCATGAATTGTGGATGAACATATGCATCACGTATCTTTTCGTGCAACAATTGTCGAACATTACCTTGATGTCTGGGTGATATTTTTTGAGGTTTGTAAGATATATTCAATATTGGTAATTTTTCTGAACCATCATCCGGTTGTAAATTACCAGCTAACATACGAATGAATGTTGTTTTGCCAGTACCATTTTCTCCCAATAATACTAAAATTTCTGAATCACTAAAATGTCCCATTTGAACCTCCAATTTGAAGGAACCCAATGTTTTCACCATGTTTGGATAAACATAATGATTCATTCGTTTTATTTCCTCTTCAGTTGCAGATTCTGATACTTTAAATGTTAAAGATTCTGTCCTAAATCTCATATTTTCTGTAGGCACAAAACCATCCAAGAATATATTGATGCCTTCACGGACTGAAAATGGCATAGTAACAACACCGTAACAGCCAGGTACACCATATAAACAGCATATAAAGTCAGATAAATAATCCAACACTGACAAATCATGTTCAACAACGATAACAAACTTTTCTGGATGTATAAGTGATCGTATTGTTAGAGCAGCATTAAGACGCTGTTTGACATCTAAATACGATGACGGTTCATCGAACATAAATATATCACCTCTTTGAATGCATACCATTGCTATTGCAAAGCGTTGTAGTTCACCACCAGATAATGCGATTATCTCACGATCTCGTATGTGCATTAAATCTAACATTTCACATATTGTTACTTGATTTTCGCGTTCATCCTTTTTATCCAGTAAAACTTGAACGGAACCTTTTACTGCTTTTGGAATTTGATCAACATATTGTGGTTTGATTAAAGCCTTTAAATCATCTTCAAGAATTTTTGTAAAATAATTTTGTAACTCTGAACCACGGAAATAACTTAAAATGTCTGTCCAATCTGGTGGGTCAGAAAATCGACCTAAATTTGGTTTTTGTTTTCCAGCCAAAATTTTAAGCGCAGTCGATTTACCAATACCATTCTGACCAACTAGACCAAGAACTTCACCAGGCCGTGGAATTGGTAGCCGATGTAGTTTAAAAGAATTCTTTGAATAACGATGTGTAGTATGTTTTTCCAAATTACTTGGAACATTTATAATCATAATAGCGTCGAAAGGACATTTCTAAAATATAAATGTATAATAATTATATTTGATTACAGAAAACAGATTTTTAATAATTTACCTTGACACAAATACCACATCCAATGCATAGTTCTTCAGAAAGAGATGCTAATTTCGAATTTGGGGAAACCTCTATACAAAGTTTTCCCATTCGGACAACGGGGCACGATTTTTTACACTCCTGTCTACATCTTTTCGGTTTACACTTATCCTCGCTAACAATAGCAATACGCGTCTGTTTATCAGTTTCTTCTATTGCTTTATTACGTGACATGCTATTTAAGAGATAAAATATATTTTTAATACAAATATTTAAAGAAAACACGTTTTAAGTATTGAAATGTCAGATAGATAATTAAATCAAATTTATGCAGCATATTTTTGAAAATCCTATTTTCATTTGCAGTATATGTCATAACCTCAAAAACAACTTTACTAAATTTCCACGTCGCTTATTTTTCACAAAATCATTATAAGTTTCATTTGATAAATAATAATTTACTTAATTACTATATACCTTTTTTTGATAAAATATTTATTTAATTATGTTAATTACCTGTCAAATAATTAATTTAAAAAGATAGAAAGCTGAGCACTAGATGCGTGTCAGCCCAGTTTCTATTCGGAAAGAACTATGTATTCAACATCGTAAAGTTAGCTTTAATTTATTTTATTATTGGAGACTTTTTGCAAACATATTTTTGTACTAAAAAGTATATGTCAAAATAAATATAGTAATAACAGCTGTTGATCATAATAAACAAAACAAAAAGAACAAATTTAGTTTTATGAATTAAATTGCAATTTATTCAATAATTATAAAGCAAACATTTTATATAATAATCTATTAACTAAATATATGTATGTTATGTATGTAAAATAAGATTAATACAAATATAGTGAACAGTCAATTTGTATGGTTAAACATAAATTTTGCTCAAAAATTTTCTTAAATAAAATTAATTTTCTGTGTATTTAATACTTCCCTCTTTAATTTCCGAATACTCCTCATCTATGAGTGAATCCTTATTATCAGTATCTTCACATAAAACCTCTTCGTTTTCTACTTCTTCTTTATCAGATTTTATAGTTTCTTCCAAGGTTTTATTACCCTCGGGAACCCAAAGCCCACAGTCAACACAACGTTTCATATGATAGTATGCATCTTCTGTACTCATTTTTGCAGTTACCTCTTGCAGCAATTGTATGTCGCGATTCTCAAAACATTTTTTCATTTCCTGAAAAAGAAAAATATTTAATTAAATAACATTTTATTAAAGCAAACTTATATAATTGCTTACTTCTGGTAATGTTTCAAATACTTCTACTGGATCTAAACCGCCCGGTCCTATTCTAGCAAGTCTATCTTCTTCCTCTTTTTCACGTAATGCCTCGGCGACTTTCTCATCGGCACGTTTTTGTACACGAGCTTTAAAGTCTTCAATTTCAGTATTAAAATTTTGTTTATAAATTGCATCAGCAACTTGAATACGTGAGAAAAATATTGGCACGCAATTACGAGGATCACAATCAAATTGTTTTGCTAATTCTAATATATATTGCAAACAAACAAATTGATGCGAAACATGTGACATTAATTCTTTTTTATCTTCCAGTGCAAGTTTAATGCACCAAGAGACTAAAAAGTTTACAGTGTCCTCACAAACTAAATGGTGATGTTCCATAAGAAAATTTTTGGAATCATCATATTTTTTTAATACACCAAATTGTTTAATTTGTTTTTCATTCAAATCAATAAATTGTGCAAGGCGTATATCACGCTGCTCTTCATCTAAGTTTTCATCTTTATTTGATTTTTTAGTATTAATAATTGTTTTAGCAAAGCCCGGCTTACTAATTGTATCAACATTCCATGGTGTTATTTTTTCTTTCTTTTTTAAATCTTCTTCTTCTTTCTCTAATTTCTTTGCCTGAATTTCCAAATCTGTTAATTTTTTTTGAATATCTTTGATACCATCAGACGGTGGATTGTTTAGCTTCTCTCTTAACTCGATAATCTGTTTTTGTGTTTTTTCCTTACGATCCAAAAAAGTTTCCTTCTCTTTCATAGCATCATTCATTCGTTCAACGCGCGCCTGATGACGCCATTTAAACAACGAAGGTGTATCAATATTTGGATGGGTATCATCCTCATCATCTGATATCTATAATATATACACATAAATATATAAAAATAACCTCAATATACTATCAAAGAATATGTAATAAGCTTATAATATACTAAAAATGACTAAACAATAACATAACCCAACTAAATATAAAATGTACATATATACAAAATTATTTTATTTTATTTTTACCTCAATATTTTTCCATTTACTGTAATCTACCATTGTTAAAAATGTATGCAAACAATAAATAAATGATTTTTTTGATTAAAATGCACTAAATTTAAAGTAATTATATAAAAATAGTAAATTTTCTATTATCCCGTATTTCTTTATTTTATGCGTATGTCAAAGATTTTATATATATACATATGTGTTTAGCTTAAATCATTTATTTATTGTTCATCACAATTCGAGAAATTTCTTATACATGAATCGGTTATTTAAACCGCATCATACAATTATCGGTAACGAAGTAAGCTGCATTTTTTATGTATTAAAAAAATGCAAATTTATGTTTTTTAAAAAAAAACATATATTCCGTTTTAATTTATACTACATAATTAAGATACCAATATATATATACATTAACTGTTTTACACTAACTCAAAACAAAAATTAATTACTTATAGGAATATAGGATGTTCTCAGGTTCAATTTCAAATGGACTGACATTGACATGAAATATATATATATATAAAAAAAAAGTTTTCCTTTAAATTTATAATTGGAATAATCAATAAACATACAAAAAGTAAACAAAAGAGAAAAACTAAAATTATAATAATTTATCACCCTTAACTTAAATCATTATTACTATAAGGATGGATATACACGGTATCGTTGTTTTACATTCTTAAATTAATTTTTATTTAGCGCATTCTCTTCGGTTTTTTAATATGATTTCAATTCTAGAACATAATTTACGTTGCGAAAACTAATTAAAAAAACTCTTCTAAGCCATTACTTACTTAAAAACTATTCCTTGTTATTAAAAGTTGCGCGACTATTTTTTAAATACATGTAATCATGACCTTAAATATTCTTCATCTCACTTCAAAGCTTGCTCGTTGGTAATTTAAATAAAAAGAAATTAAACTATTAAAACGGTGTTTCATCGCTAATAAATTTTTTATTACCCTTTTCAATAACAACGAAAATATCATTAAAAATAATTTTTGTTTTTTTAATCGATAATTTAATTAATGAAATAAATATTTCATTGTAATATTTAGTTATTTTCGTAAACTTGAAACAATCAAACAGTTTATCAGTGGTCTTTTGGTCAGATAGAAGGTTTTTAAGGACATAAGTAATTTTCGTTTTGTTAGAAAAAAAGTTAAAATTTTTTACAAAAATGAATTCAATAATTTTTAATAATGAACAAACAAATAATACGAATAAGACACGGACCATCTTCTTAGATGTTAAGCCAACATTAAAATTTAAAGATATTCAAATAACAAAAAATTCTTATAATACAACAGAGATAAGTTCTAATAATAATATTAATAATAGAAAACCAAATATTTTCTCAATTATTAAATTAAAAAGTGATGAAAGTGTTGATATTAAGGTAATTTTAGAAGAAATTAAATTTTATTTTCCGTTTCTATTTTTGCTTTTTAATCATTATTATTTTTAGGATATAATTTATAAAAACTCCAAACCAATCTATACAGTTTTGAGAGTAATGGGATGTTTTCCTTATATGCGTCCTAAACCTGGTATTACAGAATTTAAAATCTTTTCACCTGCTTTTGGGTATTCAATTCTTATATTTATTGGATTAGTGGTATTTAAAAAAGAAAAACTATTTACTTGACTTAACATGCGAAATAAATCGTAAAAAAATTTTTTTTTTTAATTCTACAGGTATATGTTACATACGTAGCAATAAATCGAGTCCGTATTGTAAGTTCATTAGAAGGACGTTTTGAAGAAGCTGTTATCGCATATTTGTTTCTTGTCAATATATTACCTGTAGTGCTTGTACCATTATTATGGTATGAAACAACTAAAGTCACTACCGTGCTAAACGATTGGACCGATTTTGAAGTATTATATTTTAAAGTTTCTGGCCGGAATTTACCACTTAAACTTAAAAATAAATCATTAATCATTTCTATACTGATACCATTATTATCAACAGTATCTGTGGTTATAACACATTATACTATGGTGGATTTTCGTATAATACAGGTTGAGAGGCATCACTGTGATTGCTAGTAACAAACTATTTCTAATCTTTTGTTTTTAATTTCTAATTTATAATGCAGGTGATTCCTTATTGCATATTGGATACACTAATTTACATGATGGGCGCTTATTGGTATTTGACATGTGAAACGTTATGTGCTTCAGCAAATATATTAGCAGATGATTTTCAAAAAGTTAATCAAATATTTATTTTATCTCTAGAATGTCCTTAAATCGTTTATTTTTTTCTCAATTCACCTGATAAACTAGGCATTACGTCATATCGGACCTGCAGCTATGGTTGCCGATTATCGTTCACTATGGTTACGATTAAGTAAATTAGCCCGTGATATTGGCACTGCAACATGTTACACATTTACATTTTTGAACCTTTATTTATTTTTAATTATAACATTATCAATTTACGGTTTAATGTCACAATTATCGGATGGTTTTGGTACAAAGGACATTGGACTAGCAGTGACTGCATTTTGTAGTATTTGCTTGTTATTTTTTATTTGTGACGAGGCACATTATGCGTCACATAATGTTAGGACAAATTTTCAAAAAAAGTTATTAATGGTTGAACTTAGCTGGATGAATACTGATGCCCAAACTGAAATAAATATGTTTTTACGTGCAACAGAAATGAATCCTTCGAATATAAATTTAGGAGGATTTTTTGATGTTAATCGAAATTTATTTAAATCGGTACGTGGAACAGTGATACAGTGACAAAAAAATAAATTAACTAATTTTACCTTCTTTTTTTTATATAGCTTTTAACAACAATGGTAACATATTTAGTGGTTTTATTACAGTTCCAAATCAGTATACCAGAGGATCCAACCATGAAAGCAGTTATTTTAAACGCCACTCTTCATGATTAATGTAATTTATAATGTAATTGTAGTTTTGGACTGAACTAAATAAAGATCAGAGTAAAAATAGAAAAAAAATTGTTTTTAAAAAAACAAAAAAAAATGCGACCCTGCCAGGAGTCGAACCTGGAATCTTCTGATCCGTAGTCAGACGCGTTATCCATTGCGCCACAGGGCCGTGCGATTTTGTGTTTTTTTCTGACGTTACAATGTGAACTGACGTCATTTTGAAGAATAACTTGCATGTGATTTTATACCAGGCGAACACAATATTTGTTTTTCACTCCGCTTTATTATTATTTTTTATTTTGTTGTTTTCAAAAATGGAAATGTAAACGCGCATTTGCAAAAATTATTATATTGCGATAATTGCTATGCTGCTTTTCTCTTTCTGTCCTATGAAACAATATACTATACACATTACACATATGGAGATTGTTTTATTTCTTTGTAGAGATTTTTAATGCTGTTTAATACAATTTTTTTTTAAACGTAACCCGTACATACTTTTCATTTCTTTTTTATTAAACACACTTACTGTGTTAATGAGATGACCAAATTAAGATATCTCATGGATTATCTTAAATAATTTCAATAGTAATACCAATAATTGTAGCCGAAATTAATAAAATTTAATTATTTAAATAAATAAAAATGTTTAAACCTTGACATTCCTTGTTATAAACATATTTCCACAGTACAAACTATGACTGAAGCACATATATCCAGTAATTAATGGTTTTAAGAATAAAAATATATTAATTGAGATTAAAACTTAAAAAATGGGTAAGAGAAAAATTATCGATTAGAATTTTTGTTAAAATATTTTAAGATAAGTATTAAAAGCTAGAACGACTATACGGTTCCATGGTGTAATGGTTAGCACTCTGGACTCTGAATCCAGCGATCCGAGTTCAAATCTCGGTGGAACCTTAATTTTTTTTTTTTTCAAAATATTTTTTTTTAAATTCATTTATTTAAATTATTTAATTACACAAATTTTTTTTTTTAACTCTCTATCTTGTTTCTTATGATTTTTTTTCGTTAATAATAAATATGTCAAGGTAATAAGAAAAAAAATCTAAATATTAAAATCGTTTAAATAATGAATAAAAAAGAAATTATATAGGCAATTAGTTATTATTTATGATAATACGATGTAATTATTCATATTTTTGTTTTTATTAAATTAATTAATCAAATTATTTTAAAAAAAAAACGAAAAAGAAACGAAATTAATTTCATGTAGCAAATCTGTAGAATGGTTTGTTTTGCAGACATTTTTTAATTTGCAATGTTCTCGATTTTTTAAATTGTACCCCCAACTGTACTTTACTATAATTACAATGCGCTATACTTGCAGATTTAGGTACACCTAACACTCGATTTGCAAAGTTTCGCCTTTACACGGTAAGAACGATATTTGATTTTACTTTTTTTATGACCATTAACACGAAAATTGTACAAGGATATCGTACAATATGAATAACGAAGCAATATTTTCAACTCAGTGAAATAGTTGGTATATTTTAGCGATTTTAACTATGACTTTTGATCATTCCTGGATAAGCATGCCTTGATTTTCAAAACCAAAAATGATTTTATGTTTGTTTTTTGTTGTTTTTGCTGATATGTACCAATTTACCTTTTTTCATAAACCCTTGATACATTTATATCATTATTATGCACATGTCTTCGTGTTTTATTTATATTCTTTAAATTTATCTTATATTTATCTATTTACTTTATAAATTTTACTAGAACTTATCCTACTTTCTCCTATAGTTTTTTAATTTTTGCATGATTTTCATAGAAATATGATAGAAATGCGGTTTTATACCATCCTTTCACAACTTTACTATGAAACGAAAGATGGAAACAAAGTCACAGTGATCTCGTAGTTCTGTTATCATCTTGTAGCCAATTGTATTCTAATTTATTCTAATTAAAACGAATAATACCATTTCTGATCCAATTTCTAGCTCCTCGATCATCATTAATGCAGTAAGCGCTTTAGAGAATACGTATAGACATATTAAATTTCAATATTGCTTAACTATTGTAATATTTTCAAAACGAATGACAATCTATCTAGACATAGCCGCATTAGCATATCTTTTATTTTTGTATTTTTATAATATATATATATTTTTTTTTGTTTGAATTTCAATTCAATGTAAGTCCTTTATAAATTATTTTTTAATTTAAATTTTTATATCATCAGCACAATCCATACATTATTTATCGTTTTTTATTTTTTAAATATTATTTTCATGCTTATTTATATACATAACACGTATTTATGTATATATAAATTTATATTAAAGCAATGTAAATAATTTATTTCACTGTCTTATAGATAAATAATTTTTAATTTTTTTTTTAATTATTCTCATTGGCTTAGTGAAACAAACCCCTAATTAATTGTTTTATTTTTATTTGTTATTAATGTTAGAAATAAATCCTTATAGTTAGTCTCGTAATTTAATTTGTACTTGGCTAAATGTAGTGATTTTATTTAATATGTCTTTTGTCTTAAGTAATCGACTTTTTAAGTCATAAAAATAAGCCAAAAAGAAATGTATGAAAATCAACCATTAATCATTAAAACGATCTGAAAAAATAATTTTTTTCTTCTTTTAATAAAACATCTGTTCTAATGTAATGCATAAAAGAGGAAAATATAAGTAAAATTCGCATGCGCATATTGTATATAAAAAAAAAACCGTTGCGCTAAAGTCGTTTTTTTTTTTTAAACATTTAAGTATTTTAACGCTTTTTTTTTATTATTATTTTTTATTAATTTTGTGTTATTAAAGCAACAGCAAACCAGTCAACAGCACATCATCGACAGCAGGCGCATGCTTCTCTGTGTAGGTTTTTCTCTTTGTTTTCTGTTTATTTATTTATTTTTTTTTTCATATAATTTATTTTAATTTAAACATTTTTCTTTGTAGAGATTTTTGAAGGTCGTTTAGTTTATAGTTGGCTATATTTTCTTATTTTATGTAAAAAAAAAAAAAAAAAAAACTGACACAAGTAGATTTTTATAGTAACCAATACCAATTGGATTATGCCACTACGATTATGCTTTTATTTTATTTTTTTTATTGAATGACACGACATACATTTTCTTTTAATTTATTAATTTCTTTTTTATAAAGTTATTTAATGATTTTGTAACTTGCGATTTTTCTGTTTTGTTTTGTTTTTTTTTTTTATTGATTTTTGTTTTTTTTTTTAATAATTCTTTTTGTTTTATAGTTTTTTTTCTTTAAATTAAATAATTTAATTTTTTGGTTTTCTTTTTTTTTACAATTATAATAATAATAATAATAATAATCTTGACCTGTCCAATGTTTTAAGATAAAGTCCCTCAAAGAGTTTTACTAATTCTTATTAATAATAATTTTAACCACCTGGCACAGTTAAAATACAAAAAAAAAAAAATCAATAATAATAAGAAAAAAAAAAACTAATTATTACCTTGTCCATTTCGTTTTTAATCCATATATGTACGTATTATTTAAAAATATTAATTTTTTTTTATATTCTTTAAAATTTTTTTTTTTTTTTTTTTTTTATATATATATATTTATTATAATGTATTAAATAAACAAGAAATAATTAATTAATAGCAAAAAAAAAAAAAATAAATAAATCATAAAACACACAAAATTGAAAAGGAAAAAAAGTTAACAGTCATCATCAATAAGCTTTCGGTTTCAATTAATTTAACTTAGTACCAAAAGTCATTATTTCATAGAATTCATTTCTTTTGTGTGCCACTGACATTTGTTGTTCTAATTCCGCTATTCTGACAAATTTACTTTATTTTTACCATTTACCAATAAAATATGTAGAAATATGTTTTTCAAAACAAAAATAATAAATGTTTCGTAATAAAAATATATATAAAACGATCACGATTCAATTGTTTTGTTTTAATTTTATGTGCGCTTAACTGCAAATCATTAATTTTCTTAAAAATAAAAAAAATGTTTTTTTTTTTTTTTTTTAAAATAATAAAATGCATATTAACATGCGCAACATATGCGTTTATTTGTAAATTGAGTAAAACTCTTTGTTGATTTCATTATAATTATGATTAAATATTATATTTTAACATAATTTTCATTCATTCATTCATTATATTTATTAATATAACTTGGATTTTTTTGTGTGGGCGGTTAGAATAATGACGACAATGTTACTGCTACCTTTATATAATAAATAACAAATAATAAATTAATTTATTAAGATTGTATTGTTAAAAAAAAAAAAAAATAAAAACAACATGGTTAATAAGAATTTTGGGTGACTTGTGCGATAGAAATAAATGGAAAAATAATTTAATTTTACTATCAAGAAAAAAAAAACTTTTCAAACAAAAACGTTATGTTATGTATTCAAACTGTGTTCAACACAGTTGTTTTATAATTATCAAAAATATTCTCTTTAAGCTTTTAAAAATAAATAAACAGAGTAGTAAAATTATCTTACTTAGGCTGGTGAGCTTAATTGTATTAAATATAAAAATAAAACGAAAAATAATTTTTAAAAGTTTAATAAAAACAATTTTTTGTTTTTTTTTTTTTTTTTTTATTATTAAATTGATTGAAAACGAATACATTGAAAGGAATAAAGCGCGGATTGTCGTTGTTCGGTTAAATGTTTCACTTATAAAACAACAACAACAACAACACAAAAAAGTGACTTAAACTCAAGTTTATTTATTAATAAATAATAAAATAAAAATATTTTTAATTTTTTGTTGGTATTTTATTTATTTATTTTTCATTTACTTTTAGTTTGTCGCGAACGGTTGACGCGAAAATGCGTTTTTATATAATTTCATTAAAAAAAATGTATCGCGCTGTTACTTTGTGTAAAAGAATTTTTAGATAAATAAAATTATTATTATTAATAACAATTGTTTTATGTTTTCTTATCAATATCGGAAAAATTTCAATATTTTTTGTTTATTATTATTTATTGTAATCGATAAATTGTATTGAGTGTTAATAATTATTATAATAAAAAATAAAAAATAATAATAATAAGAAAATTATACGTTTGTGTGTTTTGCCTATTTCAATAAGACAAGTGAAAAGTTTATTTATTTTTATTAATTATTTATAAATTAAAGTGACGAATTGTATTTATGTTTGTTTAAAACAAATTTTAATTATTAAGTGTGAGTGAGATATATTTTATCGTTAATTCTAAATTAATTCTTAAAAAAATAATTATAAATTAATTTTCCTTTAATTTTTGATTTAATTTCTTTTTTTTTTTTTTTTCTTTTGGGATTATTATGTGGTTTTCGCATGTTAATGCTTAACATTTATTAAAAATATTTCGATTTTAAATTAAAATGCAATATTATCATAATTTTTGTAAATAAAATAAAATAAATTCATAATTTGATCAATATTTTAATTACATAAAATTAAATTTGAATTAATTAATTAAATATTTTTTTCTATATTATTTTACATTTTTATCTTATTTTATTTTGTTTTGTTTTGTTGTTTTTCCCAAATAAGGAATATTGAATGAAAAAAAAACTAAGAAAAAGAATAAAAACTTGAGAATCATTTTTTTTTTTTTTTTATTTAATCCCGAACAACCCACACACGTATATGGTGATCGCGACTTTTTTGTTATTGGAAAAATTAATTTAATTTATAAATAAAAAAAAAAAAAAACAAGAAAATTACGTCATTGAAATCATGTGCGGCATTTTTATATTATTTTGTCTATAATATTGCAACTGGTTTTTTGCTGTTTGCTTTTATGCAATTGCATATTAACATTTAAATACAGCTAAAAAAAAAATAATTTTTATTTTGTAATTATGCACGCGTTGTAATTTTTTTTTTTTTTTGTTTCATTAAGAATTGATAACAACTTGTCATACAGAATCGTATAATAATATTTAATATTTAATTAATAAAATTCATATACAAGAAAGATTCAAATGTAACAAAAGAAAAAAGCGTTAAAAAAAAATTAAGAGACAATCACCTTGCTGGCATGAAAAAGCACAAAAAATCTGAATATTCGGATCGCCCCCTACAAATTTAAATAAAAATCGATCAACAACAAAAAAAAAATGTTTTTTTTTTTGCCAAAAATATTATTTTTTGTTTCTTTTTCAATACTTAATCAAGCGTAGGCCAATAGAAAAGAACCAATTACAGCATTAATAGAAACGGATTTTTTTTTGTTGTTGTTGCTGATTGATTAAAAGTTAATTCAGGGACCGGTCTTTCAAATTATTATATATTTTTTTTATTACTACTTGACATTTTTCTTTGTCGTTATTTACTCCTTTAAAGAAAGAAGTAGCGAAAATAAACTGCCAAAATATTTAAATCAAATCGTCGAACTGAAAAAAAAAAAAAAATTTTTTCTTATGCATTGAGACAGGTTCAACGGTCTTGATTTTTTTATTTATTTATTTAAAATATTAACACTAATGCTGTTTTTAAACTAACCAGATTTAATTGTTTTATTCAAAATAAATATTTAATAATAGAAATTCTAATCCTGATTAGCCTTTTTTGGCCAAGACTGTTTTTATTATTAATAATTTTTTTTTTTCATTAGAATTTACTGATTTATTACACCTAAGTTGCTCATTTTAATGTATATAGATTACTAATACATTGCTTAAGCACTTAATTGGAAATGAAATGAAATTATTATATAATAATAGAAAAAATAAATAAATAATTAAATTTTAATCAATTCAAGTGAAGCAGCATTCATAATAATTTCCATTAATAAAACATTTTTTGTTTTTATTATAGACTAAAAAGTGAATAAAAGCTAATAAAAGCTAATAAAAAAAAAAAAAAACCAGATGATGACTAATTAAAAAACATAACACAAGACGTTGTCCAACTTAAAACAGTTTTACCTGTATGCTTTAAACCTCTTGAAAGCTTCTTAATATTATAAAAGAAAAAATTAAAAAATTTTGTAATAATTTTAGCAAAGACAAAACAACAACAACATCAACCGCCACAAAAACTATAATTTTTAATTTGTTTTTTTTTTTTTAATTTTATATTTTGTGTGTGGGTTCGTTTTCTTTTTCTCGTTTTTTTTTTTTATTCACTTTTATTCATTTATTTTTACTTAAGTTGTTTGCAAGTAGCTCAATGATGATTTTTTTTTTGTAAATAAAAACAACACCAAGCACCAGAAGCAACAATACGTTTGGTGTTTTTTCGGTTTTTATTTGTTTTTTATTTCGCTTAAAAGTTGTTTATTGGATTTCCATATGAAATTATTGAATTTTAACTTTTTTTTATTAATGAATTTAGAGTAAATTGCTTATGATTTAATATTAGTTTTGTATAAAGTTGATAATGGCGCCCTTAAGCTTTTTAATACATTTTTTTTTCTGTCTTACTTTATAAAAAACCGCATTATTAAAACACTTTGTGGTCAGTTTACATTAACAAAATGGATAATTTAATTATTTTATCTGTTACATTAAACAATAAAGAGCATGAAAAGTCATTATAAGAATACTGAAAATCAATTAAACTACAAAACTTTTCGTTTAAGGTTGAATTATTAATTAAAATTTCTTATTATTGAAATTTTTTTTATTTATTTATTTATTATTTTTTTTTTTTCATCTTAAATACCACCATCTCTGTGGCTTTTATTTTCTTGAATAATAAATAAATTATTTTTATTCATGATTTATAAAAAAAAAAAAAAAATCAAAGTTAGATTAGTGTGGCGACATAACAGAACGCAATTTATATTGAATTTTTTTTTATTTATATCAAGCTTGCAATTTTCTTATTCAATATTTATAATTAAATTAAATTAAAATAAATATTTTCAATTTATAGGAAAATAAAATGCAACAAAAAACATTATCAGAATGGATTAAATAATTATTTATATTTGTATTTAGCTGTCTTTTCTAAATAATAAATGTGTAAAGTGTTGTGTTTTATACAAAAGTTATTGTGGAATTTACAGTGACAAAAAAAAAATTTTTTTTTTTTTTTTTTGATAAACTAAAACGAAAATTTGTTTTTTTTTTATCATTTACTTATCACGTTCAAAATTAATCTTTTGTATTTATATAAAAAAAAAAAAATAAGTATTAAACGTTTTAAAGTAATAAACTAAGACAAGAAAAAAGTCATAAAGTAAGTTCGAATAATTGATAAAAAAAAAAAAAACGAAAAACTTTTCATTTATTTATGAATTAATAATTTTATGAAAAAAAACCAACGCATATTTACTGTAAAATAATTATTTAAAAACTTTTGTGGTTAATTATGTTTTATCCTTAATTTTATGTGTGTAATAAATTTTTTATTTTTGTTCCTCTTTAAATTTTATTTTTAGCGTTTAGAATCGTTTTATTTCGTATAAATAAAAAAAAAAAAAAAACTAATCGCATTTTATCAAGCAATCACTAAAACCCCTGATATATACTAATTAGTTTTGTGTATAAAAATAAAAAATTATTCAATTCATACCTGACAATCACAATTTACGAAAAAATCAAACAAACAAAAAAACTTTTATTTATCTAACTGAAATGATTAAAAAATGTTTTTTTTTTTTTTTTTTTCAATTTTATCAATAAATGAATAAAACCAACAAACAAACCAAAAAAAAAAAGTTCAAATAGAAAAATTTAATTTGGTGTTTGTAAATAATAGAAAAAATGAAATAAATAAAGAAAAAGAAAAATACTTTTGCTTATCACAAGGTCGTTATTACTAGCGTTTCAATATACTTTTTTTTTTTTTTTTTTTATTTACCTTTTTTGCTGTTTGTCATCCACCTACATTAAATGATAAATAATAAACAAAGTGTCAATGGATATTATACAAATTTATTATTTCTAATTAAAAAATGGTGAATAAAAATATCTAAACGTCAGACTAAAAATTATTGTTGATTATTTTTCCTATTTGTGTTGTTAATTAAATTAGTAATAAACAAAAACAACAAAATCGTATTTATGGATTTGGCCAAATATGTAGTTGAAATAATCAAACATCAACAACAAATAGACACATTTAATACTTTATTGTCTTTTTGTTTACAGTCGAAAACAGCTATGAATACGCATCTACTACCACTACCCAGTTACAAGTTGCCTTAAATTATATATTTAACAGTTTTTCACACAATTCATAAATTTAAGTCATTTAAAACGTGTTTTATTTAACGTTGCTGCATTATTCTTTTTTAAAGTTTTTTTTAATTTAATTCAAATCATGCTTAGATATTATTTAATTTTTTTTTTTTTTTTTTTTTTTTGTTTAGTTTATTTTGTGACTACGGATGTCCGATTGTTTATTTAATTTAATAAATTTAATTCACATTTTTTTTTTTAGGGGAACTAACTGACGTCTTATTATGAATGAAATTTATGTTAATTTACTTCATTTTTTTTTTGTTATTAGTTTGAAAATGATTCATAAACATATATATCTTTTATGGAGTTTACATTTATTTGAATTAAATTACAAATAAGAAACATATTCACGTTTCTAGTTACGTTTACTTATGATAAACAGCAGTTTTATGCATTTTTTAAAATTATAATTAAAGATTAATTCGTGTTGATGATGATGGTGTTTCTTTAAATCTTATACCAAACAAAACTTTAAACTTGATTTTTGTATTAAAAAGATTACGCCGTCATGCCTTATAGCACAAGTACAATGAACGTAAGAAATTACGTAAGAAATGTCACTTTAACGCTTTTTAAAAGAAAGTAATTATAAATTATCAGTAAGGTGTTTTAAATAACATTTTTTATGTCATCCTTAAGTTAATTGCTCTTGAGCCAATATTTAGTTATCTCTATAGTTGTTTACAGTTTTTAATTTATTTTAATTAGGAATGTCGTTTTTATATAGAATCATAAATAATATTCTTAAACTTAGGCTTTGTAGTTTAAAAATTCGTATAAAAACCTAAAATACCCCAAATGTGTGCCATAATTAATAAAACCAAGTGTTTTTGGGTATTTCCTTTTCGTGGTTAGTAAATTCTTAAACTCTTCAACTCTAATCTTAAATGTTTAATCAACATAATCATTTATAACGATTTAAAATAGTTACCTTAATATAAAAAGACTGGATGTTAACAGTTCAATGTGGTAGTAACTCGAAGATAGTATTAAGAAAATTAATTAGATTGAATCTTGTGAAACTTTTAAAAGCAAAATAATATTTTTATTTTTTTTTTATAACCAAATAATTTCAATTTTACTGACATTAAAAACTATTTTTCCGTTTATTTGAAAGTTATTATGTAAAAGAAAAAAAAAAAAATTAATTAACGGTAATACAGTTTAATATAAATAATCCGTTTGTACTTTCATTTTTTTTTTTTTTTTTAATTTAATTTTATTGTTTTAATTAACAATAATAAATTATTAATTTTTTATATTTTTATTTTTTGTGGAATATCGTGAGAAATATCATATACATATATATATATTTTTGGTAAAATCGTAAAAATTTAAACAAAAATCACAAATTTATTTACAAATAAAAGAAATAATAAATCACATTTTATAAAATGAAATGTTCGCTTAATCTTTGCTGATTATATTTAAAAAAAAAAAAAAAAGATCTTAAAACGAAAGTAAAATAATTTTTTTTTTTTGTCAAATTTTAGCAACGAATATCTTTTCTATAAATTTTTTTTAATTTGTGGATTTATATTTCTAGATTGAAAAAAAAAAAAAATTTTTTTTTTAACAATGAAAGTGAAAATGAAATTACTAAGAAAAACTTTTTTATTTAATAAGCAGAAGATTTGTAGAAACGAATTAAAATTTGCATATTCTAGATTAAATGTTTTAATTTGCAAATTTACCAACAATAAAAACAGTAATTTTAAACATTTCTGTTTTAATTACTTATTTTCTATAATTAACCGAAAAATTATTCCCTAAACAATAGAATGCAAAAAACAATCACAGGTTGTTGTTTTATTTATTTTTATTATTATAATAATTAAAAATGCGGAAATTATTAATAACATAACAAAAAAAAAAATATATAAAAAATGTACAATCTGAAAGTAATGAACTAGCTTAGCATAAAATAGATTAATTATAGCATGAATATAAACGTCGTTTTTAAACAAATAAAAGTTATTTAATTACGTTTTCTTGTCAAATAATTAGCAAAAATAAAAAAAAAAAAAAAATTCTTTCTTTTTCCGTAACATTTTTTAGTTTTTCTCATTTCTTTTGTAATTGGCAAATTACTAGCATAGTGAAGGTGGGAATTAAGGCGTTGATTGTTGATTTATTTTTTATTATTATTATTATTATTACAAGTAGATTAAATTTATGAATAGTAAATAATCAACGTATAAAATAAATAGAAAAATTATGTGATAATTATATCTTTGTTATAAATTAATAATAATTATTTCTTGTTAGTTAAATTAGTAAAGGTCAATTTAAGTGAGATTCACATAGCGACGAACCGTTTCTATAAAAATGTTGGTGTCGTTAGAAAGTAAAGGAATTTCAATTAATTAATTCTTATTGTGATTTTAATATTTATAAATGGTTTAAATTTTAATTGTTAACTCTTTGAGACCGAAGCTCTTTGAGAGATACTTTAAATAACTTGTATTATTTACAAAAAACTAGTAAATACAATTGAAATAACTAAACAAGACAACAAGTAACAATGTTTTTGGGTAATAAATCAATAACGCAGTAAAAAAAAAGAAGAAAAATAACCTGTAAAATCACAATACACAATCGTCGATAGCTTTTAGACCTTAGAATGTCATTTCTCGAGATACAGTATTGTCTTTATTAAGTCCATTTTAATATCTTTATTCATCACCCTGATAAAAAATCAAATGGCTTACTCTCCACAGAAGAATCTTTAAAGCATTTCTGTAGAAAAAACATAAAGAAAATTAGCTTCCTACATAATAAGTGTCATAATTAATTACCTAAATTCAATCAAAATAGTATTTTATTTTAATTATTTATAAATTATCTTATCAATCAATAATTACATGTTTAGTTAATTACTTAATTCCCATTACTATATTTTACTTTTTGTGAAGGTGCATTAATGCCTGTCATTATGTACTCTAATCCAATGTATAACTTATCTAATCAAACGCATAAATTCGTTGAAGTGTTTCGATGGCATCTGAAACTGGTTGTATATAACTAAATGCATTTTTTTTTATCTACTATTCCAAGGGGCAGTCATTTAAACTCCTAATACTTTCTTTTCAATTACTTATATAATCTTAGTTTTGCTATCTTTAATCAAACAGTAAGTGATAAAAAATTATAACCGATAATTTAATTTATAAATCATGTGGTGGTAGTAGCTATAGATTTTATGGTATTTTATATATTATTGACATAAGAAAAATTTCGTTCACATGGCATTTAAAGAAAATATTTTTTTTCGTTTTTATAGTTTTACGTGTAAAGCGAATAATATTTCAATTAATAATTTTATTATTTTATTGTGTAACAATAGATAAATGTCGATTAGCAGGCCAATAGTTTATTTCTTATTTTTAAAACCTTATAGTAATCATCATTTTCCTTAAATTACATTTTAACATGAAACCCTTTAGGTGATTTAACCTATTAGAAAATTTATTTTACAAATATCGTGCGTATACTTTTCTAAATGTAATTACATTTAAAAAAGCTTTTTTGTTTTGTTATTACATTGCTTCTCTTTAATTTGTCTTTGTCTTTATTATTAAAAACTTGTATGCAATATTACAAATTAATTATGCAATTTTGCTATAATGACGTTTTTATTATGAGAGTATCAATCAGACAAATAATTTACTAGTGTTTATTATCATTTTAGTTATGAATCTTAAATATTTTTTAATAGAGTAAAAAATAAAAATAAATTATTCACCTCCTTAATAATTTAACCTTAAAAAACACCTGAAATAAAATGAAATAAATAAAAATTAAATAAATATTTAAAACTCGTTGCACTTGTGCAGTTAACTTATTTTGTTTATTTAATGCTTAAAATTGAAACTAGTTGCATTAACAATGTCTTGTATATACAGCATATAATGTTGTCATAATAAAATGAAGGAGACGCAATTAAGTAGTGTTTAAAGTCTATATATAACTTTTATAATTAAAATGAGTGAATTCTGAGTATGTAGTAATATAGCTTTACTTATATGCATTACCGCAGTTTTTTTTTTTTTTTTAGTTATTTCTTATGTAGGCGTTTGGATGTTCATTTATTCATTATTCTTATTCATTTTACTTACATGAAATTTAACTTGATGAAAATTAGGTCATCCATTTATCTGTACAACAAATTAGCTGAAGAACATTTTTCATAATATTGATCATTATTATTATTGTATTTTCACTTTACAATATTCAATTTTATTTTATAAAAAAAAAAAAAACCGATTAGAAATTTTAGAGAAGAAGAAAAAAATTCAAATCTGTTACAGGGTTGTCTTTATTATTCTTTTTTTTTCTTACTAAAATTAAATAACCTAAACAAAAAAAAAAAAAAAAAAAACTCATCAAAAACAAAAAGTCGAACAATGCGCACATGTATTGCGCATACTTAAATTATTTTTCTTTTTTAAAATTAAATGACCTCCTACAATCCAAAATTGGTAAAACATTTTGCAAGTTAAGTCGCCAAGATTATGTTGTTGTTGGTGTTGTTGTCTTGTTTCTTTTTAGTTTTTAACAAAACAAAATAATGTTTTCAAAATTAAAAAAAAAAAAAATTAAAAATGACTAAACTAACCAGCTTAACTTTTTTTTAATTAAATTTAATATACTTCATTTTCAATTTTTTTTTTTTTTTTTTAATTAAGTTTACATCTTAACTATAACTAGTTATATTATAATACTAACTAGGCTGTGTCTTGACTTCAAACAAATAAACAGCTGACATGACTTAAATATGTTATTTATTCTATAAATATTTTTTAAATTACTAAATCAATATTTTTGCTTAAACAAATTAATAAAATAAACATCAATCAGAAATTAAAATTGAAATTTAAATTAATAGAGAAAAAAAAAATCTGACATAAAATAATAATAAACTGACAATCATGTCAATATAACATAATTTCTTAAGTAATATAAAATAAATGGTAAATTTTTTTTTTCTCAATTAATCTTATTGCGTTAGTTTTTTTTTAACGAACTAAATCCTAGATTTTTTTTACTTTTTTTTTTTTGCATAAAACTAGTTAAAGGATTTATTATGCAAACACCAAAATTAATTGAATTCAATTAGTGACATTATTTGTGTCATTTAACTCAATAAACGTATAATAATGTGACAAAAGCTTAATACTCGCATGTACGTATCTGGTCATAATTAAACAAATTTCAGATTAATCTTGTTAATTAGTTCCATAGATAACTTCTTTCGATGTATTTTTAAATCTGCTATCATTTTTTTTAAATCATTGGTTATTAAATAATCTCGATGATTATATCTATTACCTGCCATGTAATTATAAACCATGGACTTCTATTAATCCATACAATAAAACAGACCGCCACTAGAGTTAATTGTAAAAATAATTCCAAAGCATAGTAAAATCAAGCTGATCGAAGACGAATTACATAAGACTTTTACTGTATAAAAATTATTTCTCATCATAACTACATCAGTAATAATTTTCTATGATCCATATGGTGATGATTCAATTAACTTTAATGTAATTTACAATAAATGATTACAAATACAATTAATAGATAAGAAAAAGTTTACAAAATATACCATTTTTACTCATCATTAATTATGTTAGTTAAATTAACCATGCTATTACCACAAAACAATTACAAAATAGCGTTTAAAGGTAAACGTAGTGAAGTAAAGTAAACTTTTATTACTTTTTACCATCAAGTGTGATGAAAAATTACCAATAAAAAAAAAAAAAAAACTTAAAATTATATAATATACAAAAAACCATAAAAATCAGTTGAATCAGTAATAATAAGTACATAAAGAGAGAATAAATTATAATTTAACATTAATAAAGTATTAAATCGTCTATAACTCTCTATACATAAACAGTACCAGCAGCAGTAACAGCAGTAACAGCAATTTAAACAAAACCACAATTGTTGGATGTTGACGACCTAGATTTATATATTTATATTTTCTTCATTCTTCTCCTTTAATTATTGATTTATTAGTATATGTGTGCGTGTGTGTAGTTAATTTTATTAAAAAATAAAAAAAAAAAAAATTAATAAATAAATAAAATGCTGCATAAATAAAATTAATTTAATTAATTAAAATGTCTTAAAAATTTATTGATGTTATTTTTCATGTTTATCATCTTCGTTGTTTTTGTTTAATAAAAATATAATAATAATAATAATAATAATAATAATTATTATTATATAATTTTCATGTTTTATTAATTTTAATTAATACAAGATACTGTGACTGTGACACAACATAACAAATAATATTAACATGTTAATAATATACATAAGTAAAATATAAAATATTGAAAGCATTTTGTGAACGTCATTAAAATATGTTTAATAATGTCGTCATTAATAATGTTAAACGTTAAACGTGCACAGCACCGTTGCCACTATTTTTTCTGTTTTCTTTATTAATTTTTAATTTTAAATTTATGGTTACAAAACGAAAACACACTTTCGATATTATTTGAATTAATCTGATTTCAATAAATTTAAAATTAGCTTAGTTATTTTCTTTATTAGAAATACTAGAAATTACATAATTTTTTTTTTTATTTTTATTAATTTACCATAAACCTGGTGGGTTTGTTACTACTTCTTATTATTATTTGTGTTTGAAGACTTAACTGTCATCATCTAATTTTTATTATTTGTTTTTATTGCTTTCTTAATTTATATTAATTTTTTTTTTAGTTTTAATTAAATTTATTGTTTTTTAATATTTTTTTTTTAATTAGTTGCACTTATTTATATTTCGGCTTAAATTTTTATAGTAAATAATGATTTAATAATATTATTAATAGGATTTAAATGTTTTCTAATTATGTGATTAAAAAAAAAAAAAAAAAATTTATATCCGTTTAACTTTAAATTAACTTCGTTGCAGTTTTTTTCATATTTATTCTGCGTTCAAAACGGCAAAAAAAAAATTCTTTTTTTTCTTTCTTTTTAAGGTGCACGTCATTCACTGCCACCGGATATGTTTTTTTATTTCTTTTAACTTTAATTTATTTGTTTGTTAGTTATTTGAAAATATATAAAAGAATATAAAAATAACGCCTCTCCTTAAAACGGAATAAGAAAAAAAAAAAAAAAAAGAGTTTTTTTTTTCAAACAAAAACAGCGTGACATTAGCACCACAAACTAAATAATAATAAAAACCGATTTCAATGACGTTTGACGGTGTAAATTTTTATAAATATTTAAATTTCATGACCATAAATATAAATTTATCAGTTTTTGATTTATTTTAATTAAATTTTCTATTGTTTTTTTTTTTTTTTTTTTTTGTTTTTTAATATAATTAATTATTCGTTTCAGTTCGTCTCTTTTCTTTCTATTTTCATTACTCAACCAATACAAAAAAAATAACAAACATAATTTGAAAAATTAATAAAAAATATTGATTAAAATCTTCTTAGTTTTATTAATAAAACAAAAAAAAAAAATTAATTAAAATTATGAATCATTATTAATCCATTTGTAATGATGAATTTTTTGTAATTTTTATAATTCTTATCTTTTTTTTACTTTTATGTGTTATTTGCCGGACGTGTGGGTAATATACATTAATGTTGTTTTTCTTCTTAAGTTATAAAGTAAGCTCATATAAAATGATTTTATTAAATTAAGACTTTATACAACTGAAGACACGTCACGTTTTTACAATGGTAATTTAGGTTGTTTTGTGTTTTTTATTTTTAAACGCGATTTTAATCAATCAGTACTTATCGACCACAAAAAAATTGTTTTTTTTTTACTAATAAAAAAGTTGTAATTTCTGCAACACTGTTTTAGGAAAAAATTTTTTGATAAACGTATGTATATGTTTGGTAGTAGGTGTGTATTTCATTCAAATTTATTCAGGAAAATTTCCCGGATTTTAATTAATTTTCTGTGGTATATTCAGGGCTTTAGTTATATTTGTTTCTTTCAAAACAATTCGTTTACGTGTTCCTTTTGATTATTTCAATATTTCTAGATCCGTATATAGTGAGATTACCTGTAGCTAGGATCTCTAAATTATCTGCTGAATAAAACTTATTGATACTCTAATTAGTGAATCATAAATAAATAATTTAATTCAGTAATACAATAAGAATTTCAGCTTTTATTTACATATAGACATATTAAAAATAATATAATACAATATAAAATAATAGATCCTAGAATTAGCAAAACTTTGACCTTCAAAACAAATTTTCATAACAAAATATAAAGACGTTCAGGGATTCTAAGAACTTCCAACGTTCATTAAGAAGTTTTTCGCTTTCTAATAATAATTAACTCGCTATTTTATGCTAATTATATTTAATTATTCTATAAACACTAGAAAATAACTTCTTTAAAACACAAATAATTTGATTCATTACGGAAATAATAAAAAAATTTAAAAAAAAATTGTCATTTGATTAGGTGTTTAAGGCTATACATGTTCTTTAGGTTAATGCATTATATCGCCATTGTTCTCCTTGATATAACAATTTAATTTCTTTTATTTTTAATTAATAATTATCAAATAAAGAAAACCTTACATGTAGATTATTTGCATAATATATTTACATTTACATTATATGTTATTTTTATTTATTAAATAATGATTTGCATATTGATTTTTTTTTACACATTCTTACGTTTGGTGTTTATAGAAAAGTGTGTTGCGTATAATAAAAAATTGATTTTTCATAAACATATTTAATTAAGCTGCCTCTTCTTTTGCTAATATTGAATAATTGAATATATAATTTATATTATATTTAAAATAGGAAACATACAAAAGTATTTTAACGTGTAATTTCAATAAGCTGAAGTGTTCATTTTGGTTTTTTTATTATTATTTTTTTTTTTTAACAAATTTCTCTTAATTTCAATAATTTTCTGTTGTATTCATATACTATATTTGTACAAATAGAAAAGCAGCACATATTGTTTGTTGTCTAAAATATATTTAAATATAAAATAAAAATGATAGATGAAAAAACAATCAAAGTTATGTAAAGAAGAATAATAATAATAATAAATGAAATGCAACTCATACAAATTTAGGTTAAGTAGTAAAAATAGTAAAAAAATATTATTATTATTATTATTATTAATATTAATATAAAAAGCATTGATAATAATTAATAGAATAATAAAACCACAAAAAATTAAAGTATTGGTGTTATAACGATGGCAGTGACACTTGATTTGAAAAATAAAAAAAAAAAACATAAACTTTTTATGATTTTATTTTATTAATATTATTTAAGTCACTTATCTTTAGTCACTTATAAGTAAATAGAAAATAAACTAAAATGGCTGTTTAATTTTAAGTACAGTAGTTTAAATTTTTTTAATTATTTACTTTATTTCTATTGGTTTTTAAGGTCGCTTCTGTTTTAATTTTAATTTTTTTTTTTTGTTTTTCTTTTTATTAAAGCACACAGAAGATGTGGCTACTTTAAATCCATTTATTTAAGCAACAACTGTTCAATAAAAGCTTAATGTATTTTTTTTTTTTCGTTTTTTTGTTTGTTTACTTAAATAATTAAATTTTATAGTAAATATTTTCAAATGTATTTTGTAATTAATATACTATTAAGTAACGATTAAATAAATAAAACATTTTATCTTGACAATTATGTTGATAATCAGAGTCAATATACAAACAACAATAACAAAAATAACAATCAACGTAGAATGCCAATTAAAAATCAACGAATAAAAAAAAAAAAATATAAACAAATCAAATGAGTGAAGATATTAATAAAAAATAAATAATCGTTTAATCTTAAAAACACACAGATAGCATAAAATTTATCACATTTAAACAACAAATAAGCGTGCAATTTTTATTCAATTTTAATTATTATTTGGTTTTTGTATAAAAATGGTTTAAAAAAAAAAGTCTAAATATTTTATGGTAATTTTTTGTTTTTGCGGTTAAAAATACTTTTAACTATAATAAAAATAAAACAGACAAAAAACATAATAAAACAAAGTTATTTCCGGTAATTTTTAGTTCGTTCATTCTTTTCGCTAATGAATTGTGTTTTGGTTTTATTTCATTTTATTTTTTAATTTTTGAATGAATTAAAAAGCTTAAACTAATTGAGGAAAGATTTTTTTTTTGTATTATTTCATTTGCTTTGATTTATAATTAAGAATATTCTGTTCGGTTTTAAAAGTGTTACGATTGGATCACTATCCGTAATAGAATATAGGAATTTAGGAATATTTTATTTAAATAAATCAGAATTGGTATGTTTTAAGACTGGATCGTAGTGATTTAATTTTTGTTTTTCCTAATTTTTGATCCTTTACAATTTGTTAGATTAGCGATTATTAATCTTGAAAATTCCATTCCTTACTTTCATATTTATTGTTAGCAGTTTACAGGATTTCTAACACGCTTCACATAGGCGGACCTGATTTGGGTTTCAGTAGTTAGGCCTGAGATTAGAAAAAATATTATTTATTATGACAAATTTGCTTCATTATTATTATTTTTAATTAAGGGAATTAACAAAAACTGAAACTAAAAATTTTTAAAAGAGGAAGCTTTAATTATGTAGAATTAAGAAGCTAAGAAAATTATTTTAAAATAACCTGAGAATATGATAATTTTCTTATAAAACCACCAAAAACATAGCCTATGTGCGCAATTTATTACTATTTTAATGCAGTCTTGAAAACTTATTTAACAAATTTATTATTTGTATTCGCATAATATTGTCGTTATGATCAGCAAATGATGGCCACAAAATAGCTGAGTATTTAGATTCGCGGCATATCTGCAATTTGTTTGCTTTATAAAATTGTTTTAATTTTTAAAAACGGCTTTAATTTGCCACCAGTGAATATTTGCTATTTACATTTATTCAAACATGTTTTATTCATTCATAATTTTAATCGTTATTTTATTTATAATATTTTTTTTTTTTTTTTGAATAAAATTTATAATTTCAATGATTTTTTTTAACGTTTCCTCTGGTTATTCAATTTTTTATTTCATTAATTTTTGTGAAACAGGTTTCATTATTATATTTTTATTTGTATCAATTAAATAATATAAAAGTTTGATTTGCTCATTTTAGTTTGTTTATTTATATTTAATAGTTTAGATAGTTACTTTGATGATAAGAATTAAGTGTTTTGATTTTTATCATAATTTTTATAAAAAAAAATTGTTTGTTTTACATACATCAGTGAATCAATACGTGATATTGTATATATTCGTCAATAACCTAAATTAACATAAATCAGCTTAAAAAACTTTACATACAACAATATTTTATACAAATAAATTACATAAATCAACCAATAAACCTGAGTTTTGTAATATTTTTGCGCCTTTTGCATAAATAATGATTTTTTTTTTTTTTCAAACACAAAAAACAACAAACAAACAAACAAAAAAATTATTTAATAATTTATTATGAAGTTCTGTCGCAATCTGTTTATGGTTTTTTGTTCTTCTTTTTTTTGTTATATTTATGTTGTAGGCGAATTTAAATTAATGACTTATCTTTTTGTGGTTTATTATTATTATTATTTTGGTTTTTTATTTTTGATAATTATTTTAATTATTTTATTACACGGATTGAAAACTATTTGAACACTTGGTTAAAAAGCGTTGGTGAATTTTGATCTGATTTGAAAAATAATTTTAATGCTGCTTTTAACATAAGCTTTGGATTAGTTTAACATTAAAACACAATGATTAATACAAAAGAATGTTTATAATACCAAAAAAAAAAAAAAAAACAGGTATTCAAGATTATAATGTAACAATAATTTAACATAAATTACTCATAATCCATATGATTCAATCATGTTTATGTTTAAAATGTTATATAGAAATATAAAATCAAAAGTGACATAACAACTAACTTAATAATCATGCACAGAATTTAAACCACAAATAATATTGTTATTAACGTTAAAATAAATTGTCTTTCGTACGATATAAATTAGTTTTGTCATATCATTTGAACATACATATAAATAAAGAAAACAGAAAACAGAAAAATAAATTTCGTTTTTCTTTTGAATTTAAATAATAATTTAATTTATTAAGAATTCAGGAACGTGCTTGACTAATACGTTAATCATTAACATGCAAAATTAAATGTTTTTTTTTTTTTAATAATTTCTTTATAAATTAACTAACTTTAAATTATACTTAACATGATTTTTTTTTTCTTATTAACACCGAAAAACTTCTTTTTTTTTTTATAATAAATTCGTTGCAATTGAAAAACGTATTTTTAAACACATTTACCATGTATAAACAATAAATCTTTATCTTTTAAATGTTTTTTTTATTTTATTATTATTAATGTTAATTTTTTGTATTTTTTTATTACTTTTAAATTCATTACTAATTCATAATCTAAACACAATATAACACCTGTGCTAAAAATAATTAATTGAAGATGAAAAATTGTATTTCTTTTTTTTTTTTTTAATGTGTATATATTTTGAAGGAACACAAAAATTTGATTTGGTGACTTTAATATATTCATAAATGACGAATAGAAACAATTTTTAAACAAATATTGCATTCGAGATAGGGGGAAAATCTAACCGACAACGACAAAAACTGTGATCTTATAGCAAATTATTTTGGCGCCAACGTAATATATTCGTTAAACAAACAGAAATTCAGTTTTTTTTTTTAAATAAATAAATTTATAAAAATACAAAAAAAAATTTTGTTAAATAAATACAAAAAAACCAAAAATATTCAAATTAAATAACAAAAAAAAAATTTACACAAAAGAAATGCCGAAATCATGGTCATTTTATTTTTGTCTTCTTTTCTTTTTCACTTTCCTTGTGTCCGCTTAAATAAAGAAACAACTTAAATTTGGTAAAGCATGTAAAACCATTAATTAGTTGTTAAAAGATTTATTAATTATTTAAGTTTGTTCGTTGCTTATTGGCAACAAAGTGACCAAACTTTATTAATGCAAAAACGAAAAACATCCAAGTGTTTCGCTTAAAAGCAATAAAAAAACCTAATAAAGGCATACAAATAATTAATTTTTATCTGCATTTAAATGGTTTTATTATAAATAAAAATAAAAAAATTAATTAAAAAAAGACGTTTCATTAACTACAAAATATGTTAATTAATATTATTGTTAATTAATAACAGAAATTTTTTTTAGGAGAATAACCGTCGTTTTCATTTACTAATGAACTTATCACTCTAATTGGCTAAAATACGTTAATATTTTCGCTTCTAGTGTCTAATCAAAATCTTATAACGTTAAATTATAATAATTAAATAATAATAAAAACTATTTTTATATCAATGAAGCAATGAAATAAAATGTTTAACTTGACTACAAATAAATGCGACACTTATATTATTAAAATTTAAAACATTATAATTTAAATAAAACTTAATTACTATAAAATATTTGATTTAATTAAAATAAAAAAAATAAACAAATTAAAAAAAAAAAATAAATAAATACAAAAAAATGTAATGTCAGAAGTGGGATTCGAACCCACGCCCACAGAAGTGGACTGCGACCTGAACGCAGCGCCTTAGACCACTCGGCCATCCTGACTTGTGTCAATTGTTTAACAAAAATACAACATGAACATTTTAAGATTTTTTCTACAATAAAAAAAATTTTCTTTCCTTTTCAATCTAATTAATTCATTGTGTTTTTTTCTTTTTTTTTTTTTTTTTACAGAAATGAAAACCTTCGAATATTAAAAACGAATTTATATGCTTATTATTAATTATTAATTTATAATTAAATATACAAGTTTATCGATATGTCCTTAATATATTATTATTAAATAAATAAATAAAAAAAAAGGAAAGAGAAGAAGAAATTATTGATAATGGATTCCCGTATTGGTCTTGATTATATTGTGGAGAATCGTGAATATGTTGGCAAATTAGGTGCTGCATTGGACACTAATAATTATACTGTGAAAAAGCAGGTATTTGAATTATTATCAGCATTATGTGCCTACAGTACAGATGGATACAATCGGACATTAGAAACATTAGAACATTTTAAGGTAAAACCACTGTTACTTCGGGTTTATATTATTTAATTAATTCTTTATTTTCTCTATGGTTTTGTTTACAGAATCTCAAAGAGGAACGTTATCGTTTAAAAATTGTTATTAATGAGTTAATTAGTACAACATTAATTGATTATCAAACAGCATTATTAGCATTTATTAATTGTATTATAATATCGGAATCGAATTTACATAATAGAATAAGGATACGAAATGAATTTATAGGTATGTATAAACATTTAAATAATTTTCTGCGATGTGTCTTTTTTTGTCTCTAATTGCTTTTTAAGTCTTAAAATAATAAGAAAGCCCTTCTACCATATTACATCACGAAACCTTGAACCTTGAGTTATTTCATACAATTTGAACCTTTTACTAAATAATTAAATAGTCTAATAACCCGGTAAAAACCATTTTCAAATTATAATAAAAAATTCGTTGAAATATTCCCCAATTTACATGTCACTGAAATTAAAATTTTAAAAAACACTTGACTTGACTTTACAAAAAGCACAAATATTTACTCAAATTTATTTGATTATTTAAAATTAAAAAAAAAAAAATTAATTGCAATTCTAGCGGATTAACCGCTTTAAAAAGGAAAGACAGAAATAAAAAAAAAAAAATTTTAAAGTAAAGTAAAGTAAATATTTTATTTAAATTTATATTTAATGGAATTTTAAAATAAAAATAAAAGAATGTTTAAGTGTTATTTTATTCACCTTAATTATGTTTTTTTTTTTTTTTTTTTCATTTTATTTACAGGCTTAAACCTTTTACCAGTTTTAAGTAATCTCAGGTATGTTGTTATTCTTTTTATTTTTAGTTTTTTTTTATGTTAAAAACATATTTATTAATCAAAAAATAACGAAAACAAGAAATTTATATATATTTTCGCACTCTCTCTCTCTCTCTGTTTTATTAAATATTATAATAAAAAATAATTGAAAGTGCAAGTCGAATTAATAAAGAATTTTTAATTTTCAATTTTTTTTTCTTCTTCTTCTTCTTCTCTTATTCAACTAAAAGTAGTTAAAACCTGTATGGAATTTTAAATAAATTTATTATTTTTTTTATTTTCTTTTATCCGCAAATAAATCTTCATTGAATTGTTTTTTGCTAGATAGTTTGCGGTTTTTGTTTTATTTATTTACTTCACTTGTTCATCAATTTGCTAAATAACAAAAAAAAAAAAAAATAAATAAAATTATTTATTTAAATTTTAAACAATAAGAATAAATTATGAATGAATGTATAAAAGGTAGAAAATGTTTTTTCTGCTTTTATGAATAAAAAAAAAGTTGAATAATTACAACATTTTTGTGGTTTTAACATTATGTCAAATACAAATTAATTAAATAATTATGCAATGAAATTAAAGTAGTTGTGAAGATTTTAGAAGTTGTAATATTATATAATTGGCAACCAAAACTATTATTATTATGAAACTCACTTTGCAGATTCATCATTTCTTTGGTTTTCTACAAACTGTTTGAAGCGACATTTGCTAAACAGTGTTTTATTACGAAAACCAAATTTTAAATAAAAACTCGTTATGACGATTAGTTTTTAACGAAATTTAAATAAATTAATTGATTTTTGCAAATATTTTCAATTGTGTTTAATTCAGTTCTATAGTAAGTCAGTGTGATTTTAGTTGTCAGTTTTATTTACTTTTGAATTTTATGTAGACAATAAAAATATGGCACACCCTCTAACTTGTGTCGACTGTTGAGGTTGGAAAAGAATTTGACACATGACATACCACGACAAAATATAAAAACAAAAATGAAAAATTAAATTTGCACATAATTTAGATTCCTATACGTATTAGCATACAATATAAAAGTAATAATTTGTATAGCATTTTATTATATTAGAATTAATATTTTAGATTAAATAAAAAAAATGAAAAAATTAATTAAAAATTCAGCATGAACTTGTATTGCAGTAGGTCAAAAACTTGCGCAGCACGTGCTCAATTATGTAAGCTCGCTAACTATATATACATTGCACTACTGCTCTACTCTTTTTTTTGAACAAGCATAGTGTAAGAAAAATAGAATTCTCCTTAAATTTAGGCAAACCGAAGGAAAATATATTCGCCTAGTTGTCGTTGTCATCGTTGCTTGTTCACATCTTTTTATGTTTCAATTTTATGTGTCGTGATTATTGTTGTTGTTATTTACTTTTATTATTAATTTCCTTAAACTAATTATTCAGAAAAATAAAATATAAAAAAGAAACGCCGAAAGAAAATTTTTCTTTTTAAGCTTCACCTCACTATAATGCAATTTATGTTTGCTTTTAATTTATGTTGTTAGTACACGCGTTTTCTTACATTACTTACATAAGAAAATTACTTGCATATTTTTCGTTTTTTTTTTTTTTTTCTGTATGCCGTGTCAAGCTTTTCTCTTTTCTTTAATTTACTTTTCCTTATTATTTATATAATAAATTCAATAGTGGTGTCTAATGGGAAAATAATAATATTTTATGTGTGATCTCGGGGTTAAATTATGTTTTTGTAAAGTGTCTTACGATGATTGGTTTAATTTGGTTTATTATTATGAATTTAATAAACAAAATCATGTTTTAATTAACTTCTGTTACCATTTTTCGCTTATAAACGTAGTGATTTTGTTTTATTTTTTCGTGCTTATTTTGCATATGCATTGTGACGTTGAAGCACTGGAATTAAGAAAACCCTTACGTTTATGTCAAAATTTGTTGATATTATCACTATTACGGGGATTTTACAAACAAACAAAAAATTATTAATTAATTAACGAAATTAGTACTTTGAAGTTCTTGTTTTTTTTTTTTTTTGTAATTTTATTTGTAAATTAACTAATTTTAATATTAGTAAGTCGTAAACTATGTGCTATGCTAATTGAAATGATATTTAATTTTTTTTCTTTCTATTATTAAAGACGAACTGCATCGAGCGTGCCAGATATTATAGTGCAACTGGACGTATTCGACGAACAAAGGGAATGCGACGAGGCGCAGACGCTCCAAGGACCAGATGGTATCAACTTAAGTTCACATCTTGATGTCTTCTATGCGATATTGCGCCAAGTGGCCGATACGCCACAGGAAGTCCCCTTCCTTAGTATACTTCAACATTTGTTGCGTGTTGATCCTAAGGAAGCAATAAGCGATATTATTTGGGATACGACTGAGACGCTAGTGCATAGAGCGACATTATTAGAAAATCGTGAAGATTCAACGCGACTGTTACGTGCTCCAAGTGTGCAAAAGTTTACGTGCCCCCATTGCCGTGGAGATACAACGAGTCCAGGACGGAAGCAATCCTTAGCACCCACAACGCCTGGAATACCGCCTCCAGCGCCGGCTTTTACAATAGGCGGCCCGCCGGCACCGCCACCACCGCCGCCTCCTCCATCTGCGGCACCACCACCACCTCCTCCTATGTATCTTGGAGGTGGCGGATTTGCTAGCGGTAGCTCTCAGCCACCAGCACCACCAGCTCCTCCTGCTCCACATCTTCTATCTGCAAATGAATCAACGAGTCGACCAAAAACGCCAGAAATAAATGCCGATCCAGGAAAATTACTTCCACAACAAGAGACACCAGTTCCAAAAACTAAAATGAAAACAATTAATTGGAATAAGATTCCACCAAACAAAGTAATGGGAAAATATAATATTTGGTCAATTGTGGCCGATTCTCACCAAAATAGTCCAAAAGCAGATTTAGATTGGGCTGAAATGGAGGGTCTCTTTTGCCAACAAGCGATACAAAGTAATCAAGGATCACCAAAATTGGGACGTGATGGTAACGCAGGAAATAATAGCAATAATTCTGGATCGGGAAGTGGCAATGCTTCAGGGAATACGTGTAATAGTGGTGGATATGATACACTTGAAAGAAAAACTAAAAAAGAAAACTCTGAGGTTCGTATTTAAATTATAAAATATTTTTAAAAATTCCCTAATATTAATGGGATTATCCATATTTCTTGCAGATAACACTTCTTGATGGAAAACGAAGCCTTAATGTAAATATTTTCCTTAAACAATTTCGTAGTTCAAATGATGATATAATACAATTAATCAAAGAAGGGGAGCACGATGATATTGGTGCAGAAAAATTACGTGGCCTATTGAAAATTTTACCAGAAGTTGATGAATTAGACATGTTACGTACATTTGATGGCGATAAAAATCGATTAGGAAACGCTGAGAAATTTTTATTGCAATTAATGCAGGTGCCAAATTACAAATTACGGATAGAGAGTATGCTATTAAAGGAGGAGTTTGCAACAAATTTAAGCTACTTAGAGCCATGCATTAATGCAATGCTTTATGCTGGTGAAGATTTAATGACAAATAAATTGCTACAAGAAGTTTTATATATGGTCGTAGTTGCTGGTAATTTCTTAAATTCTGGCGGTTATGCGGGTAATGCTGCTGGTGTGAAATTATCCTCATTACAAAAGTTAACTGATATTCGTGCAAATAAACCAGGGATGAATTTAATACATTACGTTGCACTACAGGCTGAGAAATGCAAAGCTGATTTATTAAAATTTCCGGAACAATTAACAACAATGGAAAATGCCTCAAAGTAAGCTTTTTTTCTTCTCATTTCCGCTATAATCCGTAATTCATAAATAAAAACAAATTTTTTGTTTTAGAACAACGGTGGAACAAATTAATAACGAAATAGTTACATTAGATAATAGAATAAAGAAAATTTATAAACAAATTAATTTGCCAACGACAGAAGATGATATTAAGCAGCAAATGTTGCAATTTTTAATACAATCTGAAGGTGATGTGAATATATTAAAGCAAGGGATGAAAGAGATCGACAAATTACGTTTACAATTGTCAGAATTCTTTTGTGAAGATCCAGTTTCATTTAAATTAGAGGAATGCTTTAAAATATTTCATAACTTTTGTGAGAAGTTTCGTCAAGCAGTACAAGAGAATAAACGTAGAAAGTTGCAAGAGGAACAAGCGACTTTACGTAGGAAACAAAGAGAAGAACAATTGGCCAATAAAAAGCGTCAATGTAAGTATTTGTGATAAGTCATTTCATAGTCAATAAATCGCAATCCTAAGTGAATTTTTTTATTTTAGTAAGTCAAGCTGGTACACCAGTATCTGATTCGGAAAACAATTTTATGTTGGAAACATCACAGTTTGATATTCGTGGTAGCCCAGCTTTGAATCGTAGAAGAATTGGTTCATTTAATAGTAATGGGGAGTCCACAGTGCTAAGAGACGAGGGTGCATCTCCCGATATAACACCTAATGGAAGTTTGCGTCGAAGACGAAGTCGAGTATTGTCTGAAGAGGATGAGGGCAGTTTAATGGATTTCCTTAGATCATCGGGCCATGATAGTGGTACAAGAGAAAGAAAAACACAATCTTATGGAAGTTTAGATCGTTCATGGGCCCGTCGTGGACGCACCGGTACTCCAAATAAAAAGAGACCCGAATTGTTAAATATTGATTTTGGGGCAGATCGTGAAAGACCTAGCTCACCATCTCCGTTAGCTGAAGTAAAGCCACTACCTGGCGATGAAAATAAACCAAAGTAAACCAATAACAATTCTTTTTCACTTCTTTTAAGTATTTCTTATTCATTTTTCTTTTTATTATTGAAGAGTTTCCCGTGAATGGCGACAGCAGATTGAATCGTGGTTAAAATCCAACGAGCAAGATGATACAAGGCAACCAATAACAGCTAGTGGTGATGATTTGAGAAGACGTACAAGACGATATTCAAATAATCGACGATCATTTGAAAATGATTCAGGTTCGTGTTTAATTGCAAATTTAAATTTATTAAATTCATCAATTTTTTGTTTGTAATCGAATAACAGAAAATGAAAGAAGTAAATTAGACCCGTTACCAGAGGAAAAAACAACAGGAAACACAATTACGGCAACATCTACATATCCAGAAAAATCTACATATCGTCGTGTTTATCCTGACTGGAAGCCATCTTCTCAACTCGAAAACACTGATATTGTTGGCACAATTGAAGCAATTGAAGGTAGAAGGAATTTATTTTTATTATATAAGTTACAAAAATATTAAAATTTCTTTGGTATTTAGATGCACAAACCCATGCAAATGAACGTGACAAGTCAGCTTGGCGCAAATCAAACCTTAATGTACCGAATAGCACCGAAGAAGTTGAGAATGAGGAGCGACGGTTAAGGCGTCAACGATCCCGTGAAAATGTTAATCCAACTATTACACCATTATCGCCACAAAGTACAGTAGCACCAACTCCTTCAGCCTTACATTCAATAATTGAGGAAGATCGTCGAAAAAGTGTTATTCAAAAATTAGGGGGACGAGGTGCGTCTGACCGCTTGCATATTTACATAAGGCGGCCATCAGATGATATAACATCAACAACAGGAAGCTTATCAACATCAACATCAACAACAAACAATAATACTCCGACTATAACAACTCCCACAAAGCCATTATCCACACAGGAGCAACAAAGTTCAGTTTATATAAAGCCAGAATCACAAAACTCACCAGCAACAGTAGTTGATGGCTCATCAATAAATAAACAATCAATTTACATTACTAGTCCAGATAATAATAATAAAAAATCTTTATTTTATTTAAATAACAATAATAAAAATAAAATTGAAATTGATTCGGAAAATATTGAAACGCCCCCAGTTATACGTAAAAATGTGAGCAATAGTAATAATACGGTAATAAGTATAAAAACTCCATGCCGAAAGCTGAATGGTGCATTGCGATCGCATAACAAAGATGATGATGTGATCAATTTTATAAATTCAACAAATAATGGGGCTGCTTCAACTACGCCACAAAAACCACAAGCAAATCTCCAGGAACAAAAAGATGATAATGATGGACAATTTGATAGATATTCGTCAGCACGACGAACACGTCGTTATCGGCGACCGACTGATTATAGTAGTGGTGCAGAGGATAGAAATTTAACATCACCTGAATTGGTCGCGGATATCCAACAACAAACTTCATATCAATTAAATAATTCAAAACAAGAAGAAAATAGGCAAAATAGCAACAGGAAAGAGCACAATGACAACGTAAATGATGATAAGTCTGACGTGAATAAAGCCAATGATAATATGGAAGAGGACAAAAATCGTTTGAATAATAATAATAATAATAATAATAATAATAGCAACAGTAAAACCCGATTAGGGAAAATAGGACGTAATATAAGTTCAATAAATCAAGAAGATGTACGAGAAGCTATTAGGAATTTAAAATCACCAACAGATACACCAGAACGCGTATGGAGTCCTCCACGTGAGATAATCAAAGAATTCCCTCAGGAACAACAATTGCAACAAAAACTGTTATCCTTGCCACAACAACAACAGACAAAGTCATCAAATAACCATGAATTAAATAATGATGAAGGTTTTGAAGAGACACAAAGTTTAGTATCTGACACTCCGTCCCATGGTAAAGATAGTACAACCTCCTCTTGTAATGAAATAGCTAATGACAAAATATTGAACGCAAATAAAACAAAAACTTTAACAGCAAGTAAGACAGGTAATGGTGGTACAACAATTCCATTCTCAAAACGCAGTTCTTCGAAGACAACATCACAATTGCAAAACTTGGCAACACGTCAACAGCATGTATTAGAGCGAAGCAGATCCTTGCGCAATGCAAATGGACCGCCAATGATATCCTCACCGAATGCACAGCAACATATTAGGACCAATGTGCTTCCCCGTCGTACTGGCTCGATGCGTGTAATGACGACAAACTCTGTAGCATCTAACAGTTTGGAAGCTGCAAATTCCCGTAAAAACAATATAACCAATGATGTAGAACGTAGCGGTTCTCGTACGAGCCTTCGAAGTTCCCGATCTTCCTTAAATAGTGGTATTTCCACAAATACAGTTATAAGGCGCGTACCTCTTAAGTTACAACAACCAGTGTCACCCAGTAAAAAGCCATTAACATTACAAAACAAAACCGTAACGACAACAGCAACAATCACTGGCAGAATTCCAGCCAGTCGAAGTAGTTCCAGTGGTTCAAGTATTGGACCAACTGCACCAAATACGCCAATTCGCCGTCCACAAAATTTAACAAAAAATACTCAAGTAACGTCAAGTCCTAGTTTTAAAGAAAATCAACAACTCCCACAAAAGTCAGCGACAACAACAACAATTTCCGCTATTGGTGCTCCTCGTATGATCGCCAATAAGCAGCATTCAGCCTCAACTTCTGCATTATTAACATCGAGTCGTCGTAATTTAGCGAATGGCACGACAATCAGTAAAGGGCAATCATCACAATCAGTTGTTGGAGCTGCACAACCAAACAAACATACTGTAACAACGACACGTGTTAGTGGCTTTATGCGGCCAACAGCTGCGAGTGCAACAAAAACAGCTCAAACGATTAAAAGTAAATAAATATTCAACCAATCAATCAATTTTTAATCAGAAGAATTTTTATACAGATAATTTATTTATATCCTTTATCAAATGTTTTTTTTTATTTTCTGTTTTTGTTTCGTTAAGACGACTGTACTTAATTATTATTTAATTTTTTTTTTTTGTTCGAAAATACGTAGCACAATTTATATGTTAATTTGTTAATTTTCTTCCTTCCTTCCTTCCTTTATATTTTATTTTTTACGTTTATTATTTTAGTTTAATTTAAAAGATGCCATTTTTGTTGTTTATTAAAGAAACACAGAAAAACCAAAAGAAAACACAAAAATATCATGGTGCTAAATTGATATAAATATAATTAAAACACAGGGAGTATATGTAAAAGTGGTGTCCAATAAATTCATAAAACGTAAAAACAAAATAAATTCTCCCAGTAAAAACCAAGACAATGTAATTTTAAGAATTTTTTTTTTTTTGTTATTTCAACATTTTTTTATTTTTATTATTATTATTTCATGTTTAATTTAAATTATTATTATTATTATTGATAATTAATCCCAAAATAAATTTAAATTATAATGGAAAATAATTAACACGCTTAAAAACAAACAAATATTAATAATAAAAAGAAAATATTTTATTATTTTTTATTAATTTAATGGAAAAAAAAAAAAATTCTAGTTTAAGTTTCTCATACCAAACTAACAATACTAAAAACTAAATAATATTAATTATAAGAAGAAGAAGAAGAAATTTTATAATTTTAATTAAGTAAATAATTAATTAATTATTGTTTTTATTATGATTTTTTATTTCAATAAAAAAAAGATTTTTTTATTATTATTTTTAATTTTGTTTATTACGTTTATTTTATAAAATTAATTAAATTAATTTTTTTATTTCAGATTTTATTTTTATTTTTTTTTTTTATTTATAATAAATAATGTTTGTGTTTAGAAAATACCACTGCATAATGCAAGCTTATCCATCCATCACGATATAATTGATTGGTGCCATACATTTTTATTGTTGCCTGCAATTGGCTGATTCTCTTCTTGGCTTTTATTACCCTTTGTTTTAAATTAAAAAAAAAAAAAAAGTAATTATTATTTATTGCTTTTACGTGCGAGGCAACTGTTGTTATTTTCATGTTATCAAACATAAGTTTGTCAGGCTAAGGCCATTTGAAAAACTGTGGTCTTTTGTTTTTGTTACACAAAAATATGTTTATTAGAATCAAAAAGGAATAAAAAGAAATTATAACAACCTAGGGAACTGCTTTTTTATGCTTTAACTAATGAACAATATATTAATGATTTGCGTTAAGATTTTATCAGTAATTTAAAACTGCACTCATACCTTGATTTACTACTATCTAAATACATTCAAATTCTTTTTTCACTGTTAAGATCAATAATTATCACTAGAAAAGGGTATTTGACACTTTTATTTAATTTATCTGGTGATATCTTTCCAATTTTTACAAATTTAAGTCACAATTTCTGTATATCGAGGTCTGTCCAATTAAATAAAATCCTGATAAAAAAACAAATAATAAGCAGGTGCCAAAACACAACGTTCCGTTCCAATTAAATTTTATATTTTAATTATAGTCGCGCAAACAATTCTAATAAAAATAAAAACCAAATAAATTATTTTAAATGTTTAATATTAATTAAATAACTGATAATGATCAGAAATTGCACTTGTTAACTGAAATATATACTCTTTTACACTTCTCATCACAAAAGCATGCATTGATTTTTTTTTTTTTTTCAATTAATAAAACAATACAACGCATATAAGCAGAGTGATCGTATTATTAATTAAATTTTAATTTTAACTTTTTTTTCTATAGTAGACTTATTATATTATATATTGTTATGATAATGAAAATAATAAAATATATATTTTTTAATATTAGTAGTTTAAATATAAAAATACATAAAAATCAAAATTAAAGTAGATTTTATTCAAAAAAAAAAAAAAAAAAAAGAAAAGAAAAAAAAGTTATTGGTTTGTGCCTTTACTAGAAACAAATAAATAAATAAAAAAAAAAAGAAAACAATTATAGTAAATTTATTATAAAAGTAATAATAATAATTTAGAGATTATTATTTCTACAATCAGACATTAATTATTTAAAATAAAAAAAAAAAATATATATATATATATATATATAACGTGATAGTGAAAGGCTTAGATAGAATCTTAATTAAAGAGCGTGAAAGACTAGGGATAATAAAATTATTTAACTACAATAGTGCAAGCGGTTGACTGTATAACGGTTTAAAGATTAGCTAAACAGGGTATTCAAAAAATATACAATATAAATAAAAAAGATCACTCTGTTATAGAAAAATAAATAATTCACCTACGTTTTACTAATTAATGCATTCAATATATGCTTCAGCTTTTGATAAATAACAATTTTTTTTTCATTCTTTTCTCTAATTATTCTTAAGATATTAACCGAAAATCCAGCCAAATTGATTAATTACATGGATTTTACCTATGTAGAAATTTATTTCAATTTAATTTAATTTATTTTTTTTTATAAATTAAAATAATAGTTCTGTCCAATAAAAGAAAAAAAAATTAATTAAAAGTGAATAAATAAACAAGCAACAAAAAGAAATTATGAATATTTTTTATAAAAATAAATATGTTATTAAAAAAAAATTAAAGAAAAAAAAAACAATGTTTTTGACTTAAATATTTTAATTAAAAATTATTTTTACATTTATTTTATTAATCTTAATTAACGTTCGTAGATTGTTGGTTAAACAATGATGCATCGTCATTTTTCTCATTTTGTAAATCATCTAATTGAAAAAACTGAGTTGCATCGGTAATATTTGTCGATATTGAGGGATATTCTGTTTTTTTAGTTGATGCAACGTTACTTGTCGATGGAACCGTTTCTTGTGAAACTATTGGTTGAGCATCTTTATAATTATGTTCACCAAACCATTCTTTATGGCTTTCGAAAAATCTACAAACAGAAAAACAGACAAATTTATAATAATTCTATACAAATTCCATAAAATGAACTTACTCGATAAATGAGTCTAAATTTTTAAATAAAATTTTTAATCTATCATCAGTCATAGCTGTCGCACTTAAAAATTCTGGTAATTTTACTATAAATGAAAAAGTCACAGTAGAATAGAATAATTGTTAATTGTTAAATTAAATTTTAATATAAAAATACCAATTAATCTAGCTAAATGAGTTGCACCATAAATCATTGAGGGTTCCGGTGGTGCATCTGTTGGCAATAATTTCCATAATAATATATTATCTAAAATTTCTTTTGACTGTTTAGTTAAACCAATATTAAGCGGTAATATCGTTTTTAATAAATTTAATGTAGTTATTGGTAATGTATTTAAATTAGAGGCTTGCGGCGTTGAACCACCAGAACTAGTACTGCCTGTGGTTATAGTTGAAGTTCCAGGTAATGTTGTTGTCGCATTTATATCAAAAATAAATTCACTTTCTTCAGCTTTATATGAACGTAATCGACGTCTTGTACAGTCATCCGTAGTTACGGCAGTCATTGGTAAAACATTTTGGGTTATTGAATCTGAGCAACTAGCTTGTGATTCGGACATCTCAGAACCAACAGGTGTTGTCGGCGTCTCCTGTTTAAACTTTAATAAATCTAACGAACTACAAATAAATAAATAAATAATTATATAGATAGAATCATCTAATTATCGTCATAAAATAATTACTTACATTTGTTCAGATGTTATATACGTAAAATTTTTTAAATTTTCTTCCGATAATAAAAAGTTTGCTTGATCTATTTCTTGTTTATATAATAAATAATTTTTTAATGTAAAATCAAAATATAAACGGATACCATCGACAATTTCTTTACATAAATTTATTAAATTATTTATTTCTTTATAATTGTTTAATAATTTTTTATCAATTTTAATATAACGCTGCTGTTTTGTTGGTTTTAAATTTATATTATCTTTACTAGACGATGTATTCGTTGTATTATTGGCATTATTATTATTAATACTTATAATATTACTGTCATATTTACTTAATCCACATATTAATTTTATTGAATAATTTTTTACATAGTTTTCTAAAATCGTTACCTAAACAAAATTTTATTCAAATTAAATTTATTGACAAGTAGAAAAATTTCAACAAAAAATACTTACAACAGGTATCTTTGCAGGTAAATTAATTAGTTTATTATGTTTTGTTATCATGTTATAATCATATTCTAAAAATTGTTTTAATCTTTCACTTATTTGTATATAAACACGATCCTCGTCAGAACAGCTTTCTACAGAACTGCTGTAAGATTCAGTATCCCCGTCTAAATAAATAATAATCATTTAAAATACGTTTTACATACACGTTGCGCACAAAATGATTAAAACAAATTTACCTTCCATTTGATTATAATCTGTATCGTCCCTATAGCCACTTGTACATGAACTTCCATCTTCGGATGAGCCACCTCGATGACGCAATAACTTTGAATCTACATTATTACCACTACTGCCACTACCTCCACTGAAACCGCCTCCACTTGATTTTCGCATTCGTTTCTGACGATCTTTTCGATATAAATATGCACCCAATTGTAATTGTGATTTATCAGCTAAATCACGTTGCAGTTGACGATTTTCTTCGGTATCTTTTAAAACAAAATCCTCACTGACACGTCGATCCCATGATCTATTCCACCCTTGAAAGTGTATTAAATACTCAACTAGTCTACGTCCACGTTTATTTTTTGTCTCTACTACTTCTAAGACCTGATTTTATTAAATTGAATAAATTGTAAATAAAAAATAAAAAGAAATTAAATTAAATTTATTTTACAAAAGGCAATAAACAATATAAATGAGGTTATGTGTACATAATCAATGCAAATTATATTCTGTTGTTGTTGTATTTTATTTTCATCGTATTGAGTTTGTATAAACAATAATTTTTTGTTTCTTATTATTACCTTAGAGTCATATAATACTCTTGCTTTTGTTGGGTCAGGTTCGTAGCACAAAACTTTTTCACCATCACAGAATTTATATTTAATACCACGCGTTGATACCATTGTTTATAAATGTTATTATTCAATTATTATAATTCTTTTATTAATATTTATTATAAACAAAATTGACAAAAGCCGCTGTTGTCTCCGAAACAAATAATTCTAATTACACAACCTAGCCTCTACCAATACTATTGAACTGCCTGTTAATAATAAAAACAAAAATTTTAACATTTAATAGGTTTTATTTGCTTTGTTTATTTTATATTTGCGTTTTACATCAAAAGATGTTAAAAACACAGTTGTACCAACAATTTAAATAAAAATATATTTGATTAGCAATAACTTCATTTATATTTTCCAAGTTGACGTTTAGTTAATTCTATTTTTTTTTGTATTTGGACTAGAAATTGATGATGTTTTACTTGTATTAATTCCACTTAATAAATTAATAAATATAAATTTTAATTATTCAAAATTACATTAAAGGTTCTTACTTGATTATAATAAATGTTTAAGTTAACGCATGCGTTTTATATAAGTTTGATGCACATATTTATATGAAAACATAACTGTCATTCATTATTGACAACAAGGTGCAACAAAACAAGTATAATCCAAACTAAAAGTGATAAATCCTACACAGTTTATAGTTTTTATATTCAAATAATTGAAATCAAATTTATAAATATGTTTTGTTGCATTAAAAATTGTTTCAATGGTGTTTTAACAACACAAAGTATTCCATTGCGTACTAAAGAAAATTTAATACAACTAGATACTTCACATATGGGTAATTATAATTGTGATCAGATGGATAATTGATAAAATTATTAATATTTATTGTATTATAGGTCATGAAGTAGTAATTGTGAAAAATGGTTTAAGAGTATGTGGATCAGGTGGTGTATTAGCGTCAGCCCCACTGGTACAATCAAAATCATATTTCGAAGTTAAATTACAACAAGGTGGTAACTGGTCCATTGGTTTAGGAACACGAGACACAGATTTAAATGCAACAAAAGGTGGCACAGATAAAGACTCATGGTGTTTAAACTCTGATAATATAATTTTAAATAATGATAAACAATTATACGAATTAAAAAACGAGAAAAATGAATTAATTACGAATAATTCAATAAATAATACAAATGATAATGATGTAATTAATAAAACAAATTTAGATAATTTATTACCACAGGAGGGTGACACAATTGGTATTGCTTATGATCATGTTGAATTAAATTTTTATTTAAATGGTAAAAATTTAGAAGTGCCTGTGTTAAATATTCGTGGTTGTGTATATCCAGCACTATTTGGTAACAAAACAGAATTTCCTTTTAAAATCATTTATTTTTATTTATTTATTTTATTTTTAGTTGATGACGGTGCTATATTGGATATAATTTTAGATAATTTTTATTATGGACCACCACCCGGTTTTGAACGTATTATGATTGAACAATCCTTACTGTGATTTTGTAAACACATTTCATCTGCATTTTATTTTTTAATTAGTTTTTTTTTTTTTATGTACTAAATCAACATTTTAAATAAGCTCATTCCAAAAAAAAAAGAACAAAGTTAAATACTAATCGTAATTTATTTATTATTACAACAAAGAACAAAAATAAATTAATAATGTGTATGAAACTTGGGAACAAATTTATTTTTATTTTTATCGTTCAAGTGTGAATAACAAAAGTTTCTCAAAAAGTTTAATTAAAAATAAAAAAAAAAGATTTTAGAATTTTATTACCAATCTCAAATATATTTAATATCAACGGTCTATTATTATTATCGGTTATATAAACACACACTGTACAGTTGTTTTATTCCATTTTGATTACAACAAGTAGTTAATAAATTTACTTCAAAGAAAATATATATATATATATATTTTTTTTTTTTTATAATCTTAATTATTGAAAAATGAACAAAAACTAAACAAAATTAACTAAATAAATATATATATAAATATTTCACTAAAAACGCTTTAAACATAAAGAAAAAACAAATAAATGTTGTTGTTGTTTGTTTTTCTTTTTTGTTTGTTAAGAATCTCATAATATCCTCTTCAAACTAAAAAAAAAAAAAAAAAAGTCTCAAATAAATTAACTGTAAATTATTGTAATTATTATAATAAAAATTAATAAACATATGAAATATATAAAATAAATAAACAAACAAAATATATATATTTTTCATGCATTTTTTATTTTATTTTATTTTTCTTTTCTTTATTCTTTATTACAATAACTTAACTTTTACACTAAGTTTTTAACTAAAAAATATCATTTCTTAAAATTAAAATTATTTCTTGTTACATAGGTTTATTTTTTTAATTACCTTCTTCTTTTTATATTATATTTTTGTGACAAAATTAATTACGCTATATAAAATAAAAATTGTTTTTCCTTTTTCTGTTTATTGTGTGTGTTATTATTGATAGTTTTTTTTTGTGCTTTTATTAATAATTTGAAAATTTTTTTTTTCTGATATACAAAGTCTTTGTTATATTAATTAATATCATTTTTGTGTTTTATTATTTTATTTAAATGTAATTAAACATTAGTTTAATCTATATAAATTATTTATCACACACCCGCTTGCTAATTTATGTATCCTGGTAAGATTATGTTTAGCATGCGGAACATAATGCGTTTCTAAATAATAAAAAAAAAAAACGACAAATCTCATTATATTGTAAATAAAAATGTTTTTTTTTTTTATTCATTTATTTTATTGTTTAATAATAAACACAATATGCTGCTCTCATTTTACGAGTAAGGCTAAATATTCATATAATTTTTTTCTTTTTAATCCATTAATAACAAAAAAATCCAGAATCAATTTTAGGCCAATATTGTTAAGTGGTTTTATTATTTTATTTTATTTTATTTTTACAATGCGCGATGATGCTTACAATTAATATTTATTATTAATAAAAAAAAAAGAATTTCTACATAAAAATTAAATTAACAAAAAAACCCACCATAGGCGTGTTTTTTATTTATTTTATTTTTTCTTGTAAATTGTTTTTAATTAAAAAATAATAATCATTCATTTAATTAATAAATAAATTATTCTATTTAATATGAATCATAAAGAAGACAGCGACAATTATAGAGCAAAAATAAAAAAAAATTAAATTGTTTATTCATTCGATTTTCTTCTTTTTTTTAATTTTATTAATTATAATATTATAATTATATTTCTTTGATAATAATATTAAAAGAAATTTAAATTAAAAAAAAAAAAAAAACATTTTAATCGCATAAAGAATTGTCTTTCATGTTTGGTTTTTTCTTTTTTCTTATTAAAAAAAAAAAATAAATTTATAATTGCCTTTGCTAACATCAGACACACAGTATAACAAACCGCAGAGAAATCGCGGTTTTACAACTAACTTTGTTTAAAAAACTTTTTCATTAATTAGTAAAAAAAAAAAAAAAGAATTGTTTTTTAAGTATGATAAAGACTTGTGCCGTGTTATTTATTATTTATGCTCATAAATATATATATATATAATTTCAAAAAATATTTATATTAAATGAATAAAAACTAATTAAAAACTATTATTATTATTATTCTAATTTATTTAATGCATTTATGATAATGATTTTATTTTATAATAATAAAAATATCTTTGGTTTTATCTTAAATAAAAAAATATATGAAATCTATTACTAATTAAATGTAATTTAAATTCTTAATCAAAAAAGAAAAAGTTTTCTTTTTTATATTTTCTCTTTTTTTTTTTCTTTAATTTAACATAGAATGAAAAATAATAATAAAAAATCAATTAAGTATTTTAGTAATTAATTTACTTTTAAGCTTAAAGTTTAATTTTTTAACGATTCTATATTTTTATTTTTAATTAGTTTTTGTCGTTACATGATTTTAGTCGTATTTCATCTTAAGAACAACAGTGAGAGAAGTTTTTAATATTAAATAAAATATAAAAACAATAAATTTTTGATGGCGAGATACTACTACTTTAAAAAACATAATATTTAAATTTAAAACAATTTAAAAATAAAATAATTTATTTATATGTTATAAGCGGTTGTTTCAATTGTTTTTTTTTTCATAATAATATTTCAAAAGTTTTTTTTTTTTTAATGCATTTTCCCAACAAGTAAATGTTTATTTAGAATTAAAATGAAAATTTTAAACAGAATTGTGTTATGTTTTTTTTAGGCCAATATATTATTATTATTATTTTTATTATTAATTTTGCTTATTAATTATAATTTCTATTTTTCTGTTTAATTATTATTGTTTATATTATTGTCAACTTTTTTTTTATTAATAGTTTTCTTTCTTTCTTTCTTTTTTTTTTAAATATTTATATAACAATAATTTTGATTTCGTTGTACATATTGAATTAATTTTATTATATTTTTTTTTTGTATATAATTGATTAATATTTATATTAATTTGTATTGTAATTAAAGAAAGGTAAGCATTTAATTAACAAAAAAAAAAACAAAAAAATTATATCATGAACACTTTTACTTTCTTATCGCTTTTATTTAAATATATATTTTATATTTGTAATCAATTTTTCCTTTTTAATTTAACAAAAAAAAAATCATAATTATATATTTAAAAATCAATTATTTAATCGTTTGTCATATATATTATATCAAAGTTTATCAATAATTATTTCTTTGTTTATTTATGTTTTAAATTTATTATTAATTAATGTATTAATACCATATCTTTTAAATAATAATAATAATAATAATTCTCTTTTCATTTCTTTTTCGTTTTTATTAAAATTTCTTTTTGTTTATGATGTGTGTTGTTTTGTGGTTTTGGTATATTATTTTCGTATTTTTTTTTTTGTTTTCTCTGTATAATTAATTAAAATAATGTCCTTATAATTAGTATTTTTTTTTATATATAAGTAGACATGTCTTCTCTTCTACAATATTTATAATTTTTAATATTATTATTTAAGATACAGGGTAATTCAAATAAATAAATTTATATTTTCCTGTATTTATTATATCGGTTTGCTTTATTTTTCATAATAATTTATTTATTTTTGCAAATAATATAAAGGAACACAAAACTGTAGGCAGTAGTTATTTATTAATTATGCGTAAAAATGTTTAATAAAATTAAAAATTATTATTGTTCTACAACTAATTTATTTATTATTTATTTTATTGTTATAAATCATTTAACTAATCATGAATTAAAAACCTCCAATTTTGATATAAATTAAATTTCACATTTAAACTAATGAAATCCTAGTTGATTATTTATTTTAAAATTATCATAAAGGAATGTTAACAAATGAATTTTATGACTGATGTGATGATACTGACTCAGTTATTATTTATTTGTAAATTAAGTTTAATAAATTCAATTACCATTACCATTTAAACATATTGAAAATGAAATAGAGATAAAACAGATTAAAATCTTCGATACTCATACAGTGCTGATCACAATGAAAGATTTATTGTACATCAAATAAAATGTCTGATGTAATTTATTAAAAACTTGAACATTCGTATAGCAAAAAGCTTTGCTAATAATCAAGAATATTTAATCTTGAATAACAATGATGTGAATCAATGGCTGCAACAATGATGTCAATCATTGACGTTATACCACTGATGTATTATCTGATCTGCACTGCATTCATTTACAAAAGTTTTAAACAGTGATAAATATCAATTGAAATTATTTCTAATGTTAAAAATGTGTTGTTATTATTAGCTTAAAAAAAAAACATTTTATCCCACAAACGACTATTTCTATCATAAATTATGCAGCTGGATTAATTACTAGAAAAAACTTTAAATTCTATTTCAATTACAATCTATAACAAAATGTTTTGTTTTTGTTTAAAAAAAATAAAATGTTATTTATCATATTGAAAATTTCTCATTAAGTTTGTTGTGTATGAAAAAAAAGAAATATTAAAAATAAAAATTCAATAAACAAAACTCTAGAAAACTATTATTATTATTTTTGAAAATAATAATAAAAAATAAAATAATATACATTAAAATACGAATTACTTATTTGTTACTATGTATTATTAAAATAAGATTATTCTATTAATAATTACCCTGTATATTGCACTTTATATTTCTATTATTCATTTATATTATTATTATTTCGTCATCTTTCATATTTCTTCTTAATTTTACATTATTTTTGTTCTTTAATTATCGCTAAAAATCATGTTTTTTTTTTTTAATATTATTTTAGTGTTGATCTGTACTAGCATCTTCAATATTACTATCCCAATTAAATTCGGTAACACCATTTCTAATACCAAGATTACCTAAATTAGAAAATCTTACTTCAAAATCATTATCTTTGGCTTTTATCTTTTCAAATCTGAAATATTAATTAATAAAATATATAATAAATGCATTTTTTTTTTAAATAGATATGTACATATATGGTATATAGTTTACCTTTGGAATAAAAGTTTCTTTGCAAATGCATATAATTCTATATCAAGTGCATTTAAATGTTCTACATTATTACGTTGTGTAACTGATAAATTATTCAATGTGGTAGTTGATACAGTTGTATTATGTTGTTCAAATGGAATAGCAAAGCGTAAGTTAAATGTTTCTTCAAAAACATATTGTGAGATCTAAAAATAATTAAAAATTAATTAGCAATAATAAAAAGAAAGAGATTAATGTATCTTCAACCTTTTGATATTCAGTTAAACCAAAATAAGACATTGCTGCTAAATTTCTTTTGGCACTAGCTAACATAATACGTTCACGTTCTTGTTGTGGCAATGATGTTTTATTATAACAACCAATTAATGCTAAATCCGACAACATACGTGTTTGTCGATTTGATGCTAAATTACTATCACAACTAGCAAATTCATCTATTGTTACACCTTTCCAATTACCACCTATTCAAAAAAAAATATAAATAAAATTTTAATTAGATTTATTAAGGACAATTCGTGAGAGAAAATATTTATTACCTTCATAGCATCGTGGTAATTCTGCTGGTGTAGCGCCACGTCCTGCACACCAATGTCGTGAACTTTTCCATGTAGCCCCACGCTGTACGTGACGAAATTCTGATAAATAACGGGCTATCGGATCACGCAATAAAGTTATATAAAAATAACGTCGTTTAGCTGATTCACCTTCATTTTTATCTAATTCTTGATCAACACAACTAGTTAATTCAGTCCAATCAGCATGTAGACCACATTTCCAACCCATTGAATAACGTGAAAATAACCAATTTTCATTACGATGTGGTCGAAAGCAATAACAACGTTTTCTATTACGTTGACATGTACACGGACGTTTTAAATCTAAATCTCTGACTAAATGTTTGCCAAATGATGTGCCGCCAGTTTTCTGTATATGTAAATATACCATTACATCATGAGCATCCATATCAAATTGGAAGTCATCATTTAACACTTCCTCATAACTAAATCCAGGATTAACTAAATTTAAATGTTGTTCCTGTTGATTTAAATAACCTTGATGATGTGATAATGATGTTTTTCCATAATTATCATTTATCATATTATTAACGGTATTCCTATGTTGTAATCCTAAATTTGAATCACTTAACGCTAATGCTTCGGAATTTAATATAATCTCACGTTTCGTTAAAGCACAGACCTATAATTTAATAATAATAAAAAAAAACAATAATTATGATTCAAGTTAAATTATGTCTGTTATTTTAATTAAAACTAATTAATAATCTCTTTTCAAGGATATTTTAATTAATAATTAAATGTTATTATCCTTAAAATCAATTGAAATTAATAATAAGCAATTATTATAACATTCTATATCTAAACACAGCTATATAGTTTTATTTATGCTTCACCATCCGAATGTAACTAATTCTTTATTTTAATGAATCTTTTGTTTTTTATCATTAACTAAATTAACTGATTAAATAATTAATTAAAATATTAAACATTACATTTCATTGTTCTGTTAAAAAATAGTTTTTAATTGATAATTAGTGATTAACAAACGACTTAAATGGAATAAAACAAAAATATATCTTTTAATTACTTGATGATGATAGCAATCCCGAATGTGATAAAGAAAATTAAATCTTAAGAAATGTCTAAAAAATTCGACTTCTTTTTTTTTTGCAACCGAATTATGTTTTGTGGGTGGCCACAAAAATTTTCTAGTTTTTTTTTATTGTTTATTTAATATTTCCTGTGTTTACATTTACTCTAATTTTGTTAATAATTAATTATGTTTTATATTGAGTATTCTAAAAAATATAATAAAAACGCAGTCATTCATATTAATGTTTGTCTACCGAATTATAGAGAAATTTCTGTGAATACATTTCGTTGGGATACAACATTACATTTATTATTTATATTTATTGATCAACGTATCAAATGTTAAAGATAATAATGCCATAAATTATCTCTTTTTTTTTTTTTTAATATACTTTAATCAATATTGATTTTATGTTGAAATGAATTCAGTTACGTTTCAAGTGCATACGGATTTCGTATAAATGGAACCCATTGTTCTGCAATATTTACATCGGAAATGCCAGATAAATTATTACAAAAAAAAATTGTTGATCAATCCTATTGATAATAGAAGTTGAGTTTACATGTTTATGAAATGTGCCAATTGAATAAATATTGAAATGTAAATAACTGTGATATCGAATAATTTCCATAGAAGGGTTACACCAGTTACACCTGTCTAGTCTATTGACATTAGAAATGATGCCAATAAATGTAACCAAATCATAGATGACTGCTTTCAGATTTGAGAAATAATAAAAAAAGATTAGATTTCGTGTCGCGTACAAGTTAAGATGACCACTTTGAGAGAATTAGAATTTCTTTTACGTATTTGTTTTTTTTTTTATAAATCAGGATTTGTTGGAATTACCTCAATAAATGACTAGCAGGATAAATCTATATTTATTTGACAACTATGACAGCTCGTATAAGCTAAGATACAAAATCAAAGATAAGATTTAGCCGGAATTGAAGTCTTATTTTGGGAGCATGTACATATTTATCTTTAATATTTTTAACGTATTTAAGAGACTTTCTTGTTATTATAAAATATTTATTTAACGTGTTTTTCTCTAGTATTTTCTTTTTCTTTTTATTATTTATTTCACATGCCTGTTAGTTATAACAAAACGATGTACAGAAATAAATTTTGCAGAAGAAAAGAAAAGAAACAAAAATAAAACAACACACGGTATTAATAAACTATTATTCACCTACATATCTTCAATAATTATTAAATAATTATTATTTTAACACTTTCAAATAAAAAATTATAAAAATAATATTTACTTTAAAAAAAAAATAATAATATTCATATATTAAAATATTTATTAAGTAAAATTTTTTTCATCTGTATCTTTACTACTCAAACTTAACAATAAATGTTTAAAAGAAAAAGAGAATTAACTGTGATGAATTTATATAAATATTTCTTTAAAAATATAATTAAATTAAAATTTTTAAGGTGTAAAAGGAGGAACATTAAAAGCAAAGAACAAAAAAAAAAAAAAAGAGAATTTAAATTCCAACGGAATAACTACTGAAAATGAAAAATTAAACAGATAATAAAAGTAAATTACTATTTATATAGAACATTCGTTAAAAAACAAGGAAAAACAAATTTTATAATTATGTTTTAAAACATACTTTGTTGCCTTTTAAATAAACACAATAAAATTATAGTTTTAAATTAAATTCCTAATGAACATTATTTTCTAGTTGAGATAATATTTACTATAAAAAAAAAAAGAAGAAATATGTAAATGTTTTATCTTGCGTCACGTTTAAATCTCTTAGTAAATACTATATATATATATATAATTATAATAAATAAATAAATATTTCTCACCTGATCTGGACAAAAATAGCCAAAACCAAAAATACCAGCTAATGCTAATATCATACAGATGAATATAATCGAACGAAGCCTGGAGCGGGGCTCCATTTTTTTAATTTCATATACACCACTAGGTAGTAGTAAAGCAAAATCACTATCAACTTGTACAGAGACACTTTTTTGCATATCCATAGATACCATAATGTTTTATATATAATTAAATATTTATTATATATAGTTTTATAATTTTTATTCTTTTAATTAAAAAATAAAATAAAATAAAAAAATAATGTTTATTTACTTTTTTTCTTATTATATGTATATTTTTTTTTTTATTGTTTAATTTGTTTTTCTTTTTCTTTTTTTTAATTTAACACAAAATGTAAATAAATACATTTTACTTATTTACTTATATTTATTTATATTTTTTCACTTAATTTTCTTTTAAAATTGTCACATGTTGAACATATTTTTTTTTTTTTTTGTTTTGTTTTATGGTTTATTGTTTTTTGATGATTTTTTGACGACTTTAAGTATATTCAAGTAGTTTAAAATAATTTTTTTTTTCTTTTTTTTTATGTATTTTCATGACAGATGATCACAAGTTTTTTTAATTTTTTGTTATGTGGAAAAAATAGAAAGAAAAAAAAATAAAAAGAAGAAGAGAAATTATATTTAAACAGAAAAACTAATCAATTTTAGGGGAACTGTTTTTTAGTGTATTGTTTTAACTTTGTGTAAAGATGTTAATGTAGGAAGCCTTAATTCTCTTAACTAGAAAATAAAAAATAAATATTAAACATAATAATAACAATAATAATAAGACCAAGGCGATGATAACATAAATTATATTAATATATTAAAAAACTAGGAAAACCAATTGTTAAAAACATATTTCACATATAACAAGTTTTTTTTTTTTTTTTTATTTTATGTTGCGTTAACGTTGATTATTAATATCACCTAAACACAAAACACCTGGATAAATAATATAATCAAAATGTCAAATATTAATTATTTATTTATTATTATTATTATTTAACCTTAAAATATTTTTTATTATTAATATAAAAATAGTTAAGATTCTATTGTTATTTATTTTTTTTCTTTTGCTTGCTGTTTTAATTTGTTTTTATTTTTACTCTCTCTCTCTCTCTATATACATATATTAAAATAAAAATTTCGTCCTTGTTGCTGCTGTTTGCTACTTCTTATTAAAATTGTTTTTCCTTTTTCCAATATATTTTCTTTTTTCGATATCGAAATTTTTGCATGACGTTTCTTTCATTTATATATATATATGTATGTATATATTTTTAATAAAGAAATAAAAAAAAACTTTTAATTACATTTCTTTTATTGTCTGGAATATTTATTTTCACAGTAAAATAAACTTGAATTAATTCATTTACATTTGTTTTTTAATCCTTCTTTTTTAATTTAAATTTTACATAAAACATTGTCAATTCATTACGCAAATAAGTACTATTCGCTTGTTACAACGCGACAAACAAACAAAGTATTTATAATTTTCATTTTAAAATATAAATATAAATAAATTAAGAACAATTTAATAATAATTCTTTTATTTTTATATTTTTACATTTTATATCCGATTCCAATTTATTATATATATTTTTGTTTTATTTTTATAACCAAAACTTTTTTTTTTTTTTAATTCACAACTTTTCATTACACTATACAGACTACACAATTCACAGTCTAAAACGATGTGATGTTTGAATTCAATTATGTATTTTATGTTAATATGTATTAAAAAATAGAAAAGAAACACACTATAGTCTCATTACATATGATATCTCTTTTTAACTTCATACAGGCATTGCATTAACCACCTATTAATGAATTCATAAGTGAAACAAGAACAGCAAATTGTTTTGTTTATATAAATAAAGTATAGTTCATGCGAGTACAATTATAAAAAAATATACGTTAATATAATTAATAATAATAAACAATTAAAACTCGCAATTTGATTAAATCAATTCAAATTCTTTTTTGCTGTGTTTTCAATTTAATTGAAATTCCTAAGTACAATACCTAGAGTAATAAACACAAATTATTACCAGAAAAGCCATAAACCCAAAATCAGGCGCCATATATTTTCCGTAACGAAATATATTCATCTCACTCTTTTTGTCACATTAAAACCTATAAAACGCTTGCAAAGAAACGAAGAGATACCCAGTTATTCGAAAAGAAAATTTAAAACAGGGCTAGTAAAAACTAAAAACATTTAAAATTAAAAAAAAAAAAAACCATTCAGGAAAGAATAAAGCATTTAGTACAAAAGAAAATCATTAAAAATTCAATCCATGTATACGAAAAAAAAAAATCATATATTAAAATTCATAAAAATAAAGAATGGGTAATAAAAAAATAAAATATAAAACAAAACAGGGTGGCGCTATGCTATTTTTAATTACAAAAAAAAAAATTAATTACATATTTTTCCATTATTAATGTTAAATTATGTTTAATTGAATTACACATTATGGCTTAAGAATTATAATTATTATTATAATTATAATTATTAATAACAATAAGAGGCAATTAAAATAAAAATTTCAGTTTTTATTTTGTATGACAAGTTCTGTTCAATTAAAACAAATTAAAAAAACTATTGTTATCGCGACAATGATAAGTATTTATCATATATAGTGAAAATACAATTAAACAAAATAGTTTTAAATAAAAATGGCTAAATGTAAAAATAGAAAATGTATTTTTATCAAACCGAATGAAAGACAATAACTATTTATAATAAAATAAAATGAAATGAAAAGAAAAAAAAACTATCTACCTGAAAAAAAGAAAAAAAAAATTACAATCAAATTATAATAAAAAAAACACTATCATGTCCTTTCTTTTATGTTTATTATTTTGTCGCAATCAACAATTTGTATTTTATCCATTTGAGAGACAATAATAAATAACGACATCCGGTTACTTAGTATTCTGCATTCAAATAAATTTTAACAATAAACGAATCTCGACACTACAATCCTAGTATTGTTGTTGATGAATTATTTATAAAATCAGTATATTGATTATTAAAAGTGTTTGATGACGCGGTTGTTGGTGGTGAGGATGGAGATGCCTCTGCTTTTGTTGTCTCATTCAATATTGTTAAATTATTGTTTATGTATGATAATTTCTTAATAGTTAATAAATCTTTGATTAACATTTTAATTGTTGATTTCAACTTTATATTTAATGTTTCTGTTGTCTCATACACATAGCCTGATGTTATATTGTCCATTGATTCCAATGCTAAGAAAATATAAATTTAAAATAAAGTACGATTTAAAAATATTTATTCTAAGAATAGAAATAATAAAAATAACAAACCACTTATTTGTGACTCAATTGTTTGTAATCTAGACATTGCCATTGATTGCTGTTTTTGTATATGTTCTAACAATCGTGATTGACATTCCAGAGAATCGATTGGTACTTCTGGTTGAGGTATATTCGGCACATTTTCATTTAAAGCTATTTTATCATCTGATAAAGTTTCATTAATAACATTATCACCATCAGTTAATTCACTTTTTATAAAACTAGTAACACCATCATTTAAGCTTTTTAATTCTGCGTTCTCTACAGTTGCTGTTTCTTTAAAATAATAAACAATTTTAATAATAAATACTAAAAGAAATATAAATGTTTATAAATACCATTTGTCTCAATTGCATCAATTTTATTTATTAATTTTGAATCTTCATTTTCTGTTGTTACAATTGTTGTCGTTGCTATATTGTCATCATTGAAATTATCATTTATACTTTTATTATCATTGCCTTCTAATATTTGTACTAATTCATCATTATTTTTAATAACATCATCAATAATAATATTATTTTTTGTATCCAAATCATTAGCCACTGATGCTACATCTTTTGGCGTTGTCATATCATCTTCATTTTTTATAATATTATTTATATTATTACGCTGTGGACTTAATTCCCATTTTTTAGACCATAAATACATTTTTGGATGATCTTTATTTTCACATATATTTTTTTTAACCTTCAAACTATAGAGAAACTTTTTCAATTCCAATAAATTACCAGTTAATATATGTGATTGTTTTAACAAATCAAAACGTTCATTCAAATATGGATTGATGACATGATAATTGGCAACTGGTAGTTTACCTATTATAAAAATAAACGATAATTTAATTAAAATTAGCTTGCTAAATAAATAATAATAAATTAATTTCAATTTGCTAATGTCGATAAAATGTCAACGCATGCACGCACATTAATACTAATGTTATAAAAGGGTGAAAATAATTAAATTAAATTGAATATATACAAACCTTCATACAGCCAATCCTGATCGTGGATATATTTCATAGATAAACGACCACGTTGTGGATTGCGACAAATATAACAAACATATTTTTCCGGTACTTGACACTCTTTTTCAATACCATTACAAGCACCATGTTGCCAGCATAAACATAATTCACACTGTATCATAAGGCCATCCTCTTCAGTATACCCACATAAACAATTAATAATTTCTTCCTGTCGCATTCGGACTATCTTTATTATTTCACCACCTTCATTTATATATTTTGGACTTAAACTTCTTTCAATAGTTGTTGTCGTTGTCAAACTATTTGTATTCTCGTTAAATGGTTCACTTAATGGTTTTTTTAATCTATCTGGACATTGTATAAACGAATCTCTTGTTTCTTCATTACACATGAATGAATTATTCTGATCATTTTTAATTAATTCATTTGTATCTTCTATTATTTTATTTTTATTAGATGGTGGGCGTCCTAAACGTTTAATATTTAATTTACGCTTTTTCATCAAATTACGTTGTTTAAATTTAATCTTATTTACAGAATGAGATTTTATTAATGTTTCTGGATCTGCCGTTTCATCATCATTATTTGTTTTATTACAGGGTGTAGATGTGACCACTATGTGTTGTTTATTATCTTCAGTTAACTTAATAGTTTCCTCCGCCAAATCATTTTTATCTAATTCAACATCACTAGAATTGATTAATTGTTCAATTTTTAAATCAACTTTATCTAATGTTGTTTTAATGTTTAAAGATTCTTCAGACAAAGGTAAATTTTTTTTTGGTGTTTCTTCAGGTTTCTCAACTTTTATTTTAACATTGTCAATGTCGATTTTATCATTTACAATTACATTATCACTAATTGATTCGTCTTGTATTTTGCCATTATCAACATTTTCTATTTTTATGCTACTATTTGGAGAAGTTAACGACTTACGATGTATACGTGATTGTAAATCTAATTGATGCGCTTTCTCAAAAAATTGTGAATTTGGAAAATGATTCTTTGCTACGGAATCATCTATATTGTGACCCATGGTTCGTATATATGCTAAATCACTCATTTTAGGACAAACTCCTAATAATCTACAAATATCAAAAATAATTTTTATAATTTAAATATTTAATAAAAAATTGAAAAAAAAAATTTACTTTGCCATTTCTTTGTGATAATGCTTTATGTGAATTTGTAAATGATTTTCCTTTCGAAAGTTTTTAAAACAACCCTCTTGCGGACAGCGAAAGAGATTATCAATTATTTGTACTTTTAAAGAGCCAACATAGACATATCCTTCTTCCAATTCTTGGCTACGTTCTAATAAAGAATCGTCTGATTTTAACACTGGTGTTATTTCTTGTTTTATACTTATTTGCTTTTGTGTTGCTGGCGAACCAAAATCTCTAGATATATTCAATGGTTTTTGCTAAAATAAAAATATTTAATTAGTATTATAACAATAAAATTTATATTTTATTAAATTACTTTGAAATCTGGTGTATAATTACAGTAACCAAGCTCTTTAGCACGTCTTTTATGTATCCCAAAATCAAATATATCAATATCATATTTTTCTTTATTATTATCTAAATATTGTTTCACCTCTTGTTTATTCCTTAATTTTTGACCACTTGGTGTTACAAAAATAATTTCCCATTTTTTTAAAACATTTGTCGTTATCGTACGATTATACATGTGCTTTATGAAACCATTGGGTAATCGCCAATCATTTACAATAACAGTATTATATTCATCAATCACACTATTCTCACCTAATGGCGTATCGTTTAACCAATGACAACACCATGTTCCATCTTTTGGTATCTCCGGTAATTGCTTACTAAGAGTTAAAATAATTTCTTCTTCTGCAATGTCAACGTTATTTACATTTGTTGTTACATCACATTTTTTTGGTGTTATAAGAGATATTTCTTCTGTTGGAATAGGCTTTTTACGGACTGTTTTTTTAATTTTTGTTATGTGACATCCTTTTAATAATTTAACAAACCCGTCATCAAACATGAATTCGTACATATCTTAAAATAAAATTAATTAATAGCATATCTAATTAAAATAACAAATTATTATTTACCATTATCTAAAACTTTTTGTATTGTTCCAGGGAACTTTCTTGAATCATTCCAACGTGCAAAACATTTTTGACCGACAACGAAACCATTACCATTAGGAGAAATAATTTTGGGTGATATTACTTTTTGAATTGACGATTTATTATTTAAATTATTGTTATAAGATTGTGGTCGTAGACGACTACTATCCATTGGAATCCATTCATTAAATATACCTGGAGTTTTTTCATCTCCCTTTTTCTCAAAATGTATTAAAACTTCACGCTCATCATTGTCCACTTCAATTATCTTAGCTAAATGCCAAATTTCATTAAAATCCTGTGCTTCAAGCTTTGTTCCTGGAGCAAAATTTATTCCTTCACTTGTTGATTTTTTAAATGATTCATTATTTTGTTTTTTGGGAGTTTTTTCTGGAGATGGATGTACTAAAATAGCTGAATCAGAAGTTTTTCTACTTATTTTCTTCTGTGGTTCTGATAAATTATTACCACCTTCAGCACTTGCTGATCTTTTTACTATAATACATAGAAGATAAAAAGTGAATAAATCTTATAGGAAACTATTATATTAAAATGTATTTTACCACCAGAAGTACCAGCAGTTTGACCATCACTTATTCCTCCAGTAGCATTATTTTTGGCAGATTTGTTTTCCAATGTCGACCATTGAAAAATACTTGGTACAACACCATTTTTTAGTAAATATTTGACACCTTTGTATGCTTGAAAATCTGTTTTGCTGAAATGTCGTGAGCATACAAATGAACTTTTGGTTATGTTGAAATTTTCTGGCATATGACATTTTTTTAACCATTCTGTACGTATTTGATTATTTAATGGAAATTTGTGAAAGGTGACACCTCTATCCTCAATACGCAAAGCAGAAGAGCGACACCCCACAACACAACATTTGCGTCTACCCATAATATTTTTTTTAGGAATTCTTTTAGCGTTGATTTTGTTTTTTTTTTTGTTATACAAATTATGTTAAAACTAATGTTTGTAGAAAATGTTTATATATTAGAATAATAACTAGTTTATTCTAAAAAAGTCACTAATATTTTACATATATAATTACTAGGTATTATAAAAGCTTACAAAATAAAGCTAGAACGTAAATATTTTTCTTCGGCGTTATGTAGAAAAATAAAACACAATTCCACCATATTGTAATTGTGAAATTCTATGTGAAAAAGACCAAATTTGTTTTAATAGCAAAAAAAAAATTCCCATCCAATGAACTAAATATTAAATGCTAATAATAAATAAAAGATCATATAGATGGCATTTCGGTAGGCAATTAAATACAAATAACGAATTTTTATTTTAAAAAAATATATATTTTGAAATCAGTATGAATAAAAGGTAAATTATTAATAATTTTATTTTAATTAACTTATATAATCCATTGAATTTCAGTTGTTCAAGGTTAATTAAGTATTAAGAATTAAAACTATGTAAGTATGTTGCATTATTTAACCTTCAAATGTATATTGTTTTTGGCCAATTGCCACACATTTTGTTATTTGTCTAATATTTCAATGCTGTGTTAAATAATTATGGAATGTTTTTTTCTTTTTTTTTTTGGGTTTTTTCTTTACATATAATAATAAATCATTTTTCAGAGGGATGAACATTGAGTACAAAATAATACCGGATATGTATTATTTTACTATTTTTAATTTTCAATGTAAAATGAATAGTTCTCTTGGTAATAAAATATTTTTAGGGTGCACCTATTTCTAAGGTATGTAAAGAAAATGAAAAAAAAAAAAAAGGTACAACATACAAAGCAATGAGTGGACAATTAGATAAGTAAATAAAAACATACATTAATGATAATACGAAAAAAAATTCATGATAAAATAACAATAAACACATTTATAATAATATATTTTCTTTTATATACATAAATCTGGGGCGACCACTTTAACGTTATACAGTATTATAAGTATTATTTTTTTCTTACCGCTTAGGTGCTGGCTGGTTATCATCGTATAGACGACTTTCTCCTGTTGCAAATATATAAACATACGACAATATTTGTTTGACTTCTTTTTTCTTTTATGTTTATTATTATTATGAATCAAAAGAATGCGACGAGACACAATACTTTGGTAAAAAAAAAAAATAAATAAATAAAAATATATTAAAAATTTAAAATAACAATAGCAAGTTTTATTTTTCTTTCTTTCTTTTCAATTTTTACTTTTATTTTAAGTAGAAATTAATATTTTATTATGATAAATATTTAAACAGACTATTATTAATTTGAAACGGATCGTTAATTATTTATTTAATTTTTTAAAGATTTTTGTGGCGCTTTACTAAAAATATAATAAAGATTTAAAGAGAAGTTATAAAAATGGCACGACTTTTAATTACACGCAAAGAAATTTTGTTTTATTTAAATAGACAAATTGATACAACATATAAATTATATTTATTTTACGTTGTTAACATTGTGTTGACAAATAATTATTTTAATTACTAAAAAAAAAAAAGTAATAATGGTAATTGCTTGTAGTTATTTTGATGTTTCATTTATTACAGGCTCTAGATATTTTTATTTTATTATTATATCACAAGATAAATGGGGTTTTATAGAGAATTTCACATTTCTTTTAAATATTATTTTAATTTTCCGCTATTATTAAATGTAAGAAAACAAAACAAAAAAAAAACGAAGAAATAATTAAATTTAAATTATGTTTATATTTGCGCACGAACTATTTGTATTTTCCAGTAATTAATAAATTTTATAATTCTATTTAATATTTGATAATACAAAACATAAGTTTTCTATACCTAATACGTAAAAAATAAAAAAGGTTGCTTAACATAAAATTAATATTAATTAACGTATATTTAAATTTTTTTAAATAAATAAAACTCTTATACTGGATTCTTTGTTCTTTTATGTAATCAAAGAACATAAATTATGTAAATAAACATGATTGAATACATTAAATACCAATTTCCCAGAAAGTAAAATTAATTTAATTTTCATCTTCTTCTTTTTCCTCTTCTATTTTCACTTTTATCATATATTAAAATTCAATTAATTTTGTATAGCAATTAATAAAAATTAAAGTTGTGAAAACAATTCGCTTAAAATAAATTAACACAAAAGAAGGAAAAAAAAAAAATATTAAAATTTTTATTATATGTATCCGTGTTATAAACAAATAAACTAATTTAGTAAAAAAAAAAAAAATATTAAAAAATCAATTTTAAATCACGTTTTTTAATAATTAAACTTTTTTTTTTACTTGTGACGAAAGATTTGTGCGAATAATTTTTTTTTTTTTTAATTAATAATGCAAATAAATAAATTTTTGCTGACTAAAGTGAAAATAATATTTATACAAATTTTATAAAAATGTTGTCTTAAAAATTTATTTGGGTTATATAAAAAGTAAATATAATTTTATTTTTAAATATTTTTTCAATCCATGACATTGCTAAATTTCACGGCCATATTGTGTATATTTATTGTTAATTTCTTTCAGGTTTTTAATATTTGGAATTTTTTTTTTTTTTTTTTTCAGTTTTACATTAAAATAAATTTCGTTTTTAATGTTTTTTTATGTTTCTTTTTAAACAACATAAAATGAATAATATGTAAATATAATTTATATCATGCGTGTAAATACGATTAAGTACATTTTAAATTAAATCGTTTTTTTTTTTATTATGATTATTATTATTATTGTTATTATTAATTGGTAAGAATAGATAATATTCAAAGAAAACACGTGCTTTATTGTAATCAATGAATAAATTTAATTTCATTTTTATGTTTTCAATTAAATATTAATGCTAACAATAGCATGCTAAGCGAATATAAATTAAAAAAAAAAAAATTATTTGATTAATAATTGAATATAAAATTATACTTAGATATATAATTAAAAAGTGAAATGAAAAAAAAAAATAAATACGAAAATAATAAAACCAAAAAACAATAATGAAATGTAAAAATATTTTCTTTTTAATTACATAAATATAATTTTTTGTTTTTATTTTAAATTCTTATTTATATACATATATTGCAAAAAATTCATATAAAATGTTTATTTAAACCGGTTTTATTTAATTATATGTTGATTATTTAATTGAATTTATTAAATTATGAAACAGAAGACAAAATAAAAATTAAAGTCAGGTTCGTCGTTTATAAAAAAAAAAAAAAATTATATTTTTTTTTAGAGTAAATAAAACATGAAAAGTATTTTTTCAAGGTTATAATCCTTGAACTTTTTCTTTTATTATTAAAAATCTTCTTATTTTTATGTCTATCAAAAATCAATCAGATATTTAATAATAAGAAATATCATAATAGATATTAAAAAAAAAAAAAAATGGTCAGGTTAGCGACATTTAAAGCAGCTTCAAGTCATTGATGTCTTTTGTTGTTATTCATAGAAATCCAATTTATTTCGCTCTGTTTGCTTTAAATGCTAAATGAAACAAATAATAATAATAATAATTTTATAACAGTTAGAAATGACACGATTTTTTTTTTTTTTTTTTTTTAGTTTATCTGTTGATAAATCTTGATAGCCACTTACAATTGACATTATCCTATTACTTATTTAAAATATAATTACTGTGATGTCGATATTTATTTTAAGATTTGTTATTTAATCTATTGATCTTGATTATAAGTTGTTTATTATCGATTTTTACTGTTGTTTTAAGATACTTAAGACTAATGCAAATTAAAACAAGTTAAATTTTTTTTTATTATTATTTCTACGGCATAAAATTTTTCATTAAAAGATTGAAAATATCTGATAAGGAATCTAAAACGATTGGCTTCACGAAAATAGATTAAAAGCTTTATTACTAAGCTCAACTGTAAAATTTGTAATTAAAGTACAATAAACTCTTTAATATATTTACACGTAACACTTGCAGATATAAATGTTTATTTATTTAATTAACTTTTAATTTTTTTTTGTCTTTTTTAGATAAAGAACGACGATAATATAAAGAGTAAAAGAAATATAAATTGATGTAAAATATAAGCAAATGGTGAGTCTTCAATTAACCAACTTTCATTTCGATAAAATTTAATTAAATAATAACAAAAAATAATAAATAAATAAAAATAATAATTAACAGTTAGTATTAAAAGAAAAATTGATTGACGTCATAAATTATTTTATTATGCTGGGAATACGGTAATAAAGAGATTTAAAGACCATAATATCTTTAGTAATTGAACATATTTATTGTGACAAGGATTTTCGAAAAGGTAAATCTCTATACAGGTAAATACACTTTATTCAATAAAAGGAAGGAAATGTATAGAAATATAAAATTCACAATTATTTGGAAATTTTGGCCAAACAAGAAAAAAAAAATAGCATAGTATTGGCGACATTATTTGGTATTTTGTTGAAGAGAAGGAAAAGATGGTAACAGAAATAAAAAATACAAACAAAATAACTTGTTCTCTTCATTCTTTTATATTTTGTGTTTTTTTTTTTTTTTACAAGAATTAAAAATGCTTTAAAGAGGGAGAAAAAAATATATAATATATTTTTTTTTTATAAGAACGCCTACTACCTCCCCCCACCATATTGTAATATATAAGGGTGAGAATATTAATGATTTTTTGTCAGTTTTATATTGTACAGTGAATTGTTCAGAGGTATTTTGTTTGTTAACATATTGTGAAGTGAAATTTATTAGTTGAAACATTATTAGAAATAATGATGAAACGAGTTGCAGTGTTAACAATATTTACCGTATACCTATTTGGTACGGTTATCGGTCAATTTCCAAATGGTAGAATATTAGAACCACCAATTCCACAACAGTGTGCTCAAAGGGTTATTCATGAACGTGCACCAGATGGCAAAGGGTAAGCTTTTTCAAAATTTATTTTATAAATCAACGTTTAAACGTTTTTTATTGTTCTTGTTGTTATTAAATTAATTTAATTCTGTTTTGTATTTTTATTAATTTCTAAAGATACTTCTTTTCGTGGCGTGATCCAGCATTACAAGGTGTTGAAGAAGACTGGCTAGGTGCACGTAATTATTGTCGTCAACGGTGCATGGACTCTGTATCATTAGAAACAAGTGCAGAAAATGAGTGGGTTAAACAAAGGATTTCTGATGGCAAGGTAATTAAATTTAATTTTTTTTTATAAATAAATCAAACAAGTTTATTCCTAATTAGTTTTGACTGGAACAATTAAACAATAAATTAATTTTATAATTAAATTATATGAAGTAAAAGTCATAAGAACTCGTTTAATTAAAGTTTATATATAAAAAAAAAGAAGCAAAACAAAATTAAGGATCGATTTTAACGTTAAACAAGCAATTTTTTATTTTAATAGTTTTTGTGTTATAAACAAGTAAATTCAGCTTTAGATAATATTCAGGACTTTTAGAGTTTTGATTAGACAAACAGGTTAATAACAATTTCCATAAGTAAAAAATAAAAAAATAAAACTAGAAATTCACACAAAAACATTAATGATTAAAAGATTGTTAAGAAACGCCCAAAAAAAAATACAAAAAAATACAAAAATAACAACTGTCACACCTAAAATTATGAAATTCTTTCTATTCAGGAACGTTATTTAAATAAATAATCCGCGTATTTATTATGAATGTATAAATTTATACTTTTTTCTTAATTAAAAATCAAACACACACGTATTAATTTTATTTTTTTACTAATTCAAAATTCATCAAGCAAATAAAATTTGTGATTTTTATTATTTATTGAACGTTAAAACGCGAACGTTAATGTTTTTTTTTTCTTTATAATAATACCTAAATTGAAATTCATTTAAAGAACAAGAAAAAGAAAATTAAATGCAAAGTAATAAATAAATAAACATTGAAACACCCAAAAAAAAAAAAAAATAAAGGTAAAAAAAACAATGGAAAAAAAATGACACAAAATAAATTTTCTAAACGAAAAATACATAAAAGTACAAAACCGTAATATAAATATTTAATTTCACTTTCTCCAAACAAACAAAATGTTTTCTTGTTTATAAAACATACATAAAACAAAAAAAAAAATAAAAATAGCAACACAAAATAAATTATTAAATTAAAAACGATCACGATTTAATTTACTCATTTCAATTTCAATTTCAAAACAAAAACAAAAAATATAATAATAAAAACATGATGGTAGTTGTTTATTGGTAATATTTTCAACAAGAAATATAATAAAAAAAATTAAATAAAATAATTATGTTAATGATCATGAATTTATTTATTTATTATTTAAACATTAATTTCTCGTTTTTTAATTTTTTATTAATTAAACTTTCGTTTTCTTTTGTTCTCAATTAAATTTTCTCAATGAAATTTTTTTCTTTCTTTCTTTTTTGGCGCTTTTATTGGTTTATTTTTAATTAAAATAACATAATTTCTGTGAATTGTTTTTTAATTATTACAAAAATTTTTTTTGGTTTTGTATTTTTACTTATTTAACATATTAATATGATAATAGAATTTTATTATTTTTTGGAAATAAATAAATAAAATTGTTTTTATGTTACATCATCATTTTTGATTTATTCAATTGTTTAAGCTTTTTAATTTGTGTTTATTAAAATAGCTGTTAGGTGTTCACGTAGAATTTAATTTATATAAACATAAAAAAAAACTTATAACTCTATTTAAAGAATTTCATTTCCATAAATTTAATTCCCTTTAAAAAAATTTCTATTACAAAAAACCTCCAAACATTACTGCATGCATTAATCATCTAGATCCGCTGCTGTTTGTTTATGACGTTAAACTTTTTCGTTACGATGCGTTATTAATAACGAGCTTAAATTTTAAATAGTATGCTAAAAGTTAAGCCTGTTTATAACTTTGACATTTAAAGTGATAATTAAACTATAAAAGCAAACAAAAATATATCAATCAACACCGTGTAATTCAATGTCATTGCTCTTATAGCATTTGAATAATTTTCTACTTTTCCAATTTTTTTTTTTTAATAATTTTATTTCTTGGAATTATTCAATTATTTTTTTTTTCTTTCAATAACTTTAATTACATTTCTTATTAAACAGATGAAAAATTGTGGAGATAAAATTTCTATTTTAATTTTTTATTTGAATCGATCAAATATTTTAATTATGTTATATTTTCTGCCAAATTAAATTATATATTGAACTTTCTACATGATTAAAGTTTTTTTTTTCTTCCAATTATTAAATTATCTTAATGAAAACGTATTTATTATAAAAAATAATTTGAATTTTTGTATTTTTAAGGTAAAATATATATGGACAAGTGGTCGCCTTTGTGACTTTAAGGGATGTGATCGTCCAGATTTACAGCCAACAAATGTAAACGGATGGTTCTGGACAGCTGAATTACAAAAATTAGCATCAACAACTGATCGCAATCAAAATGATTGGTCAGAGAATGGTGGCGTTGGAAGACCACAACCAGATAACCGTGAACTTCAACAAGGTGGTGCCAATGAAAATTGTTTAGCGGTATTAAACAATTTCTACAATGACGGTATTCACTGGCACGATGTTGCTTGTCACCATCGTAAACCGTTTGTCTGTGAGGAAAATGATGCATTATTAAAATATGTCCGATACACAAATCCAAATGTACGTGTTTAAGTCATTTGTTTTAACCAAATATATAATTTTAATTACTACAAGAGAAACAAGCTTAAAAGTACAATTTTATTGTTGTTGTTGTTTTTTTTTTTTTTTTTGAATTTTTTCTTAAGAAAAGAAAGAAAAATTAAATGAAAAATATATAATTTATTACAAAAATAATATTAATACAAAAAAAAAAAGAAAAGAAAAGAAAAGAAAAACCATTTTTCACTTCACTAAATTAATGTAATTTAAAAAAAAATAAATAAATAATATAAAATAAATTAATGTTTAATAAAAAAAAAAGATTTTTAATTATTCAAATTTAAATCATAAATTTACGCATAAACTTTTATGTTTTACCAATAAAAAATTAATAAACAAGATGAGCTCACTAAAAAAAAAAAAGGAGGTCAACGACCACACTCTTGTGTGCGTTTGTTATTATTATTATTTTTTTTTTGCGTTTTATTTTATTAACACACATGAAAGCAAGAATGTTTTATGAATTCATTAAATTCATTCTAATAATCATTTAAGAAAACACTTGACGACGATTTAAGTTAATTTAATTCAATTTTTTTAAATACAAGAATTCCCCATTCGTCTGTATATTTTAAAGGAAAAATAATTTTGATTTAAGTCGCGCCTACGACATAACTACGGGAGATTGTTGTATTTTTTTCTTTTTTTTTTTTAAATAAAAACGCGTCTCTTGTACACAAAATTTTTGTCTAGTCTCATTCAACTTTTCACTTTTATTGAAATAAAAGAAAAAAAAAAAAGAAAACTTTGGTTAGTATTTCAACTGGTTCTGTTCCACGATTATTATTCACCACACTTTTTTTTTTTTGCCCACTTGTTTCAATTCAAATTAATTTAAATAAAGAAAAAGAAGGAAAAATAAACATTTTTGATTTAATCAACAATAATTTATTTACTATTTATTTCTTATGTTATTTCGTTCACTTTTCGTTCTTTAATGTTATATATTATTATATATAGACACATAATATTTATATTTAATCAAAATAAAGTTTAATTTAAAATAATATTATTGTTGTATGATTTAAAAATTAACGAATGAATATAATTGTATAATTATATTTATAAAGTTTTGGTAACGCTATCATACAAAATATATTCATATATAGTATATCTAATGTGAGAAAATGAAAATAATCTAAATTAAATATACAAAGAATACGTCAAAAATAAAAAGATTTATAAAATTTAGCACCACTAATTATCATTACGAGTAAAATACATAATATATAAATGAAAATATTTTTATTTTTTTTTTTAATATCGTAATAATGTGTATTTATTTACTGATATTTAAATTTTAAACATTATTATTCAATTTTTATTTAATTTTATTTCTTTTTTCAAAAATTATCACGCAGGGAAGGAGACATGAATATACATTTAAAACGTTATATTTCAATTGATAACGAATAAACAATTTTTTTTGATTTGATTAATATTACAAATAAAACATCAGCATTAATTAAAAGAAAATGCGTAAATAGTATTTTATTTGTATTACTAATGTTGTAAACGACATTTTAAAATTACTTACTTCAAATATTAATGTTAATCTTAAATTTTTGTTTAAAAAAATTTTTTAATTAAAAACATTAATAAAGAAAGTAAATAATTTCATAATACTATTACTTCATTTTAATTTTTATATCTTGCTATTTTTCTTATTGGTTAACAATCAATTTATAAAGGACCAACATTTATTTTTTTTTCTTTGATTTTTTCTTTTCGTGACTGTATGATCTTTGTAAGACAGAAAATAATAAATTAAAATAAATAGTTAACTTTATAAAGATAGGTTTTTAAGCATGTAAATACTCTGGTATTTCAAAATTGACATCCATTTTAACTTCGCGTGCTAAGTGAACAATTTGTGCTAAATGTACAGCCAAATTCGCAGCCTCATCTAAGTTATCTCGTGCTAAAATACGTAATTTCGACTTTTTAATTATTTCCTTTGCTTCAACAACATTCGTACCCTGTATTTAAAAATGTTGCGTTTATTAATTGTTATAAATAAAGTAAATTATAGTTACAAACCTGTAATCTGACAATTATAGGTGTTTTTAGTTTTAAATCTATTGCTGCTGCAACAATACCTTGGGCAATGACGTCGCAACGCATAATACCACCAAATATATTTACTAATAATGCATGAACCTTTGGGTCATATGTGATAATTTTGAATGCCTCTTTGACGGCTTCAGCAGTTGCGCCACCTCCAACATCAAGGAAATTAGCTGGATCTCCACCATGCAACTTAATAATATCCATTGTAGCCATTGCCAAACCTGCACCATTTACCATGCATCCAATGGTACCTTAAATTGTAAAAAAAAAATTATATTAATCCGCAAAATATTCAAATTGAAACAATAATAATAATTACCATCTAACGCAATATAATTTAAATTATATTTAGCTGCCTCAACCTCTTTAGGATCTTCTTGAGAATAATCACGCATAGCAAATAATTCCTTTTGACGGAAATCTGCATTGTCATCAAAACGCATTTTGCAATCTAATGCAAAGACTAAAAACATCAAAATATTCAAATGAATAAATTATTTAGCACTTTTAAACAAAAATTAAAGGTATTTTAGCATAATATTTACATTTCATCGCTATATATAGATTTAAGTGATAATTGAATTAGAATCGTATCAAAAGAAAATGATATTATCATTTATAACAGCAATATGAAAATAATTAAAATAAATTTAATAAGTTTTTTTTAATTTTTTTAATATATTTTTTTTTTAATTTACGTGATGAAGAAACATCTTCAGCGAATGGATTTATCTCAACAAGAAGGGCATCTTTTTTAACAAATAGGCAGTACATATTTAATAAAACTTCGGCAGTATGTTCCGCTTCCTTCACTAAACCAATCTTCTGAGCAATCTGTTATGATTATATTTTTGAAATTTAATTTCATTTTAAACTGATTTTTATAATTAAAGAGATACTTACACAAATAGCTTGCTCTTTAGTTAACCCTTTTTTAATATCAATTTTTTCATAAACAATTGCTTCTGGATTTTCAGCAGCTACATCTTCTATGTTTACACCACCTTGTGATGAGGCAATTATAACTGGCCCCTTTAACATTTAATATATTAATTAATTAAATAATTATCATACTAGTGAAAACTTACTCCAAAGGCGCGTTCTAACATAACAGCCAAATAAAATTCACGTCGTGGAAATTTACGTTCAGCAACCATTACTTTGTTGCAAATTCTTCCAGCGGAACCAGTTTGTTTTGTCACTAATTTTTGACCAATCATACAATTAGCTAGTTCGCCAGCTGTTTCAGGTCTAAAGATTATAAAATATCCCCAGTTTTATACATGAAAATAAAATTACTTTACGAGTACTTACGAGTAAATAACTCGTACACCTCCTTTGAGACCATTTTTAAAATGACCTTTACCACGACCGCCTGCTAAAACTTGTGCTTTTATAACAAGATTCTCAGTCTTTAATTTTGTTGCGATTTCACATGCTTCTTTTGCTGATTTTGCAACTCCAAATCTAATAAGAATAAATGAAAAAAAAAATTTTTAAAAATATAAAAAAAATTATAAAGAAAAAAAAACCTACTTTGGTGTAGCTATTCCATGCTCGTTAAGTAAAGTGTAAGATACATGTTCCTGTACATTTAAATTTCTTATTTGCGTAGCAGCACCCAAATTCTATATCCAAAAGGTCACAATTATCAATCATTTAATAAAAAAAAGTATATAAACAATAAATATAGCGCATATATTGTATATTATAAAATCCCGGTTTTAATATATATAGACTAAACAAAACACAAATATGTTATTAATTAATTGATAAAATTCTTGATAAATGTACAAAGTCAAAACAAACACTTTTTTTAACTTGCGAATATAAAGTAAGACAAATTACGTCACAATTAATTTGACAGAACTGACCTATTTAAGATTAATAAGATATATGTACTTATAAAGTAATTATTATTTAATCATTTTATTTGTTATGATTAATCAAAAAAAAAAAAGAAAATAACATAAATAAAAAAATCTGGAGTATTCAATATTTTTTAACAAAAAACAAAAAAAAAATTCAAACATAATTAATTAATTAATCGGCTACTAAAAGTTTATTTTTCACAGAAAAAGTTACGAAATTGTTACGTCAATTGAGTTAAAAATTTTAGATCATCGTTCTAATATAACCTTCAACTTTTTTTTTTTTAATAAAGAAAATTTAATTTATTTATTTTATAAATTACTTACTCTGGGACATTTATTAACTAAAAATCCCGCAATCTGTAAACTACGATTTAACATCGACGCCATGTTTAAAATAAATAAATTTTTTTTACTAAATTACCAAAAGAAAAATTTAAACTGACTCGAAGAATTTTTTTTTTTTAAATGAAAAAAATAAGAATTATGTTTATTTTGGCGAATTTACAAAGCACATTATTTAGTAAATAAAAATTATAGTAGACTGCTAGAAAAAATTTACAGTGGAATTACGCAAAATTTTTTTTTTTATTCAAATTTAATACAAAATTTTTACACAATTGATAATCAAAATCTATCAACTAATTGCAGAATATGAATTTTTTCTTGATTAATCCAGTCATTATCAACTCCATCTCCAAGATTACCAGCATATTCTTAAATAAACAAAAAACATTCATTATCAATTACAATGTTAAAAATAATCAAAGAGATAATCGTTACCTCTCATTATATTTTTAATTATTTTCATTGATGAACCACGCATATTTAATATATGAACAATTCGTTGTTTTATTTGCTCAGCCGTAGCACTTATTTCAATTATTATATAATCAATTAATTGTAAAGAAAATAGTCCTCCTGATAGTCGTTTTATGTATACTAATTCTTCTTCATTCTCATCATTTGTGTTTGTTGATATATTTTTATCAATCAAGTTAACTTTCTCCAAATATTTTAAATGCAATTCTAAAATACGATCTACCTTTTCATAATCATTTTCACTAAATTTTGATAATAATCGTTGACGTTGTGAGCCCTTACAATTTTTTAACATACTTGATATTATCGAGACAACATGTTCTTTAAAAACAAAATAATTTTTTTTAACAATTAATATAAATATAAATAGGTTACTAATATTATTATTATATAAACCTTCATGTTCATCTGTGCTTAATAAGCGTTTCTTATTGCGCTTTGGTGTTTTCATAAATAATGGGAATATTGTTCGTAAACCAAGAATATCTACGAATTTGTTACAATTATCTTTTCCTTCTTGTCCTGACATTGCATGATCAAGTACCTTTAACGATCCATTTCTCGACAATTTCTTTTCTCTAATATAAAACATTATTCAGTAATAAAATAAAAAAAAAAATAATAAAAGTTAGATGTTATACCTCAACATTAAATTCATCAACTGTAAACCTTCGCCTTTTAAAAATCTCTCTCGATTTTCATTAGCCATTAATGCTGAACAAAGACAATTAAATAAATTTTCCATAAATTCTTGTTCTTCTGTTGTTACAGGATCGTGTCGTTTATAAATCTGTAATAAATATAGTTTTATATCTACAATACATTAATACATATTATTAATTAAACACACGGCTAACTGTTGCAGTAAAACGTCAATCCCATCGAGTGTTCCCATTAGTAGGCGATTTTCATTTGTATCTTGTAATAATATTGACAGTATTTCACTACAATATAGCTTGTTAGCATCAAATGGAGTTTTCAGTTTTAAGCGTTTTAGTAACCACGCCATCAATCCTTGTCCTGCTATTTCACTACATATATCTGGTCGGATTTCAGTCAAATTTTCAAATATTGACAATGTATTATGAACACCATCAGATTCTTCCTTTATATTTTCATCTAATCTATCTAAATTTTGTACTAACAATGCACAAGCCTGCTGTTGTCTTAATTCATCAATTAATACTTCTGCTCCTTCAAGGCTCTCGTGCAAAATATCAACATCAGTTAATTCTTGTAATAAATCAACAACTCCAACGCTTATGTCTGTATTTTGATGTGACAACAATTCCATTAGGCTAGATATTGCATTTAAACTAATTAAAATATTATACAAATCTGGTACTGTAGCAACGACATGAAGTTCCTAAAATTTAACGAAATTTATTTTCATTCCTTATTTTATTTGGTAAATCATGTACTATTTCACCTTTAATGCTTCATGTAAATCAATTTCACTTTCCATAAATTTTTCAGGATTATCCGGAAATTTAATTCTCATTTCTTGATTTTTCAACACACGTTTCTCAAATAAAAATATCATTTTCTTTAAACCCCCTTCATCAAGAACTTCACCTTCAGGATCCTCATTCTCTACATATTTTAATATATCTAAACGTTCTGCTTCACTTATTTGAGGTTCAATTTTTTTAGTTGGGGTTTGTAATGTTTTTGTAATTTTATCAGTTTTACGAATTTTTTTAACACGATCATTATTCTCTCGTCTATCCTTTTTATCATCTTCTTCCTCATTTTCATCATTTGGCCGCTTTGGTGTTTGTTCCGGCTATCATGAAACATAACCAAACATATGTTTGTAAAATTCATATTATGTTTATCCAAATATATATTTAGTAATTAAATTATTTTTAAATATGGTTTTAATCACCTTATAGTTTAATAGTTCTCCAATATCCATATTATATTATTGAAAAATCAAATTATAATTAAACTTTTCTTCGTGTTTGTTTATTTCGATAATTGTACCCAAATTGACAAATGACAGTTCAGCTTGAGTTTTTTAAATTAACACAAAGTCGATAATGCAGTTGGATATTAAAATTGCCACAAAATCGGGATTTAAAAAAAAAAGGATTTTGATATTCTAATTAACGGCTTGATAGGGAGATTTTGTTTTCTCAATTTTGTCATCATTTACTTTTTATTATCGGTGAATTGTAAGGATAATATCAATTTGTGAAATTTATATCATTCATTTTGGTCATTCGAGAGAATGTCTCTAAAGAAGAAAATTAAATATCCACATTTTAATATTAATTATTAATAAATGTGACTTTAAAAATAATAAACAATTATAGGTGAGTAGTACTTAGTGGTGTAAATAAAAAATGCTTGATTAAAATTTGTGTACTTTTTATATTTTTCTATACAGAACATTTACATTTAACAAAGCAATATATTATATTTATATTATATATAATTTTTTTTATTTCAATTTATTAAATTAATTTATTTATAATTATTTTAGTAATATAATTTAATTTTAATTTCTTTTTTTTTATTAGGTGATAAATATTTTTTATTATTATTATTATTATTTTTTTTTTTACAATTAAGGGTTTTTTAGTTATTTTTAATATATCTTTTTGTTTATTTAAATTAATTATACAAGATTTATGTGTTCCAACATTTGTTTGTTTTTTTTTTTTTAATTTAGGCCAACTATTTTTTTGGTTTTAATTTTAATTAAAATTGTTTTGTTTTTCAATTAATTTTATTCATTTGCAAAGAAAATGAAAAAAAAAAAAAATTAAGTTAAGTAAAAATCAATATAATAATTTTTTTATTTTTTTTTTTTTTCGATTAAAAATTATTAAAATTTAATTAATTAGTCCAGAATTAAGGCCTTAAATTATGTTTTTAAGTAAAAAGTTAGAAATAAAAAAATAACAAAGTGAAAAAAAGATTGTTTTAGACCAAATTTTATTGAATTATTCATTTTTTATTATTATTATTATTTTTTTTTTATATATATTAAAATAAATCTTAATTAAAACATTAAAATCACAAAAACTTGTCTGTATTTTTGGAAGCGTTATTAATTATATTTTTGTTTATATATAATAAGTATATAGATTATTATATATATATATATATATATGTATATATATTATTTAATTAATTTATTTCATTTTCTATAATTCATCTACACAACTATATTTTCAATAATAAGGATTCTTTTATTTCATTATATTTTAAATATATTAAATTTATTTCAACAAAATTTAACTAATTTATTTAGCAAGATCAAAATATTTTCTTTATTTATTCAATTTAATTTAATTTAATTAATTAATTATTTTTTATTTATTTTTTTTTTTTTTTATTGATAACAAATAAATATATTTTATTGTTTTTATTTAAATATGTATTAGATATAAGGTAATTTAATTTTAACGGAAGTTCGAAGTTTTGGATAAATTTATTACATTTTTATAACATATAAGAGACCTTAGATTTGGTGTTAATAAAATAAAAAAATTAAAAAAAAAATTAAAAATTAATTAAATAAATAAATAGAAAATATAGATAAAAGAATTTTTTTTTTGTTTTTAATAAAATAATAATTATAATAATTACTTTTTTTATGCATATTGGGAGATTTTATTTTATTGATGTTGCGAGAATATTACAATATTGGCTATATTATTCTCTGCGGTTTTCTTCTTTTAATTATAATTTTATTAATTTATTAGTATATTTGTTTATAAATAAGATTCATTAAAATTTTTTTTTATTTTATTTGTATGAAAGATTTTTCTGTGAGTTGTGTGTGTGTTTTCTTTATTATAATTATTTATTTATTTATCATTATAATTATAATTATTATAATTATTATTATTATTATTAGTTAATTATGTCCTTTCGTTTTGTATAAAAAGCGGTGTTTCTTCTTACTATAATTAATCATATTAATTGTTTTTTATATGTATTGAATTAATTTCTCTTTTATTATTATTATTATTATTATTATTTGTTTAGCTACTTTTTATCATCATCTATAATTAATACTAACATTTAATTTTTAAATTTGTGTTTTTTTCTTTTTTGTTCTAGGTTTTTTTTTTTTTATTATTTTCTTTAAGAGTATTATCAAAATCAATTTATTTATTTATTTTTTTTTTCGGTTTTTTAGAATTCGTAATTGGTTTTATTTATTGATTAATTAATAAAAATTGTGTCTTTTATTTTATAGTAATAATAACAATAATAATAATAATAATTAAAAAATAAAAATAATTTAAGAAAAGGTACACATAAACTGCACCTTTATGTTTTATTTATTTATTTTATTATATATAATATATATATATATATATATATTGTTTATTTACAAATATTCTTTATTTTTTACTAAATTTTTAATTAATTAATTTAGGATTAATTATAATTTTTATTTAAATTTTATATTTTCTGCACCAATGGAGATATGTAGCGTGTTTTATTAAAGTTTTTTTATTATTAATTAATTTATTTAGTTTAGTTTAGTTTAATTTTTCTGATTATACTCGTTTCATGGTTATTTAGATTTAAACTTATTTTATTAATTAATTTTATTTTTATTTATTTATTTAGAACTTGGATTAATTGGTTTTTTTTTTTTTTGTTCTTCGGAATTTGTAATTATTTCTTGCTGTGCTGTGGATATTATTGTTTTTGACGATTAGATAAAATAAAATATATGATTTTAGTGTTACATTAAATATTCATCATCTTATTTATATAAAGTTTAAATTGAAATTTTTGTGGTAATATTTAACAGTTAATTCATTATGCTGAAACAAACAATACATACATATATGTAGCAATTTATTTTAATTTTTTTTTTTTAAATAACTATTATATCCTTTTACTGTAGCATGGATATCTTCATCAACAAAAAAGACAAAAAAAAAAAATTAAATGAATGAATTTCATTGCAAATTTATCCTTTTATTAATCACATTATATAAATTGTGTAGCTTTACTCTTTCATTGTTCTTATTCATCAACCATTCTTCTTCTTTTTTTTTTCTTTTAATAATATAATTTATTTTTTTTTTTAATATCTCACTAAATGTAATTAAAGAAAAGAAAAAAATTATTAAACTAAGCATATGAACTTGTTGTTGTTGTTGTTGTTTTTTTTTAAATTTTTAATTACTTTTTTTTATGTTTTTATTTCAAGCGAAAAATTAGATTTTTGTTACTTAATTTTTTTTTTTTTTACTTAATTTATTTAATAATTTTTTTTGTTTAATATTCTTATTTTCTTTGTTTTTGGTCATTTCATTGGCTAAAGTTCAAAAAATTTTTTTTTTATTACTTTTTTAATTACTTTTTCTTTTTAACTTAAATGTAAGTTTGACTAATAGCTAATTTTTTTTTTCTTTTAAAGAATTTTTTTTTTTTTTTTTTTTTAGAGAGACGTATGCATAGAATAAGTTTTATAAGTTTTATAGAATAAATTTTTTTTTTCCAATTTAGTTCTTTTGTATGGATTGCTTTTTGTTGTTATTTCTGTTTTTATGTCGTTTTCTCTATTTAGGAAATTTATTTTTTATGCATACGTTACTTAAATATTTTTAATTTTCCTTAGTTAATTTTTACGATTACTAATATAGAATCTACGATTTCTTTTGGATTACATAATTGATTTTTCTTTTAATTTTAATTTAATTTTATATACTTTTACTTTTATTTAAATTTTTATTTTTTTATTTTTTTTTTTTTTTAATAATTTTGGATAACTATACTTAAGGCAGCAAAGACTGGGATCACGTTTAGCAAAGTGGACATTCTGATACTCATTAATCTTAATTAAATAATTAATTTTTTTGTTTAATTTTTAAAATATTTTGGAGAAAAAGTTATTATTTTGGATGTTTTTATATGAACATTTTTTATATATTATATACGAATAAATAATAAAATAAAAATTTTATCGCAAATTAACGCAATATTTTTACTGTCAATACAGAGTTATAATCCACAATTATTAATTAATTGTATTTCACCAATTAAATTCGAATTTATTTTTGTTTTACGTTTACTGAGTGTGTGGGTAATAAATTTTATCATGGCATATTTAAACCTGGCATTAAAATCCTTTTGTTTACTTAATAATCAATTAATTGGAATAAAACAATTTGTTAAGGACCCACATGTTATACGAAAAAAAAAAAAATTATAATAATAATAAATAAACATCCAAACAAATTATAATAAACAATAATTGAGCAAATACATAATTATAAAAAGCAAATCAATACTCATAAAATAAATTTAATTTAATTTAATTGAAAATTCTTCTCATTTTTTATTTTTACAATGCATGCAATCAAATCTCACTAATTATAATTTTTTTTTTTTTTTTTCATTAGCTTCCAAGTTTTTTTTTTATCATTTTCTTTTTTTAGTTTTTAAATTAAAATTTTATTTTAACTCATCTCAAAGTCTTATTGTATAATAATAATAATTTGAAATTTTTGGTTCATAATTTAGTTTTTTTTTTTTCGTTAAAATTAAATTTAAATATTTACTGATTTTTTATATTTATATAATTTAGTTAAATTTAATAATAGTTACTTCAATACATATAAAATCTGTGTCTTCTTTTTAAAAATTTAATTTATATATTTTTTATTTTAATTTTAGTTTAATTAATTAATTTATTTATTTATCTTTCTTATTAATTTTTTGGATTTTTTAAAAATATTTTCGTAAAATGGTCATTTTTTTTTTTTTTAATTGTTTTTAATTTTTTTTTCTTTTAATTTTAAATTTAATTAAGCTTAAATGATATGTATTTAGTGTGTGTCTTATATTTAAAATTTTCTTTCTTTATTTTTACTAAAAATTTAATTCACTTAATTAATTTTCTTTTTTTCTTTTTGTTTTTCAATCGAATTTACTTAATTTTTACTTAATGTTTTTCTTTTTTGTTTTTAATTAAATTTATTAATACGAAAACAGTCGTACATTTGTTTTTTTTTTTTTTTTTTTTTTAATTATATTATTTTAATAAAATGAATTTTTAGCAGCATATTATGTTTAGCCTTAATTAGTTATTTTTAATTAAAGAATATTTATCATCTTTTTATTTTTAATATAAAGTTTATTTAAATTTTTTTTTTTTTTATTTATTTTTGGTGCAAAGAACAACATCATTAATTTTCTTATTCATTTTAATTTGTTTTATAATTAATTATATATTATTGACAGCGCAACGAGCACAGCTTGATTAAAAATAAAATAAAATAAAAAAAAAAAAAATCTCATGAATTTACCAAATTGTGAAATTGAGTGTTTGGGAGAACACGAAGAACATCAATGTAAATGTCACAATTAGACATTGGTATTAATATTTGACTAAAATTCAATTTAAACTTCCGTCGGAACTTTGGTTTGGTTTTTTTTTCTTTTTGTTACTATAATTTAACAAAACAAACATACTATGGATTTTCTACAAATTCTTTTACTCTTCGTTTATTATAATTTTCCTTTCTCTTTCTTAAATATTAGGTCTTTTAGTGTATTAGATATATAAGTTTAAAATAAGTTTAATAAAAATTAATACAAAAAAAAAAAAAAAAAAAACAGAGAAAGCTAACATAGCTTAGATAAAAACCATTTAATTTAAGCTTTAAATTTTTTTTTAGACCTACATTTCTTCTATTATTCCAATTCCTTCTTTTTTTTTTGTTTTTTATACACTTAAAAAAAATGTTTATTTGTATATTAATTCTATATATAATATTTTTTAATTAATTAATGATTATAATAAAATGCAGTTATAATTGAAATGATAACAGTAATTAACAGATTATTGTTTAAATGAAAAGCGTCGCTAGTACATGGTTGACTCGTAGGTTGTGCTGGAACATTTGCTATTCGAAAATTATATAAGAATTAGTATAAAATCATTATTGCGTAAAAATTATAATTATATTTACTTGTAGAGGCTAGTAATTGGGGTAAGTATTTCTTCCAAAACGCACATTGTCTTAAACGAGGTCCACGACCTATAAATGATGTATTCATACCAAGTTCTAAATAATGTTTACCATGTGCTGTGTGCTTTGGCCATTCTGGTAAATCTGTTTTCAACCCAGGATTAGGATTTCTATAATATATATAATTACAATGTTAAAACCATATTGCAGCATGTTTATTAAAGTTTTTAATGAATAAATAAAATTGTACCCAGTTTTTGCAAAATTAGTCCAATATCTCATAATACGACGACTAAATAATTTTTCATCCTCTGTGTACCCTAGCTCGGGATTTAATGGTTCACCGAATACATAACTGATTTCGTCACCATGCATAACGCCAGTCCAACGAGGCCAAGGATTACTCTTGGTTCGATGCGTATATAAATACATGTAAACATTATTCCCTTCTTCCGCATATCTTAAACCATATAAATTTGTTTTTATTAAATATCAACGTATGAATAATTAATTTAAGTAATTTTAATGTTACCTATGAGCAAATTCATTAACATTACATGTAAAATGATAATCACCAACCATTTTATCAAGTGCATCGCGATTGCTATGAGGATTATCTGGTTCTATCCAATCTGTATATTCAAAAATAATTGCTTGACGTGCTGCTCCATTTACATATGGATTTAATTCCCTAACAGCCTTAAATATGTATAAATTAAAATAAAATTGAATGAATAAAGCATAGAGTTGTAAATATTTTTAATGTCAGGTAAATGCAAAAGATTTTACCTGTAAAAACTCCTCACGTGTTACTGTAACGCCTTCCTCTTTACGTAGTAGCTCTGTTAAATAATAAATAATGAAATAATACCCTTCCTCCGTGTTGCTACCTGTTAATATGTCGGTTTTTTTAAAACGCCCGGTTGCTAATGAACGCTGTGGAGTCTCGTCTAGGAATGCGCCATCAACAACTGGTACAAACGGAAATTCACATATACCGAGTGTTCCCCATTCATTATCAACTAAAACTTTTGCATCTTTATTTCGTAAACACTCAACAGTATCGGACAATTTATTTGCATCGTGTGGGCAATTAACAGCTTCAGCTAATCGCAGTGCTCTAAGGGTAGCTTCTTCACGTGTTATTAGACCCCATGGTGCAGTTGGAGAACCACTTTCTAAGATTGCTCTTTGGAATAAATCACGTGATAATGCTGATAACAAATGGAACGATACTGATACAGCACCAGCACTTTCTCCAAATAATGTTACACGATTTGGGTCACCACCAAAACGATGAATGTTATCATGCACCCATCTATTATTTAATTGTGATTATAATTTAGATATATCTACGAATATGGAATTATGGTATTACCTTAATGCTAGATTTTGATCTAGTAAACCTGCATTGCCGGGTGCGTCAGGTGTTCCTAAATACATAAATCCCAAACTAGCAACTCTATACTGCATAGACACTACAATAATATTTTCTTCAGCTGCTAATGTGCGTGGATCATAAACATCTAATGTTGCCGATCCCGAATAGAATCCTCCACCAAATATCCATAGCATAACAGCCGAATTTTTGGGTCTAGGCCTTGGAACAACAACCGATATATAAAGACAATCTTCTGATAATTGTGTATTTGGATTCCACATTGTTGCACCAGGGAAATCACCAAATACTGTATCCACAATTTGTATACAAGAATTTGGTAATACCGTAGTATTCAAAATACCGTTCCATTTTTCAGCTGGTCGTGGATGCCTAAATCTTAACGCCCCGATCGGTGGTTGAGCATATGGGATACCCATCCATGCGTCAATCTTCTTTCCTGTCGGTGCAACCAATGTTATACCTCGAACTTTACCTTTATCAGTTGTCACAATTAATGGATCATTTTCTTCAGCATCTATACATAATAGAAACAATTTTAAATAATTTTTTTCTAATTTCTTTTATTTATTTTTATTATGAATTTGAACCTGGATTCGATTCTCTTCGTGTTACACCTTTACGGCGAGTAGCTGAATTTCCAACATTTACATTGGCGTTATTAATGCCACCCTCTCGTTCTAACGTTCCTAATTCTGCATCAACTATCCTTACCGCCTCGCCGTGTCCCAGATATGGTGTAAAAAAGGCATCTGTAATTTTTTTTATTTTTTTTTTATAATTTTTCTCATTTATTTATTTATACATAATTGGAATTAATTTATAATAATAACCCTCGTCTTGTGATTCTGCTGACGGTAGTAAATGTATTTTTTGTTGTTCTAAATGATCTTGATGATGAATTAAATCTTTTTCTATATTTGTATGATGCTCTTGTATACCAATTATTCCTAAATTATTTACATTATTATCAATATTTTTGATAACATTACCCAACTGTTGTGGTTGCTGTTGTTGTATATCATGATGCCTTGCATGTACAATTATATCAGATGATAATATTATTACAAATATTAATAAAAAGTTGATTGTTTTATTATTTGTTAAATATAAATTTTTAATTGTTTTTCTATTTTTAATGATTTTACCAACTGTTAAAAGTTTAACGGATGATACCTTTATCTCCATTTTTGGAGAAATCTGAAAATATAATAAAAAATCAAAATTTTTTTTTTATAAAATCGTCTACAATTATTGATTTATTATTATTATTATTCTTACCAATTGTCAACAACTTAAAATACAACTAAGAGGCATATCAATTGCCAAAATATTTTTTTTTTGTGTTTGTTTATTTAATTACCAACGTTTAGCTTTCTTTCTATAAATAATCTGTAAGAAAAAGATACAAAAAAAAAATAAAAGGATTTATTAATAATAATTTTTTATATTTTATTTAATAAATAAAATTTTCTACAGAAATATAGACAAAAATATAACCATTTCTTAGTTCTTTATTACTTCAACAGTTAAGAATTACTTATTTTATTATTAAATATAAATATAGCAGAAAATTGTTAATTACTATTCTCTCGTATCATAAACAATAAGTCTTTTTTTTTATTTTTTATACTTTTAATTTAATACTCTTCCCTTAAATTATTATTATTATCATTATTATTAAGGTTAAAGTAAAAAAAAAAAAGAAAAAGAAACAAGCAATAAAATAAGATGAATAAATTATTATGCATAAAATAAACCCTATGGATAATATTTTGAATATTTCAATGTTTATTATTATAATTTTAGTTTTATACATTTTTTTAATTATTTATTTTCCATAAACAATTTTTTACTTATGCATATATGTTTTAAAAATAATAAAAAAAAAGAAAGAAAAACAATTATTCTCCTTATATTAAACAATATATATATATGTATATGTTTATGTATATACGGAACGTATACAAGAATACTAAACTAAACTGGTATAAAAATAAAAATAAATACCGTGACCGTAACCATTTATGTTTATGTTCACCAGTGAAATAAAATAAATAAATAAAATAAACAAACAAACAAACAAGCAACATAAACAGTGTAAATATTATTTTCGCTACATGATTTTTACTCTCATCTCGTTCATTACTTTATATATATATATAGATATATACATAGAATATACAGCCAACAACCCCAAAATACTATTGTATTTCTTTTATGGTTATTATTTGAACAACCTCCAACCTTAAGCTTGTGTCTCGCTCTGTGTCCTCTCTATTGTCCGTTTATATATTTCGTACAAATAAAAATAAAAATATCTAAAAAGCTTTAACATCATCAAAGTCATCATTCCAAAATAATACAAAAAAAAATAAAAAAACCAAAAACCATTTATAAAATAGCAAAAATTAAATAGAAATAAAAAAAGAAAAAAAAATATATATATTTTTGCTGAGTTCTATCCACCTTCTGAAACTAGTAACAGCAAACATATTGTATTTCAAATTTGTTACAGTAACCTTACTTTTGTTACATATAAGACCGAAGCTTTTATTTTATTTTTCTTTCTTCTTCTAGTTTTGTTGCGTTTTTTCTGAACACAGATAATGTCTTTGTTTTTTAAACCAAGAAAATTAAAGTGTTTGCATTAAGAATTAATATAAGAATAAGAGACATTAATTAAATTAATTATAAATTAAACAAGTCAAAAAAAAAAAAACAGAAAAGTTTTTTTCTTTCTTTTATATAAAAATAAGTTTAAATCAAATAAAATTCAAAAGTCACAAAGTTTGTAAAAATTATGTAAAAAAATAAAAAAAAATTCCTTGCAAAACTAATTTATTCGTTTGAGAAAACAAAGCTATACTGTTAATAACAAAAGCAAACTTGGATTACATCTCAGATATAATAACAATAGAAAAATATATTTTAAGCTTTCTTTTTAAATAAATTTTATTATTTACTTTAAGTAAAAAAAAGTTTTTATTTTTCTTTAACACTTTATTTATTTAATATGGGTTTTTTTTTTAGTTTGCTTTTTCATCATTATTTGCATTTTGGTGATGTTTCTTCTTTTTTTTATATTACAAAACTCATATGTGGAAAAGTTTTCAAACTTTTCTATTTCTCTCGTTTCATTAATTTTATTTTTTGCATTTAAATAGCAAACATTAATTCGGTTAAATCTCTAATTGGGTTAAACAAAAGCCTTTTCAATATTGCTGGCAATAAAAAAAAAAAAAAAAAAACATCCATAACTATCACTTTATTTTTGTATTTTGTTTAAAAAAAAAAAAAAGTCGAATAATAAAAATTGTGGGGTGTTGGAATATAAAATGATTTGCTGTTTTATTATCGACACAAAACCGATGACAACAGGAATATATATTTACAATAGAAACTGCTCATATTGCAGGATTAACACCATATCCTCACTGCAAAGTAAAATCAGCAAATTGTAATGTAATTGGCATAACTTTAATATAAAAAGCTTAATACAAGATAATATATTGAACGTATCATCACATCAGATGCTCTAACCATAATGAAAATTATACATAATAACTGCCGTATTAGTAAAACTGCCAAAAATCGAATTGTCAAAAGTGGGGCATTACTGTATATATAAATTGTTTGCCGTTGCTATATACATACATGTGTTTCGTTCGTGTTTGTTCTATCCCAAAAAAAAAATATATATATGAAACGTAACATATATAAAACCAACAAAATCATTATTACCAATGTTAAAAACAACAACAAAAAAAAAAACCGCTTCTACACCAGCAAGCAAATACAAAAATATATATAAAAAAAAAAGAAAAAACCGAAAATATTCCGCAATGCGCGACTCTTGTCCAACAAAAACAAAAAAAATGGCAAAAAAAAAAAAAAAAAGTTTGCAACTACAACTTTTATATTATTTAATTGATATTTTCTTTATTTTTTTTTTTCACCACTAAACCAATACTGCTGCTTCAAAATATTTGTTTTCCAACGCGCGTTTTATGTCTATTTTCCTTCAATTTCAATATTTTTTTTTTGTTTTTGTTTCCTATAGAATCAATCAATTGATTAATGAATACAAAAAGGTTGGTAATTATTACTATAGGTTTGAGTAATAAAAAAGAAAAATATATTTTTTTTTTTTAATTTAAACAAACAAAAAAATCAATATTCGATAATAATCAATAGAAATGCAAATTTGTATACAAAATATACATAAAAAATAAAAAAAAAAAAATAATAATAATAAAAAATACCTAACGATGACGTAGATGAAAAAAAAAAATTAATAAATAAAAACTGGGTTGGTGGTGTTAACTGGGTCGAACTAAATTATTACGATTTATTATTTTAATGAATAAAGAAAAAAAAATATATATTTTTTTTCTATTTTTCATTCCTGCTTATCAATCAATTTAATTAGTTCAATTATTTTGTAATTTACTAGAGACTTTATTATAATTTTTCCTTTTCTTTTCTTTTCTTTTATTTTCTTTACAATTAATACTGAGTGTATAAATGTGTTTAGTTTAGAATATGGTTATAGACAAACGAGAGAACAACAATAAAATAAAAAAAAATAATAATAAAACAATAAGTTAAACCCCAAGCAATAATCAATACACTTAAATAACATTGAAATTTAAAGGATAATCCAAAAGAAAATATTTTATAATAATAATAATAATTTTCAACGACCTTTTATATTCATAAAATAAAGATTAAAATAAAGCTTTATATGGAATTTTGATTATCCTTTCTTTTATTAATTCAACGAATTTAATTTAATTATAATAATTAAAGTCACTATTTGAAGTAAAATATAAACCGAAAAAGAACTCAATAAAAGCTAAATTAAAAGCTTTCGATAAATAAAATGAAATTTTATCTAGAAAACTATAAAAACCATAAATAAAAACTAACATTAAACACAGGAAATATTTAAACATATAACTATATAAAATTTGGCTAGCCAAATGTTATTATTTATAATAAATATCACTTATAATTGATAAAACTTTATTCACATTTCCTATTAATTAATTTTGTAATACAAAAAATTATGTAAATTTGACATTAAAAGAAAATCCTTAAACCAGCTGACACGTTTTAAGACATGACTAATATTATAAGTTTAACGCAATAAAAATGAAAGAAAGAAATACTGTTATCTGTCGTCCTAGAAATGTCACCACCATTTACCATTTTCTAGGCCGGTAAAATCATTAGCAGGGATGGATTTTTTATTTTTTATTATATTTCATATAAAAAAAATATATATAATTCCACTACTGTATGGTATTTAAACATTCTTAATTTATATATTTTCACAAAAAAAAAAAAAAGAAAAAACTTTAATTTCGAAACAGCAAATAAATAAATTAAGAAGACAACAAAACAAAAATAATAAATAAACAACTAAATAGTTTTGTATTTCAAATTTTTTTCTTTCTTTCTTTTCTTTTCTTTTCTTTTTTTTTTTTGATAACATAAAGAAAAACGAAAGACGAAGAAGCAACAGTAAAAATGTTAGGGAAAAACAAAAAAAAAAATTATAACATATTAATGTTTGTCACGCAATTTTCTATCAAAATATATTTCTATTACAGTAAAACCTCGTTTTAACAGAGCAGCTTAAATAAATTCTAGATTAACTGGATAACAGAGTATTATGTTGCTGGAGAAAAAATAAGATCTTTATGAAAAAAAAATAAAAATAAAAATAAAAAAATTGTTTTTATTAATGCTAGAAATTAGTTAAGTAAATATATATAGAAATGACACATGATCCTTCAATAAAATGGGTACACAACCAAATAACTCTGTTAAATCAATATAAATTCATTTCCTTAATATTTATTTAGTGTAATTTATGTTACAAAATTAATATATTTATATATATATAAATTAATTTTCTCTCATAAATTGAATTCATTAATATTTAATTACATTATTACGTTTAAATTGATAAAGTTATTTTATTGAAATTTCTATTTGTGATTATTTGTTAATTTGCTACTTTGTTACACTTAACTAAGGGTTAATGGCTGGTTTATTAAATTTAAAATATGTGTGTTTTGTTTATCTAATTAAAATTCTATTTAAATCATCATTAATTAACCAAAAAATTAACAAAACAATTTCGATTTTTTTTTATTTTTTTTTTTTTTTTTGTATTATAATTATTTCACTAGAGAAAACCATATACAAAAAAAAAAAATAATAAAAAAAACAGTAATAAACAGTTTGTGCTAACCGCAACAATTATAAAACCAAACAGGAAACAACATATATAAAAAAAAAAACCATTATAAAACTAAAAACAATATATGATAAAAACCTATAATTAAAACTCAACAAACAAGAGTATTTGTAATAAAAATTCAGTTTGAATAAAATTCAGAATAATGTAATAAATTTTTTATTATAAAATAAAAGAAAATTTTCCCATTAATAAAATAAAAAAGAAGAAGAAAAAAAATCTATTTTTATAAAACCAGAAATTACGATATATTATAATAAAGAAAGAAAGAAGCACTGTGCATAGTTTTAAAATAGATGAGAATTAATTGACATAAATGCTCAAATGTTAAATTGAATTTTTTTTTTCTTTTATTTTCATTTTTAATTATCTATTTGTTTCACAATTAACAAAAAAAAAATTTAAACATGCGACATTTATTCTTTATAATTGATGCTATATTCATTTAAATATGCAAAATTATTTAATAATTTAAAGTCAACACTTTAAGGTCGATTAAATGCTATAAAAATAATAATATATGACAATTCCAGTATTAAAAATAATTTTTATTCAAAAAACAAAAGAGAGAAAAAACAAATTAAACTTTTATGATTGATTTTAAAATAAATTTGTTTGAACAGCTTTTTAAAAGTCTAAAATTATACAACACTAGTGGAGGCGCCTGGTTTTAGCTGTTATTTTTAATTTTTCTATGAAATGAACAAAATTATTTTATGTTTTTTTCATTATTAATCAACGAATTCTTTGAAATATTAAGACACAAATCATGTTAAAATAACTGTATTGTTCTATTTTATATTAAATGTGAATGAATATTATATATATATATATTTTTTTTTTTTTTTATTAATAACTCCTTTTAAATTCATATTATTTGTCATGAAATGCAAAAAAAAAAATGAAATTTATGAATGATTATTTCCTAGCACTGTTGTTTTAATTACTTTTTATTTTTTACCAACAATTTATGTTGAAATTGTTCTTATAATTTGTAATTTTATTTTTACGGTGTTCTCAATTCATTCATTGACGTCATAATTGTTCATTAAAAAATCATTTAAATACAAAATGAAGTTTTAATTATCAGTTGAACATGATTATAACGTAAATTCATTGAATAAATCATTTTGTTTTAAGCAGAACAAATATAATAAATGTATTAAATTGTAAAAATTAAATTAATATATAAATAAAGGGATTGTAAATTAAATTTTATATTAATTATAGCAGATTAATGAAGCAATTTTTTTTATAAGAAAAACGTCAAACCATCCTATTATAAATGTTTAAATTGATTTATACTTAGCAATATCCTAGAAAATGTTACTCTGTTTTATTAAAAAAAAAAAAAGCTAAAACTTTTTACCTTAAATAATACAATACGACCATTTTATTCTAATGAATAAATAAATATTTAATATTTAATTGCAAATGGATTGATTTTCAATGTTAAAATAATTATACACGTTAGGGATATAGTCAAACTTTACCCATCTTTGTTAATTGGTTAGATTAGGTACAAAAATACTACATATGAGGAAACAATGGTAAATAGTAAAAATTGATTTCGAGGAAATTTTATTTTTAATTACAGTACATGCTCTATAGCACGTAATTCTTTAATTGGAAAAACTCGTTTAATCGGAAAAAAGTAAATAGTCAATCCTTGAGTTATAACCATTCGAATTTTTTATTTTTGTTGCTATAGTTTTTATGCATTATCGACTTATCGTAGCGGAAATATAATTTATTAAAGTTCTTCCATATAAGGCTCACCTAGCTATATTTCCAAAAATTAATTAGAAAAATGTTTTTTTTTTTTTTTTTATAAAAAAGGCAAAAGAAAGAAAGAAAGAAAAAACTGCTGAACAACTACAAAAAGGTCTACTGTGCAATGAATTATCCCATCGAAAAAATTGTGATAAAATTTAATTGTGCTAACAACACAAAATTTCTCGCAATATTTATTTAAAAAAAAAAAAATTATTTATATTTTGTATAATAATAATTAATCGAAAAACATATAAAATTTATTTCTAATAAAATATAGAAATTATTTAATATTGTTTACATTAATTTGGCTGATTTGAAAATTTTGTATATGTGTTTGTGGGGAGTGATGGGTGTATTATTATTATTATTATAAAAGCGTGAGAAAATTATCTATTGTTTATTTATTTCGGTGGTTTTATATTAGTTAGAGATGTGTATATTCTCGTTATATATATATATATATATATAAATTTATTTGTTTGTATTTTTGACATTAAACAAATAACCTTTAGTGTGTTATAAATTTCAATGATAATAAAAAATAAAATAGACGACACTCTGTGTTGTATAGTATAGAAAATCTATAAGAACAAAATACAAATTAACAACATATACAAAAAAAATTAAAAATTAAATAAAACTTAATGTATTATTAATGTTGCCAATATGAAAATGCTATAGTTGACCTTTTGAAATAAATCAATTCTGTAAATAAGAATGAAAAAACAAATGGAATAAATATTGAAACAACCAAAAATTAAAATTAAAATCGTATTGTTATAACAACAATGTTATAATTTCACTATTCCTTAATTAAGTAATTAAATGATTTAATATGTATGAATATCAAAACTATTTAAACATTTTTAATTGTACATGTATAAAGTGTAAACAAAAAACAATTAAAATTTAACCAAAACTTGTATAAAACGTATATAAAGTAAATTAAATATGAAGTCAGCTGGAGACTCGTAAATTTTCATAAACTTTGTAAAATCCTTTAGCTTTAATATTATCAAAATAAAAAGAATGAAAATCTTGATTAAATTATGACTTGCCACCCATGCACAAATGTGACTTAAATGATTAAGTCAAATTTTAGTTTAATAAACCCTTTGTAATGCAACAAAAATAAATAAATTTATGTTTACAAGTTCTTAATTAATTTATTAACCCCAAGAAGCATTTATGTATTTTAAAAAAAAAGAAGAAAAATTATTGTTGTAACAAATTTTCTGTTTGTTTTCTATTTTTTTTCGTGTTTTTTTTAACATTTTCCTTCTTCTTCTTCTTCTTTGCTTTTTTTATCTTTACTGAAACATCTGATCACAACTTGTGTTATTTTACTTTTATATTGCTAAAAATTTACAAAAAATTATTAGTTTCAGTGTTTTTTTTTTTTCTTTTTCCAAAGGGCAACAAAATTTATAGCAAACCCTGTACCGCATATTAAGTAGGCTTATGCACAGTACGAAATACCACTAGCAGCATTAACATACAACAACAATAACCATGTGAATAGCAAACATAATAATAATAATAATAATGAAAGGCAAAAAAAAAAAAAATAAACTTTATATTCTGAAACATAAAACTGAGACATGTTTAGTTTAAACAAAAAAAAAAAAAAAATAGAATAAAAACTAAATTTAAAGCTTTGAAGCTCGTGTGCTGCTGGCTTTTTTTTTTTTTTTTTATTTTTATTTTCTTATCATTTCTATTTTGCTCTTGGTAAAAAAAAAAAAAAAAAATCGATAAATCTATAAATTTCCGTATTCCCAATTAAATATGCCAAAATTTATATTAAATCCGTATCTATTTCTATGCAATAAATTATTTAATTAAGCATTTATGTAATCTCATAAAAGCTTTATTTATTTACGATGTATAAATCATTATTATTATTTTTTTTTTTTATACATATTAATTGTGTTAAATCTTTTCATTTATAATTCTGTATTGTTTCCTATTTATTTTATGTTTTGTTAATTAATATTTGGAATAATTTTATTAATGTGCTTTTATGCACAAACCTTTATATACCTTTAATATCTGCATTACATATTTTATAATATATTACTTGACATCAGCTGGTTTTCTCTAAGCATAGCTTTATTGAAATTATTTCAACTATTTTATTACAACTACATTATATACAAATTAGGTTGTACATATTTACATATTGGTATTTATTTTTGATGAACATCGTTGTTGTTTACATTTAAATTTTTTTTTTTTTATTTTTTCTATTTTATTTATTTATATATATATTTTTTTTTTTTTTTTGGTTTGTTTATACGGAAATTAAATAAATAAATGATATTCTCAATGGAACAATAATCAAAGTTAACACTTGACAACAGTGAAATATTTGTATATTCTTATTTATTTACTTTATATAATATATATGTACATGTATATAAGCCACTGGATAGCAATTCGTACTTTAAAAATTAAATAATAATAATAAAAAATAGAAATAAAGACAAAAAACTAAGACGAAAACACTATAAATTATTCTAATATAACGATTACGTTGTTGCTTCTATAACGTTTCATTTTATTATATTATTTTTCTTCTCTCTATTTTTACAAAAAAAAAAAAAAATAAAATAAGGAAAATTAAGAAAATTCTAAAGAAAATCTGCAAGGCAAACAAAACAAACGAAAAGTAGAAATTTTTTTGACAATTTTACTTTTTCCATTCTGTTTATTTCTTTTTTACCTTTACATTTAGCTGTTATTATTATTATTATTATAAATTTTATTTTATTTTATATTTTTGGTGTCATTCCCTAAGCGAAATAAGATAAATTTTCCTTCTTTTTTCCTTTACTTTGCTGTTTTATTTTATAACTCATTGTTGTTGGTACTGTTGCTGTTGGTTTTTCGTTGCGATAAAATAAAAGGAAAAAGAAAACGTGGAAAAAATCTATATAAATTTTCTTTAATAAATAAACAATTCTAACAGGATAGGATTCTTTTTTTTTTTTGTGTTGTGTTTAAAGAATAAAATAAGGATGAGAAGCGTAATATTTTTCTTGTTAGGCAAAGAAGCAAAAAAGCAGCAAACAACCAAAAAAGCAAAAATGTAGAAAACAACAGTAATAAAAAAATATAATAAATAAAATAAAATAAAATAAAAAGAAGAAGAAGAAGGAAAACATTCTAACCACCTTTATAAATTAATATACTACAGAAGAGGATAACGTAAAAATATTACTTTTTATGCCCGCATTGTATATAAAAGTTTTCTTTTCCATTTCTTTTTCTTTCTTTTTATTTTTTTTTTTTTCACTCAGGAATTTCTCTTGTTCATATCGTTTTAATTTTTAATTTTTTATTTTTTTTTTTTTTTAATTTCCATATACAAAGGTATGAAGCAAAAATTCATTTTTAATTATTTATTAAATTTTGTCATTCTTTACAATTAACATATCAACATATGGACAAGAGACATATTCAAGTTATAACGATTTAAAAAAAAAACCAGAAGCTTTTTTTTGTGCTTTTTTATTAACTATATTAAAAAATTTAATTTCCAAAAGGCATAATTACTTTGTATTCATTTTTATCGTTTCACATTTTAAATGAAAGGTATTTTGTAATTGCTTGTGGTTTGTATGAAAATTTATTTTGTTGCTCTTATTATAATAATAATTATTATAACTGCTTAATGAATAGGAAACAAATAATAACAATAGTAATTACCATAATAATAATAATAATAATAAAAAAAAATTATCAACCACAATAAGACAATTTTTTTTTACTAGGATCAATATATTTTAAAATAAATTTTCGTAGCAATAAAGATAAAAATTTGTTTATGAATAATAAATAAATGCTGTGCATTGATTTACATATAAACATTTGTTTATCCGTTTAATAGCATCGTTTATTTATAAATCAATACTCATTTAAATTACAAATAATATATAAAATATATTTTTAATAACGTTTATAAAAAAGCGATGCTGCTACAGTACTTGGATACTGATGAAACCAATTTACTACCTCCATACAGTGCTTCAACTTGCATTTTGTTAAATATTCTTTACAAATTTTTTAATAGCAAGTTTGTCTATTTATATTTTTATATTAATTACGATATAACACGGTTTATTTAAAAAAAAAATAATTGGTATAGTAAACGAAATTAAACATTTTTATCTAAAATATACTTATGATAATAATTTATAATGAACACGGTACTTCTGCTTCTACTCAACACCAACAGTTTGTAAATAATTTCTCTTTTTTTTTAGACAAATTTCTACAATTCTCGCACATCATAGTAATGATATAACACGATTTCCGCCTAACAAGGCTAATGATTCGTGACAATATTTTTTTGTTTTTTTTTTATTCCGAGAATTTCTAAGTATTTTTAAGTATTTCTGAGAACTTTTAAGCCATATCCAAATTAAATCATAATATAATAATACAGATGGAACTTTTATAAAAGAAATAATAATAACACAAGCTTTGACCGTAATTTTCCCTTAAATAACAGATAACATTCAGCTTTAACAGTCTGTTTTGTATTTACAATTACTTTAATTTGTCCAAATGTAATAAATACAAATGTGTTTTAAGACATTACATTACCATAATGTTTTTTTTTTTTTTTTTAAGCTTTGTGTTATGTTATTTGTCAGTAATATAAATTTCAAACAGAAACATTTCATTGATTTCATTGATACAGAAATATTTGAAGAGGAAACTTCATTTTTATAATCAATAATTATTCAAAGAGTTATAACAATTGAAAGGATATAAGTTTTTAGCTGAATAAACTCAATTAAGTCGTTAATTATTTAATTATTGATTAATGTCATCTGTAACTAATCTTCAGTATTGCATTTAAGCATGTTTTATTTTTAATTTAATTAATTAAATTTGATAACAAAACGTTATTTCTTTCAACAATTAAATTACAATGTACAAAGAAATAAATGGAGAAAAGGAAAAAAAAAAAATAAATAAATAAAACAATAAGAATTATTATGTTGCCACGCGTATGTAAAAAAGATACGATATTACCATGCGCATAAATATAACTAGTTAATTTAATATCATGAATAACAACTATATACGACATGTAGGTTAAACAAAAAAAAAAAAAAAAAAAAAATATAGCATAAAAAATAATATACATAAAGAGTAAATAAAAATAAACTATGCAAAAGTCAAATAAAGTAAAACAAAAAAAAAAAAGCTAAACTAAACTAAAATTATTCGTTTCCTTTAAGGTTGACTTGTTTTATACATCATATAAAAGTAAAAGAAAATAACAAAAAAAAGGAAAGAGTACAGAAATAATATTATTATTAAATATATAAAGTATAAAAATAAAAATTGCAACGATGAGATACCATAAATGCATTATTATGTACTATCGGAAACAATTTTTTTTTTTTTTTTTTTTGCTTTATTATAATCATATTTTGTTGATTTTTTTTTTCTGTGTATAAAACTTCTTCTTTCACTGAAATAAAAATGGTTTTCTTTTTCTAAACAAAAAAACCACAAGAAAAATAAGTAAAAGGAAGTGGAAATAAACACACAACTTTATGTGGCTTTAGCAAAATAATAATAAGTAATAATAAATAAATAAATAAATAAAAAAAAAAATCCACTTTATATATCGATATGTTAACTTTATTATTTTATCAAAAAATTATTATTAATGATTTGAGGTTATTTCCTACTTAACTTACTGCAATATACCTCTTTCTACACTTACTTCTCTTGTCAATAGAGTTAAATAAATAAATGAATCGATTTTGCTTCTATTTTTTTTTTTTTTTTTGTTTTTTCCCTTTATGATTTTATCTATCAACTTTATTTGACCAAACAAAATGATATTAATTTATATTTCGATAAAATATTATATGTAATAAGAAAACTAGCTAAATATCTTATATTACGTTCTGGTATATAACAACAACAACAACACAACTTTAACAACAAAAATCGATTTAATGTGAAACAATTAAGTTTTCAAAGAAATTATTTTCTACATTCAGCTGAGTCGTTCTTTAAACCAACCAAAAAAATAATTTTTTTTTTTTACTATTTATCGATTTGAAGAACATTTCTATATTTATTTAGAATTTTTTGTTATCTTCTAATTAATCGTTGATAGAGAAACATTTATTATTTAAGACACACAGGTAATTTATTATTATTATTATTATTAATTATTTTTTATTGTTTTTATCATAAATAATAGGAAAAACCATCGTCATTTGATAAACAAATTGTTGTTTTCTTTTCTTTTCTTTTTTTTTTTTTTGTAATGAAAGAAAAATTTTATTTCCATATGGAAAAAATAAACAATAATGCAGAGATGTATTTTAATAATTCAATTAATTATAAAAATTAGTTAATTTATTTTAATACAATGAAAAGTTTCTTAAAAATTTCCTTTATTTCCTTGCTACTATCTGCAGTAATTTTTTAATGAAATTTTAATTAAACTATGAAAATGAAATTATGAACAGAGAATAAGCAAATTGAGTTGTACAGAATCAGGCTATATATGGATTAATAATATCATATAAAAGGTAAACGTCGAGTGAAAAATAAAGCATAGAAAAATGGTTAACATTGATGTATTTGAGAAAATTTCAGTTGAACTCTGTTTTGTTTTTGCTTCCATTGTTGCATGGCTAGAATTAAGTAGTGATAATACAAATGATACAAAAAAAAAAAAAACAGCAAGGACGCAGAACAAATAAAAAGGATAAAGAAAAAGAATTTAATTTGTGCTGCCGCAGCGCAGCACAACACAATCGTACACAGCGTGACATACACTTCTACATATATACAATAAAAGTTAATATTTGCCAAATGGAAAAATACACTACAGTAAACTAAAATTAAAATCATCCCCATTTTTTATCAGCCACCCGGTTTATCCTCCTTTTTTCGTTTTTTTTTTTTATTTCATTTCATTTTATTTATTTATTTTCTTTATTTGTGAATGTTTGAAAGTTCGATTTTTCTTCTTCTCTTATTATTTTTTTTTTTAGGCTAGCTTTCCGTTGTGGTTGCTTCTACTTCTGATTGCTGATTTAGTTGTAAATATTGGGCTTCTACTGTTTTAGTTCCAGCAAAACAAAAAGAAAAGCAATACCCATCGGCCAGAACTTAATCATCTCGTATTATTAAACATTTTCACAAAAGCCTTAGTTTATTTAAATTCTTTTTAATTAATTCTAGTTTTATAAAATTTAATTAAATAAAAAAGCAAATAAATTATCCTTTGTTTAAAAAAAAAAAAAGAAAAAACATAGAAAAACATTAAGAAAGAAACCACAACTCTTTTCTTGAATAATAATAATTTTTTTTTTTTATAAAATCAACAATAAGAACCAGGTATAATATAGAGTCAAGGAAATAAACTTTGACACGAGCAGCCTCAAACAAGGATAGTAACAATAATAAAAGAAGTTGAGGAATAATAATATGGAAACACAATATTGAATAAACGTTGACTTTGTCTTATTAAAATATATCTTTTGTCTTCTTTGTTTTCTTTTTTTCTTTTTGTTTTGATAACGATAAAAAAAAACCACTACAACGATATTGACATGACTGTACTATGGACAAAAACCAAGAATCTATTTTTTCTCATTCTTTAAAAAAAAAGAGGATGCGCGTCACATTTTTGTTGTTGTTTTCTGTCATTTAATCTAATTTTCTTTCTTTTTTTTTTTTGCTGTGTTTTTCTTTATTATTATTTTAGCCGATCGAATTGAGTATGATATTCAAAAATAATAATAGAAAAGAAAATGCAAATAAACCTAGGATATTTATTCTATAAACGTAATTCCGTTGTTGCTACACACGTATAACGTAACTGGACATTGAACAGTATTTTTCTTTCTTATTTTCCATAAATTTTTTCTATTTCTCTAAACATATGTGTTCAAGTTAAATAGTTTTTTTCTTTCTTTTTGCTCTATTTTCAATATTTCTTCAAACATTTTATTTATTTATTTTTTTTTTTTGTTTTGCATTATTTAAGTCACTTTCATTTTCTTTTTCTTTTTTTTTTTTCACCCTGATATATCTGCATTGCACAACATACAAAATATAGAATTTCTGTGCTTTTTTTTTGCCAAGCCGAAATAATTTTTTTTTGGTTTTGTTTTTATTATTTATGAGTTTTAAATAGATCGAAAATTATAAAGTAATTATGCCAATTTGCAAAATTTAAACATTTAAATGACGTTAGTCGTTAGTTGAAAACAACAAACAACAATGTTAAAAGTGTGTTTGTAATTAATTCACCTGCATTATATGCAATTTTATGTTAATTACATTGATAAATAAACGGCAATGCTGTTTCGGTTTTGCAGTTGATACAAGAATGACGGTCATCGATCCGTTGATTTTCTGTGTTTTTCTGTTTCTGCCAAAAAAATAACAAATTTTTTTTAAAGATGAAATTTCTGTCGCAGTTTTAGAACATTCTTCTTTTTTTTTATTATTATTATTATTATTACGTTTATTTTATTTTATTTTTTAAATAAAAATATTGATTCAGGAAAAGACAACAAGTAACACAAAAAAAAAAACAACAACAAGAAAACGACAGCCAGTAAATAATTTAGTAAATAATAACGTAAAAAAAGTACAAAAAAAAAAAACGAAAATAATAATAAAACAAAAAATCTAATAAAATATTAAAAATCATAAAACACGAAGACAAAAAAAAAAAACGAAAATAAAATAAAAACAAAAACCAATAACAACAATAGCGAAAAAAAAAAAAAAAGAATAAAAAATGACATAAAAAGGATCTTCTTCATTTTTATTTTATTTTCCCTTTTCGTTTTCCTTTTATTCAGCTACTTCTTCAAAATCAATATTAAAACAAACAACACACCAAAAATGTATTCACTACATCAACATATCAACTATATATAGGCGCATCAAGAAAGTTATATGTATTTTTTTTTTATTTTTTTTTTCGTTGTTTCCTTTCTTTTCATTACATTTCTTCATTGCTCCTTTTGTATTTCTTATAATAAACCGAAGAAGAAAATAAATAAAAACATAACGCAATTGTTAATACGGTTAAAGTAATGTAAAGAATCCCTTTACTCCTTTATAACAACACATAAAAATGTTTCTTTTCTTTTCGTTTTTCGTTTTTTTTTTTTTTGCTTTTTAATATAAATAAACCAAACAACAGTACAGAACGGAACAATAAAAGTAAAATCCGTGCTCATAAAAGTGTCGCTTCGCTTTTCTTCCTTTTTTTTTTTTTTTATTCGCGTTTATCAAAAATAAAACGGTTTAAATAAATTTTCTTTTTTTTTGTTTCTTATTTAATTCTTTTATTAATAATAATAATAATAATAATAATAATAATAATAATAATAATAATAATGCATACGACAAATTTATTTCACTTCTAAAACCACCACTGAAAAGCTACTCAAATATGTTTTTTTTCAATTTTTATTTCCTTTTATTTGTTATTTTTCGTTCCTTCATTTTAATTATTATTTAAACAGTCGCTAAGGTATGAGTTTTAATTGAGAAAACAGTACAAAAGATTAATTTTTTTTTCTGTTATAGCAAATAAACAAAATTATAATAGTAAAACGAAAAAGAAAAAAAGCTTCCATCCTGAACGTTAACGTTATTCAAATTTGGTTTGATTTTTTATTTGCAGTGTGAGCACAAAACCACGGATTTTCTTTTTACCATCATAAAACGTGCAAAAAAAAAAAAAAAAAAAAGAAAAAAGAAAATCTAAACAAAAAAAAAAAAAATAAATAAAATAAAATAAAATTGTTATCCGCCATTTTGATAGAAGAAAAAAATATAAAATTTTCTTTATATAATATATTTTCGCTTCTCTTGTGAATCAAAATATCTTTCTTTTTTTTTATTGTACAAAAAAGAAAAGAAGAAATATTATTATTATTAATAGAAATTTATGTATTATATATAAATCGAAATATATATTATATACATTGTATATACAAGTGAATTTTACAAATTTTCTAAATATTTTCTCTCTAGTAAAAATTTTCTTTCCTACACATTTTCAACTGAAGCTGTTTCTACCGCTGGTTGCCGCTGTCGCTTCTGCTACCAACTGCTTTGTCTTTATTTTATACTCAAACCATTTTTTCTTCTTATATTTCTTCTTATTCTTCTTCTTCTTCTTCTTCTTCTTCTTTTTGCAATTTATTGACTTGCTTATTTCCAGGTGATTGAATATTTTCCTAACGATTACAAATGCTTGTTTTACAAATTAAATTACAAAAGAGCAGAAAATGGAATACAAATAATGATGAAACAAAATATGTCTAGCCAGACAAGAATATTATTAAATCGTTCGGCAAAGTAACAGAAACAAATAAAACAAAAAATGCTGATAAACATTATCAAAAAGTTAAAATTAAAACTTACCTCAGGTGATAAAACTATTTTCTTATTCGCTCCAATGTGAAAATATTAATTAATTTCTTTGATTCACGTAATTACGTAATTTATTTATTCTTTTTTTATTTATTTTTTTTTTTATTTAATTAATTTCGCTAAATTCTATTATAAAGAAAAAATAATTAATTTTCTTTTCTTTTGGTCTTGACAAATTGACACTTTTGCCGTTTTTTAAAATGTATTTAAAAAAAAAAAAAAACAACAACAATTTTGAATTTAATTAATAAATTAATTAATTGAAAAAGCAAAAAAAAAAAAGAAAAAAAGAAAGGTAAAACAAAAATTTATGAGAGAAAATAAAAAACCTCCTTTTTAGCACATTATGTATTTTTGAACACTTTGAACCTTTTTTAATAAACCAATAACATTAACCATTTAACTGATTTAATTTTAATTTAATTTTTGTATTTTAATGTTCTGTTTTTTTAAATATATTTTGCGGTTGTTATTTATTAATAGACAATTTTAAGGATTTAAAAATTAAAAATTAAAACATAAAAAACAAATAAGACTCAAGAGCACAACTGTAAAGATGAAAATTCCAACTGAAACTGATGCGGGTAAATGAAAACGATAAAGATTGGAATTATGCTGCTGCTGCTGCAACAAAAAAGTTCGTGTAAAAAAAAAAGAAAAAAAATTATTTTATTTTTTTTTGTGTTTTCATACCCCACCATCTACTACTACTATGACTACTAATACTACGAGTCATAAAAACAAGTAACGAAAATAATTAATAAAAGTAGTATATTATAAAATATGATAAAATAACTAAACGGTGGGGAAATTTTGATAACGTATTAAAAGGAAACTTTGGTGCTGCTGCTACTGCTGCTAAGGGGTACGAACTACGTCATCATTTTGTGAACAAAACAGCAATGCGTTCAATGTTGATTATGATGGCGGGGTGAACTTTTTCTTAGATTCATATATATGAGTTATGTTAAGTGAAGATGCGTCTGCGGGGCTACGAAAATTCTTAATTTTAAATAAAAAAATCAGTTAAACCAAAAAGAAAACAGAAATGGAGGTAAAAGGACAATTTGCGAATAAAGAAACAAAAACGAGAAAAAATTCTAAGAGTGAGTATAAAAATTTATTTTTGTTTTTTGTTTTTTGTTTTTTATTTTGGCGCATGATTGTTTTCCTTATCAATCGGCTAAAGCAGTGGTTCTTAATATTTCCATTCTAATCTTCTAACATAAGATAGCGAAATATATTTGTGGACTAATGCGAATTTGTTTTATTAATCGGAATGTGGTTGGACAATTATTACAAAGCAAAGCAAACTTTTTTTCAATCATTAAAACTGTGCCATTTAAAAGTTTTAATAAAACTAGAGCAAGCTTTTAGCAAAGCTTTCTAAAAATAAAAAACCTCCTGTAACCCTATAAAGATTAAAAGCCACTGACGGTTAAAGAAAAGAAAAAAGAAATTTGGAAGGTATGTGTAATAAAAGGAAAAACGGGCCAGGAGAAAATATAATGACGTCAGATCGATATGCTCTACTAGTAAATAAAAAGCGACTTACGTTCACATTTTTTTCACATTATTGCTTTGTGTTTATCATAGGTGTCACTCTAAACAAACGGTTTTTGTGTTTGCTATAGAAAGTAGCAACAGCACTTATTGCTTATTATTTATCTTTATCGTGAATCACGTTTATTAATAAGGAAAAACGGTTTTTGCGAAATAAAATGTATTTATTTATTTAATTAATAAAAAAGAAGTTTATTTTGTCTTTTTTTTCATTTAGAAGTCTAAAGCCACTTGTCTTCTTTTGTAAATACAATCATCTTCCAAGGCGCACGTTATTTCGTTAAGGCGTTTCTCTCGTTATTACATTTTAGGTAAATTTTGGTTCTGCCACATCCTTTACATTGTTTCATTTCTTCATGTATTCATTGATCATATGAAATTTTGACACTTTCATTAGATGACCGCAACGGACAGTGTTGTTCTCTAGTTATTTTCTCATTCAAAAAATTTATTTTTGTTATTTAAATTTTTATTTGTCCTCCGCAGACATTTTTTCAAAGGTTTCAAACCCAAATTGAAGCCAAAAATGCAACACAATAACCGTGTGTCTAAAAATAAACAAATTTTGTTAAATCTGTTTTAAGAATCAATGCAAAAATCAATCAAAAAATATTCACGTATTAATTGAATTTGAAAAATGAAAAAAAATTAATGGTAAATAATAATAAAAAATAAAAAATGAAATAATATTCACACTCAAATATTTATACTAACTACAAAAAAAAAAAAAAAAAACATATTTAATATGCACAATACAATATTTATTATTTATTTGTATAATATTTCTCCTCATTAAACGCGTATTCAATGGATTTTTTATTTTATTTATTTATTTTTTCTGCCAATTTCAATAGAATTTAAATTAGCAAGAAATTTATCAATTGTTCTTTTATTTTCTTTCAGTTAAATTCATAATTTATATTTATTATTATTATTATTATTATTATTATTATTATTATTATTATTATTATTATTATTATTGGTACCCTATGATATGCAGACACAAAAAAAAAAAAAAAAAGTTTCTTTGCCGTTTAATTTGCTTCTTTTTTTTTTTTTTTTTTTCTTCTTTCAATTAAATTTAAGCTAGACATTTCAAAGCGAAAGTTAATAAAATATTTGAATAAATCAGCATTGATTTAATTTATTAAATAATATTTGTCTGAAAATTACCTGGGTAATTTTATATATTGTACGTAAATGGAAATTCACCTGGTGTCTAACTTTAATCTTTCTATATTTCATTGGAAGAATAAACTTTCATTACTGTATGGTTTTACTGAATTCTTATTAATTAAAATCATATTTCTAATAACTCTTATCTGTTATATCATAAAATAAAACATAATATCTGTGGAAATCCACACATAATCAATTAATTTAATAAATGGGTGGAATTTTCTTAGAAATGTTTCACAAAAAAAGAAAAAAAGAAAAAAAATTAAACTAAAAAATCGATATAGCTCGTCACCAACGAAACCGATTAGAGAGAAAATCAGAAATAACAAGATCAAACATAGCAAACGTAAATAATTCTTATTGTTGCTTTCGAATATATTTGCAGATTTAATGTATATTTAGAACATAGGTCACAAGTCTTCAGAAGAGTACTTAGATGATCAGATAATACAGTAAATACAAAATATTTAATATACAGTCCCGTCGTTTGTCAATATTAACTCCCTATTCCAATCATGGAAATTTAATTTAATATTCTTCATTGCATTTGACACAACTTCAGGAAATGACAGCATCAATAATTTTTCTTCAGAATTTTTTTTTTTTGTAAGTTTTCATACCGTAAGATTCAGTCAGTTCACATTAGCTTGATAGATCCGTTTCGTAAATGTTTTGTGAAGCTTGTGAGCTTCTTGCGACTTTTTGTTAAATAAAATATTCGGAACTTAGTAGTTTTGTGATCTGGATCATGGATAAAAATTTTTTTCTTTTAATTGTATAAATTTTTCGGTTATGGCAACATTTTATCCTTTTTTTCATATGATAATTTATGGACATTACAAGCCATAGCTTCTTACTTCAAATAACAATCAATGCTGGACCTTGATCTAGGAGTTAAATGTGTTTTCCGAAAAACTTCTAGACACATGATAATAGGTGGGTAGTTTCAGTCTGAGACCTACATATGTACATCACATATCATGACGATTCTTTATTATTAAAAATTTCTTTAATATTGTATCGTCGAATAAAGGACTTTGCGTATTAAATTTCAAAAAAAAAAAAAATTATTTTATAGTAAACACAAAATATTTTTCTTCTTTTTTTTTGTTTTGTTCTCTAATCTTGCAAACATATTTACAAAAAAAAAAAAAAAAAAAAAAAAAGAGTCTAAAAATAAAATTACAAATTATGATATTATATTTTTTTTTTTTTTAAATAAATATTATGATAAGACAAACAAAAAGTAAAACATAAATTCAATTATCAAATGAAAACTAATCAAAAATAATTTAATTGAATTCATTTAATATCTAAAGTAGAAATATTGAAATCAATTTATGTTTATCAAAAAGATTTTTATCGAAATAATAAATAGCAAAATTGATTGAATTTCTTATTTATAATTAAAAATTAAAAAAAAAGTATAAATACCTGTGTTTGATTGACAAATATTTTGGGAACCGTTTTTCAAAGCATATAATAAGGAATAATTTTGTTAGAAGAGTTTATTCTTAAACGTTGAAAATTATAAAAAAAAAAAAAATGAAATTTTTAATTTTATTATTGTGTGTGGCAGTGGCATTAGTGCAATCGGCTAAACTGGAACCAAAGGAGAAAGCACGTAAGTTCGGTTCGCCCACAATTAAATATCCATTTAATTAATTTTCATTACTTTATGAACCAGGTGAACGTCTCCGCAAATTACTGATGGATGGTGATCTTGATCTACAATCATTTTTAACAATTGATGAAGCATTAATGATCCGAGTAAATAATTTCCGTCATAATATGACATATGGTGTTGGTGAAGAAGAAATTATTTTGGCACCAATCCAAATCGATCAATTTGATTCAGACTTTTCTTTAGGTGGAACAGCTTTCAGGTATTATTTTCGATCACATTATGTCATTTTGTAAAACAATTTTAATTTTTTTTTATTGTTTATTTTTTTTTTTTTTTTATTTAATTTTTATTATCCAGTTTAGCTGGTCCAATTAAGAATATTTTCATTGCTAATTTAGACAAATTTATTGTGGATCAATTAACATTAGATTTCTATACGTTCCACTTACAATATGCATTCACTTTCCCTGATGTTTTTGCTAGTGGTTGGTACGATCTCTATGGCAAATTAGGAAATCTTATTCCAATTTTCGGAAAAGGCGACTTTACTATGGAGCCAATTGGTAAATAATTTTTCATACTTTCCTTTTTGAATAATAATAAGTGACGTAGTTCCGATTATAATAAAAATTTATTTATTCATTTTTATCTGATAGATGTACATGTAAACGGTTATGCCGATATAACAACAGATGAAGACGGTTTCGTTCATATGACAGATTTCCACATGATTGTTGGAATAGAGGATTTCAAATCAAATATTGAAGGTTTATTGATAGGTGACGATCTAAGTATATTATTGAATGCTGTCATTCAAGATTTAGTACCACAAATGATCAATAACCAACATCAAATGATATCAGAAATGATTCGTGAGATGGTTATGCCATTAGCAAATGCTAAATTGAATACATTAACATTACTTGATTTCATTACATGGATTATGGCAACACCTACAGGCTTCCCAATTGAACCAATTAATTAATTAAAAGAAGAAAAAAATGTGAAAAATAAACAATAAAATGCATAATAAATAGTTTTTTATACAAAGAAATTGATTTGTTATTTTATATTACTTCGACAGTTATTTGTATTGATTTTATATCCAATAATTCAGGCGTCACTGTTCCGGTTAAAATCCGCTGGTGACATTCACTTCTATTAATAACCCAGTCAACATAAATTAACAGTAATTTCTAATATTTTAACGATTTATTGTTAAATTACGTTACGTTAAGTTAAATAACATAAAAAATGATAAAAAAAAAAATAAAAAAAATTATGTTTTTTTTAGATATACGGAATAATTTCATAGTCGTAGTGCAGAATTCATAGCACACAAGTTCAAATTACATTTATGTTATCATTAACGTCATTTGTAAATTAAATTTATTGAAATCCGTTTTTAAAGTGAAATTCTATTGAAATTACACCAACTAATTTTTAATTATTTCTTATATAAAATTTTTAAACAAGTTAACCTTCATTACAATTTTTCATAAAATTTTTATTTAATTTCGTTTATGTCATTTGTCTAATAATAATAATAATAATAATAAAAACAAAATTTTTGAAAAACTTGTTAAATATTAAATTCCGCTTACCAATCTTTTTATCTCTACTTCTAATATCATTTTAAAGCTTTTAAAGGCGGTTTTTTCCATCAATTTTTTTATTTAATATGACTCACCAAATCGTATTGATTAAGTAAATAAATAAATAAATAAATAAAAACGAAAAACGAAATCATTAAAATAATAATACCAAAAATAAAAAAATAAAAAATCTACCAAACAACAACAACAACAACAACAACAACAACAACAACAACAACAACAACAACAACAACAAAAAATTAATAATAATTAAAATAGATTATTCGATTGAATTAATAAAAATTAAAATTATAATCAATAAAAAAAAAATTCTAATGCATTGTTAATATTAATGTGAAAGAGAAATAAATAATAATAATAAAAAAAAAATTCTAATTAATTCAAGTCACACATTACAAATGTGTCAATTCGTTTTATTTATTTATTTAATTTTTTTTTTTTTTGTTTATAAATTAAATTGTTTTTTTTTTTTTTTCTTTTAAACGGATATCCATATTTTTAATTTTTCCTTTTAATTAAATTAATTTATTTTACCAGCAAACATAATGAAAAGGGTCAATGATATTAAAGTATATTTGCTGCGGACTCACGTATAGACATTTTTATTGTCACACTGTAATACAATTTCATGTTTAATCATGATCGTTTGCTATATGTATTGAACATTTTGCATTAAATTATTTTATATATTTTTTTTAATCCAGACTATTGATGCTGATACGTAATATATGCTAAGGTTAAAAGAGCTGAAATAAATAGTTTAATTATATGGTAATAATTTCCCCTTTAAACACTCTCGTTTTTTTTTTTTTTTTTTTTTTTTTTCTTAAAAAAATGTCATACATATGGCATCGTTGCAAAAATAAAAAAAATAATAATAATTATTATTATTTTATTAATATTACATCTAATTTATTTATTTTTTGTTTTAATTGGTATTTTTACAAAGAATTTTTATTGTTTATGAAATTTAATCAACAAAATTTAACAAGAAGATAAAGATGAATAAATAAAAATAGAATAAACACAGAGGAAAAACGAAAAGAACAAATTCGTATAATCAAAAAAAAAAAAAAGTTGTATTGTTTCTGTGTTCTCCCCCACTATTCTATTCGTTGACTATAGTGATTTTTGCGAATTCTCATTAAAATCATTCAGGTGTTGACAACCTACTTAAAGTTGTTTACTGCTTTAATGTGAAAGCAAACAGTCGTTAATTTTATATTGCTTTTCTAGTTAATTTAATTAAAAATAATAATATTAATATTTTTCATATGAAATTGGCTTCTTTTTTTTTCATTTAATTTTTCATATTGAATGATTATATCGTTGAATAATGTTTACGCCACATGCATTCAGCATTTTTGTTTACAAAATTCGCAGAATAATATGGGCTGGGTCACAACTACTAATATACATTTCAATTTTTTTTTTCCTTTTTCTTTATTTTCATGCCAAAAATAAAAACGCACGCGCTTCAATAGGATAGGAACTTTCATTTTAAACTTAACCTATAAATAATATTAATAATTATTTCATATTAAACAGAAATAATATTTATAATATATGAATGAAAATTGATGAAATATTAATTTATTAACATATTTATCGATGCAACTGAAATGGATGTGCCGTCAAAAAGAAATGCATTTTTTATAAAATGAGAAAAAGACACATGGATTTCGTTTGCAAATAATAAAACAAATAAATTCACAGTTCACACCGGTTCACACCAATACCAATTTACTAAACATTTTTCCTGAGAATTCGTCTCAATTTTTTTTTTCCATTTATATATATATATTTATATATATATATACCCTTTCTCAATAATATTAATGCAAAACAAAACACAAAGAAAAAAGCCATGATATTGTATATAGCTTTACTATTTACACTTATTACGTTATGTTAAAATATGAAAATATATCTGTCTTTATTTGTCACCTAATATTAAATGTTTCGTTTGATTTTTTCTATGATTCACAGTAAAATTGGTCAGTCCGTTAAAAACTTTACAACGGTAAAGGTTAAAGTGAATGAATCGCATTTTAAAGATTACATTAAAGTTATTAAAATTTATTTTGTTTATTTTAGTTAAAAGTTAAAATTACCTTAATATTTCTAATTAGGTAAAATAATAAAATTGAATTAAATTATTACATTAAAGAAAAAATAATAATAGTACAGTAAAAGATGATTCATGAGTTGAATTAAGTGATTTTTATTTATTTATTTTTTTTTTAATTACATTTCCACGAATTATTGATATATTTCATCATATTAATAATAATATAAATAAATTACAGAGTGTTTTAGTGTTTAATTTAAATTAAATAAAACCGTGTCGTTTGTTTTTAGTAGTGTGCGACTTATTTTGTGTTTTTGCTCTCAAACTTTAAACAGGTGACATTGCTTACAGAATTATACTAATCAAAAAAAAAAAAAAAACAATTATTTCTACGAAATTTAATTTAAGTTATTACAAATAATAATTTTTTTTTTTTTTATATCTATAAAAATGTAATTATTTGTATGGAATATATAAATTCATATTTAAAACGTTAGTTTTTTTTTTGTTTTTTTGTTTTGTGTAAATATTTATTTAAATGAAAAAAATAGTGCTCAGAGTAATAACAAAATAAATTTAATTAAATTAAACGTAACTAAAAATAAATAGAAAACTAAAGCAAAGCAAAATACTTTACCAAAATGTTTAATCAAAGGAATATTCTAAATATATTATTTATAATAATAATAAATTCGATACGATGGTCATCATGTATTGACCATTGCTCATCACATAAATATATAAAATCATTAAATACAACACATATGCAATTTACAAAGGAGCCAGTGTATCAGGAGTATGCTGTTTTAGGTCAATTTAAATCCTTGCATTGCTGTGCCAAAGGGTATAGGAGTATTGAGTGGTGAGTAAATATTAAACAAATGGTGATAATTAAATTAAAATAAAAACCAAAAAAAAAATTAAATTTTAATTAGTTTTTCTACGTATTTATTGAATTTTCAATTTCATTGCGATTCGAAATATTTATCTCTTTGTTTTTTAAAATAACATATTTCAATGATGAATATTAATTATAGTTTGGCCTGACAAATTGTTACAAATAATTTACAAAATTAATTTTAAATATTTGAATATTTTATATAATAAATCAAATTTTATGTTTTTCCATATATTTTGGTTTATAAATCCTATTTTTTTATTAAATGTTTCTAATTAACATTTAATATAAAATGTTTGATTTATTTCGATGGCTTTTATCACCAGTCATTAACAAAATGTTACATAAACGCTTGCAAAAATTAAAATTTTAACAAAATTTATTTTTATTGATTTGGAAACTATTTCTCATTTAATATATTTATGTATTGGATTCATTAAAACTTTTATTGCTAAAAACAGCAAACGCTTCGCGACAAAATGATCATTTGAATTTAGTACAGAAAAAATAAAAGAAATTTCACATAATTTTTTTTTTTTTGATTAATTATTATCTCCTAATTATCATGTTATATTGATTCGTTAATCGAATATTTTTTTAAGTGACTTTCATGTTTAATTTTTGTCTAAATATTTTGTTATATTAACACCTAATATGTGTCTAATGTTTTGATTTTATTTAAATTCTGTGTGTTGTATAAATTTTCATCTGTTTCGGTGAAATTATAATTAAATAAGAATTTTTCATAAAAAGTCTTACAATGAAAGTTCAAAAATATTTTCTTTTATTTAAGCACATTTAAACAGCTTTTTACATTTTTTTAAATATATATATGTATATGCAAAACCAAGCGAAGCTTTCTTAAGACATAACCGCTGTTAAACAGTACTTAAGACAGAGAAACACTGTTTCTGTAGCATTTTACATACATACGTTTACTGCTGTTGAGTAATTTTTCTATTTTTCGGTTATTATGGCTGTAGTTACTCAGCTGTACTGCTAAAATGATACAAAAAAAAAAAAAGTAAAAGAAAAATAACTAAAAACTCTATTTCTATTGCATAAAATTCTAATAAAAAATGTTTTTTCATGCTAATTTAAATTATAAACAAGAAAATACATTTATTTTTTTTTATTAAATTTATTTACTGTTTTACCTCATAGTATTTATTTAATTATAACTAGAAATACACTAATTAGTAATTACATAACATTATTTCATTGGAAAAAACATTTTATTTAAAAAAAAAAAAAAAAATTTATTTTACTACTTTAGTTTTAATTTTTTTATTTGGCACTTTTACTATTTTTGATTATTATTATTATTATTATTCCTACGATAGATTAATTATAATATTGAATTAGTTATATTATACAAGTAAAATAAATAAGAATAAACAACAAAAATGTATGCATGTACGGTGAATTTTCTATCAGTTTTTTATTTGTTTATAATTTTAACGAGGTAAAATTTTCTAATTATTTTTAACTCTGACTAAACTTTTGCTTATTAATTAAAAGTTTATTATTACTATTGTTTTATTTTTTTTTTGTTTGTTTACATAATTTTATTATTATTAGCGAGATTTGTTTGTTTATTTATTTATTTTTTATTTTTTACCAATTACTGATACATAAATTTTGCTAATTCATTTATTAGTCTGATTGTTATTTGTATAGTCGAGTACTTATTAAGAATTAAGGTGTTTCAAGGAGATGAGGATCTTTTACTAGTTTTTATTGTAAAAACGCAAAAAAAAAAATTTTTTTTTAGCTAAGCTGCAATTAAATATAATAATGATTCATCAATTATTATTTTTTTGTACAAAAAAGTTATTTTTAAATTACCATTTCTTTAATTAATTATTATATAGATTCTTTGTACATAATGGATATTATATTTTCTATAAATATATTTTGATATTACATAATTGCTTAATATATTCATATTTGCAATGTTATAAATTTTATAAGTGAAATTATCTCTAAAAATACATTTTCTGCTTAAAAAAAAAAAGATTTTCTTTTTCTTTTTTTTCTTTTTTTGTTTGTAAAGGAAAAAAAAATTACATAAGAATAATTCTTGGTAAATAATTTCATTTTTGTTTATTCTAGTTAGTTAAAAAATTATGTAATTTTAACAGAAATTTAATAAAACAATACGACACAAATACAGTGTAGATAGCTACTGTTTTATTTTGATATTAGTCAAATTACCTTTTAATATAATAAAACATGAATTTAACTCTAAATTATATAAAGAAAAGAAAAGAAAAGAAAAAGAAAATCTTTAGATTGCATTAAACGTAGAATGTCGGTTGTTCATTGTGTTAATATTTTTCATTTATTTAATTACTTTGAATTAGTAGTTTTACTCATTTTTATGTTTATGTTTATGTTTATGTTTTTTTTTCTTTTAATAACAGATACGTGAAATTAATTAATTAATTAATTTTTTTTTTGTTCCTTAGTTTGTTTAAATCAAATTTCATATCATACAAATATTGTATCCGAAGAAGGAACTGCCTGAGTGTTTTTTAATTTTATTTATTTTTTTTCTTTTTCTTTTTTAATGACATTTAAGGTTTCTTTTCATTTTTCTCCTCTTATATTTGTATTTCATTATTATATTTATTTATTTATTTATTTTTCTGTTTCTTTTTTTTTCGTCTTTAATTAAATTATTTCTTAGAAATATTTATATGAAATAAAATAAACAAGTAAAATGTTAAGAATAATGGAACAAAAAAAAAAAAAAAAAAACGTTAAGTATTGTACTGAGTAATAAAAACTGGTTTAATAATTAAAGTGAAAAAATAAAATAAATATAATTTACTAGTACTAGTCTTACTTAAATAAATAAATAAATAAATAAATAAAAAAAAGTTAAGTAGAATCATCGTTTTATATTTAATTAAATATAATTGACATTACGGTGTGTGTGACCTTTATACTTAATCCGACCAGAATTAAATTAAACTAACAACATTACTGGCTGCTCATTATTTTTAAATTTTTGGTTTGTTTTAATGTTTTTAATGTTGTGTCAACGGGAAATTTAATTCGTTTTCACCCAAAATGAATAAATCACCGTGTATATGATTATTTGTTTATATGTTTTAAGAAATTTGTTTTATTTATTTTTTATTTTACAAAACAGTTAATAATGATGATTAATATAAGAAAGACTCATTGTTTATTCCTCTTGTAGATTTTTCTTCCTTTTCTTTACTCAATAGATGACGAATAAACAAATTTTTTTTTTTATTTTTATGTAAATTTTTCTTTTTTCTCTCTCTCTCTCTATTTCTGTGGATTTTGTGTTTTTTTTTTAATTTTAATTTAATTTTTGTGTTGAATGAATCATATTTTTTCCTTCGTTTTTTTTTTTTTTTTTTTTTTTAAATATATAATAATAAAAAATAATTCACCAGACATTTTGGCAGTGTCTTATGATTGGCGTCTTTTTTTTTTTTTTTTTTTTAATTTTATTTGCTTGTTTTATTTATTTTTTAAATTGTCTTTAAAATAAAAAAAAAATTTTAATTTGTTTGATACAAAACAATTTTACAAATTTATTTAACATTTGTTGTTATCAGAGATTTTCTAAATTATATTTTATTAAAGATTTATTTTATTTATTTGTTTTGAATTCTTTGAATTTGTCTTCTTGGTTGTGTCTTTCTTTGATATTTAATGTTTTTATTTAATTTTATTTAAATTTTGAATTAATCAAGGACATATTAATATATTTTGCATGATTATTATTACATTTAATGTTGGCTGTTGCTGTTGCTGTTTATTATTATTATTATTTTGATTCCTATTTATATAATTATTCAATTTATTTTAAATATTAAGTTGTTTTCATAGCAATGGTAATTTTAAATTTAACGGTTATTATTATTATTATTGATAAGTTTCTATGGAATTTAATTGAAAACAAAAACAGTTTAGCATATTTTGTTGATGTTTTTGTTATTATTGTCAAGGTTAGTTATTTAAATATTTAACTATATCAAAGATCTATGAATTAAAGAAATTAATTTGTAATGCAGGTTGTTGTGGGTTATACATGTTTGTTATCGATGCTTACACAATAGTATTTAATGCAAATAAAGAGAACACACAATACTAATTAATACATTATTGACGCATTACAATAAAAAAATATTTTTTGAAGTTTTCGTGGCCTCAAAAATATTATATAAAACGAAACAAAAAAATTTAATTATTAAGTAGTTTCACAAGAAAAATTTATATCAAGTATTATTCGTTGAAAAATATAAATTGTACTTGCGGTTTTATTTTAATTAATTTTAAAGGAACGCACATAGTACGTACATTATATATATAATTAATAGAAATAGGAATATATGTATGTATATTAGATGATTTCATAATGTTGTTTCTGTTTAAAAAACATTAAAGTTTAAACTAAAAAATAATTTGTTAAAATAGAAAAGTGTTTTCGAAAGTTTTTGTTTTTCCACCGAAAAATACTTTGTGTAAATAATTTTAATTAAATATTTTTTTATATTTATAATTCATGACACTTGAACTGTGTTAATTTTTATTTTAATCACACGAAAAAAAAAGAAAGAAAAATAGAAGCTTTTAAAGTTGTTTATTTTTTCATTCTAATTTATTTTTATTTTTAATTGAATTAGATTAATAAAGAAAGATGTTTACATTAAACATAATTTTTTTTTTTTTTTGTTAATTTAATTAATTTATTCCAGATAAGACAACAATTCATTAACGTTTGAATATTTAAGTTTTCTGTTTTATGTTATAAAAAAAAAAAAAAAGAAACAACTCCACAAAATAAATATGCTGTTTATATTAAACGAATTTATGTTGTTATAATAAATATGTAATGAAGAGTTTACCTTTTTCTTTTCTTTCTTTTAAATTATATAAATATAAAATTATCTATTATTAGCCAATATTTTTGATGATAAACGAAATAAATTTATTATATTTAAACCGAAAGAAGAAAGGAAAGGCAAAATTATAATAAAATTTGTTGTATTTCTTAGAATGAATTAAACAAAACTAAATTTAAAATTCAATTATTATTATTATTATTAAAAGTATTTTAATGAAAAGCACACTAAAAAAAAAAAAACAAACAAATATTTTTGGAATTTAATTATCGGTTTTTCCTTCAATCAAATTAAATGCAACAAGTAGGTAATTTTTGTTAAATTATTACCACAATATATTGTGCGGTTTTTAGAATTTTATAATTTTTACATATTTATCCATTCAAGGTTTTTTATTTATTTATTTTTTATATATATATATTGTGTCATTAGCATAATTTATAATAATTTAATTTTATCGTAATGTTAAAAATGTGTGGGGTTCATAGGAAATTACCTGATTATTTAGAATACCATGTGTTTCACCTATAGATCTTTATGATAAATTTTTGCAAAATTTTAAATGAATTAATGAACTTTTTATATCGCGAAAAGAAGCTTCCAAGTCTTGATTTTTATTGTTATTTGAAAAGAAACCCAACTATAAATTACGTAAATAAAAAAAACAAATCACGTCATTTTTTAAATTAACATTTTTTTTTTTTTTTTTGGTTTTTTTTTATTTTACTTAAATTCTCAATGAACGGTTAATGACGTAAGATAGTTTCTGTTCATGAAATCTTTATGCTGTTTTTGTGTATTAAGAAATTAAAAGGAACTGCTTAATTACATAATTATTTATAAACGTATGCGATGTTAACATGAAATTGCGGGGTTACGTGCATTTAATCAGTTTTATTGCAATAATTTGAATGATGTTTTTTGAAAATTTTGTATTCTATTGCACTTCTCTCATCAAATGTGATTAGTTTTGTCTATTAAAATTATATAACAATATTATTTCATTCTTTACCACTAGCCAGTATGTTTATTTAAGCTCATGCACAACTTTCGAGGTAATATTTTAATTATAAGAAAGTAAAAGTGTGTGATAAATTTTATTAATTAAAGCTTTAAAATAGAAAATCACGTTTAACAAACTTTTAACTGCTAACTTTTCGTTTATATACACGGAGAGAATTTTGGTTTCTATGCCAATCCATTTAGCTTATTGAGAAAAAAAAAACCGAAATAATTTCTCGATTTAAATTTATTTTGTTTGTTTATTTGTGTAGTGTTAATTTCTTAGTTTAAGAAAATGTTTTAATAAAATAAGAAATAGTTCTCTTGTAACAAGAATCATGCAAGATTTTCTTGATTCAATTCATAATTTCTGTGTAGTTAGAAAATAATTCTTTCCGTGTAGATAAATCAATGTTGGTTTAACATTTTTTTTTTCAATCTAATCAATAATAATCTTATTCATTTCTTTCAATTAATAATTACTTAATCATAAAAACGAATAAAAAATAATCAAAAAAAACCAAAACAAAATGGCTAATGACTCATTTAACAAATTATAACTGACGTTAGTAGCAAAGAAAACGTATTAACCAGTTGCAGGAAATGAATAAAATAAAATCACAGCATTTATAAGGTGAAATAATACAAATAAAATAGAGGAGAAAGAAAGAAAGAAAGAAGAAAAAAAAAACAATAAATAAGTGGTCAATTCTTATATTTTTTTTTTAAGATTAGATTTTTTTTTATTCTTTTATTATCTTTTTTTTGTTTTTTTTTTTTTTTTGTTTATGTTATTGTTGTTGTTGTTGCATGTTTGTTAACACATTCGTTATGATTACGTCTAATAAAAGTTATTATCGTTGAAACGTTTATGTTTTCTTTTTATTTACAAAAGCGTCAACATTTAAAGTAAACAATTAATTTATAAAATCAATCGTCACCGAGTTAATTGTTTAATATTTTTTCTCTCTAAGATAATTATTAAAACACGCTTAGCGCTATTAAAAATGAATGAAGAAGTTAATAATAATAATAAGAAGAAGAAGAATAAGAAAAAACTAAATTCTTTAATGTAAATGAGGGGTTTTTCTAAATTTTTTGCTCTTTATAAATTATGGGTTTTTAACGTTTCTTTAATAAGTTTACTTTTAAATTATTCTAATTACACGCGGTGAGCAATTGTAATTGTTTTTCCTTTTTTTATTTTTAAATTATATCAATAAACTTATTTAATTTTTTTTATATATATATATATTATGCCTTACCCTCGATTATCTTTAGCATGAACGAACATGCATTATAAGATAATACCTTTATATTTCATTGTAAGTAAAATTAAAAGTAAATAAAAAAAAAAAAAGAAGAAGAAAAAAAAGAAAAATTATTATTTAACTGTTAAAACTAATAATAAAATGGTTAACGAAATAACTTGACTTAACTTAACTTAACTTAACTTTTTACCCCCAATTGAGTTCATTTTTATTTTTATATTTTTTTTTTCAAACGGAATGACTTTTTTAGGGTGGCAACATCATAAAAATGAATTATTATTCTTTAAAATAAATGAATAAATAAAATTAAAAATATTTTTGTGGCTGTTTTGTTCTTCATGCTGTTGCTGTTGTTTTTTGTATTTTTTTCGGTTACCTTTTTGACACATGCCGAATAATAAATATATAAAAATGAAACACTTTCTTCTTATTATATACTACATACATAGGTAATGTATTATATACATTATAGTTGACCTCTGCATATACTATATATATATTTTCCTTTTTTCTCCTTCTTTTATTTTATTGTTGTTAATTTATAAAAATTTAATTTTTCTTTTCATCTATTGTGTAAACAGGTAAAAAAAAATGGTAAACAAATTTCCTGGATTTCTGTTGAAACGCTTTTGGGTTATTTTCTGTTTATTTAAAGTTTTTTTCTTTTTTTTTTTATTTTCTTATTATTATTGTACGAAGGTGGAATATAGGTGACAAGTATATTATGTACATATAAGAAAAGAAAAAATTGTAAAATTTCTGTACATTTATTTATTAAATATTCATAGAAATTTCATTATAACGTTTTTGTGTTAAATTTTATTTAAAGATATGAAAGCAATTCTCTCTCTCTCTCTCGCTACACTTTTTCGTTATTATTATTATTATTATTTATTTATTTTTTTTGTCGTTGCTTATAATTATTATAAATAAAATACAAAGGTGTATATTGCTTATACAATTACTCAAACATAATAAATTTATAATTATCTTCTATATACTAAATAAATAAAAAAAAAAAAATCATTTTAATTCTGTTTTAATAATAAATTAAATTTCAATTATAAATAAGTGTTTTCCTGTTCGTTTATTTCTTCATCATCATCATCTTCTTCTTCTTTTAATTAAGATGTCAAAGATTTTTTTTTTTTTTTCGTTTTACGTTTTTTAATCGGGATACTAAATGTGTTTGTTTTCTGAATTTTTTTTTTTTTAAACATATAAAGAAAGGAAACAATAACGAGAACATAATAAAAATTCTTAGAAAATTTGTATTAAAGTTAAAAAAAAAAAATCAACCCTCTTGACTGAATTTCTTTGGTCAAACAGAAAAGAAATCAAGAGAAAACATGAAAAAAAAATGATTCTATTCTTTAAACAAACAGCGAAATTATTGAGAATTTAAAATTTATGCTTTTTAAGTATTTTGCGCATGCGCCCAATATAGAAACATTTTCATCTGTCATCTTTTATTAAAAATCATATTTTTTCGTACCGTTTCTTTCCTTTTTCTCATTAAATGAATCTTTTTGTTCTGTATAGAGCAACAGAAGGACAAAAAGATGACAGCTGGAGTTCACTTTTTTTTTTATTCATGCGTTAAAAATACAACAACAAAAAAGTAACAGGGTAGTTAAATTTTAATTCTTTCTTGTTATATTTATTGTACTTTAGTTAAGTTACTTCAAGGTACTTTGCCCACTTAAAATATAATAATAAAAAATTTTAAAAAAAAATCTGAAACTATTTGTGTCAGATTGAGACTCGTTTTTCAAAATGTATCTCTTAGAGTTTTGTTGGTTTACTTGGTTTAAATTTATAAAAATTTAATATATAAAGAAGAAAACCCTTTTTTATAAATTCGCTTACCTCTGTTGAATTCACCAATAATCTACAATACTTTTACAGTTTTTATAAAGCTTAAGGTTGAACACTGCTGATTTTAATTATAAAAAATAACCAACCGCGATGGTATATCTGAACTTTCAAAACAAAAAAGTTAAAAGAGAGAAGCAAATTCTTGGTATTTTAGGAGTTTTATAATAAAAAGAAAAGAAAAAAAAAAAAAAAGTTGATTTGATGAACAAACAAAACGAAATAAAAAAAAAAAATAGAGAATGAAATAGTTTTAAAGATGTTTTGTTAAGATAAATCTTTTGAATGAGATTTGAAATCTTTGGACAATTGAAATTGTATTGTTTTGTTGTCGTTGCTGTTGTTATTTTATGGTGCTGGTAAATCTTCAGTTAACAACAAAAACGTAAAATGGAAAAACCACTGTTTACCAAAAAAAAAAAAATTAAATAATAATAATGCATAGGTAAATTATTCTTACTTCCTCGCGGTTGCCAAGAGAGATTAAAGTATGTGTGAGGCTTTTTGTGTGTGTTTTTTTTTATATATTCAAAGAATATTAAACCTGTTGTTAGCTGATTATTTTTCTGGATACATGGGTTAAATTTTGCACATTTGAATTATTTTTATGTTTATTCACGGAAACGATAAACATTTTTTACCTTTATATTTATGGATTATACTAACCAAATGTCTTTTTTCTTTTTTTTTTTAAATCTTAATTCATAAAAATTTTCATAAATTAATGGTTTAAAGGTACAACATTCGCAGCAAATTTAACCAAAAAAAAAAAAAAAAAGAAAAAATGGGGGAATCCAATCTTTAAAATTTAAAAACTTTTTCTTTTCTACAACAAACATACGTTTATTTGCTCTGCTTTATTAAAATTTATTTAAAATTATTTATCCAAGATATTTGTTTAGTGATTTTAAATAATTAAAATTTAAAAGCAAAAGCGAATGTAAAATGTATAAATATAATAATAATGATTATTATTATTATTATACGACGATGAAGAAAATCGCCATGTGTCACCATAATAAACAAATGGATGGCGCCTGGCATGTTATTTCAAGAATTATTTCTTTGAATGTTGAATGAAATTTACTTTATTTATTTAATAAAGGACAAACTTTTGTTGTTGTTGGTGTGATTGTTCACTTCTCCTGTATCTAGCCCACCAAACAAGCCATGTCTGCTTCTCCTTTATATTATACGAGTTTATTAATTTTGTTCATCTAATTTTTTGTGTTCATTTTTATTTATTTTTTTTTATTTTTTTTCAATCTTGATTGCGTGCGTTTTTTCTTTTTATTTTGTCTTTACGTTTATTTATTCTAAGCACATGATGTAAGGCAAAAAACTATAAGAGAGCTCAATCTTGTTCTTTTTATTTATTTTTGGTATTCTTTTGTATAGTCCACTGGCTTTTGTAACTTTTTTTATTTTTTGTTTTTTCGATTTTGTTTCGGTGAGAATTTTTTTTTTGTTTTGTTTTTGTTTTGTTTTGTTTTGTTGGTCCCTTATAGAAATTGAAGGTATTTCTTGTAATTCGACTGTCGGTCTCTTGGAAATATTAAATAAATTTTTGAAAAACCAAAAAAACTGATAATAATCATGTAAGTGTTGTGTGTTCTTTATATTAAAATTTTGATATTTGTTTGCTTGTTGTTTTCTTTTGTAGAACATAAATTGATTAACTCTTTTTGATATTCCATATTTCGATGAAAGCGAACTTTTAATATAAATTAAAAAATTCCATTATTTGAGCAAAAGAAACAAATGAAATCGTGTTTTATGTTTAAATTATTATTACGAAAGAAGCTCATGTTTATGTACGCAAGTGTAAAATTCTAGTAGCAAGAAGCCAATCAATTGTTTATTGGTTTCATAATTTGCACAATAATTATTATAAACAAAAAAAAAATAATTATAAAAAAGTTGATGTAAAATTGACTGAAACTCACAATAAACCATAGAAATGACAAAATTCAACATCCATCCACCTGGTATCTGTTTTATAATTGAATATAAAAAAAAAAAATTTAAATTACAAATTGACTGAACCAGTGTGTGTGTTTGTGTGTGTGTGTTGTGTTTTTTGTGTAGTTGCAAAATTTCCATTGAATTCAATTTTTCTTATTCGATTTCTTATACATATTATGTTTCTTGAAAAATCCAATTCAATATGACTACGGGGTTAGGGAGATTGCGTTGATTTCGTTGAAGTGTGGGTGATTAAATACTATTATTAAATAATAATAATAATAAAGGGAAAACGAAAGAAAATTAAAAAAAAAAAAAAATATATACAAAAAGGAGTAATTTCTTCGTATTTACATTTTACCCTCGATTTTTTTTTTTTTTAAATTAAAATTATAAACTGTTGCGCGCAAGTCTGTGTCTAGGTAGCTAGTGTGTGTACTCGTACTACGCGTACCACGATGCTTTATTATTTATACGGGATAATCAAAATTTATTTACTTATTTATATATTAAATAAATAAATAAATAAATTAATTAATTTTAAACTAAAGAATGAAAACGTAAGAATATTATGAGATGATTTTTATTTTTTGTATTAATTAATTTTGTATTTACTTCTGATTAAACGTATCATTATCTTATCATTTTGATTATTGATAAAAAATATATTGATATAGCATAAAAATCAATGCACAATTCCGTATTGATAATATAATCAATATTTTATTTATTACCTTTGATGTAATTTTAGTATGATTTATTTATTTTAATTTATTCTGTATGGCATTGCATATAGTGTAATTAGGTAATTTCACAATGGTCACTATACAACAAATATCTAAAAACTTTCGTTATAATCATTATATAGATATTTGAATCACATAGGTAGGTATATTTTCTTATATTACACCGAAATGAGCTAGGCAGTTGCTGTTTATTGTGTGTAGATGTGTATGTGCGTTTGCATTTGTATTTGCTTTATTACTTTGCTTTTGAAGTGATACCAAGAAAAAAAAAAAAAAAAAAGATAATAATTTCTTAGAAATATTTTTGTGCGTATATTTCTTTTTTAATATTTTTCTTTCGTCTCTTTATTTCTTGTTAATTTTTTTTTTTTTTTTTTGGTATTACAATTATTTTTTTTCTTTTTCTTTTCCTTTTGTTCTTCTTTCTTTATTCAATAAGAAACGGAAATTATTTTTGCACAAGCAACCAGCTAACTTTATTAAGTTTTTTTTTTTTTGATTCATTACCAAAACCATGAAAAACTGTACTTTGTGAAACTGTATTCGATTAATAATTTGCTTAAAAGTGTTGTGCTTATCTAATATTTTAAAGCATCTTGTATTTAACAAAAAAAAAGAAAAGAAGAAAAAAAAACAGAAAAAAGGCTTAAATATTGTGAAAGCTTATTGAACTTTGTAAAAGCTTGTTATATATATTTTTATTATGACAACAACAAAAACAAATAAATAAAGTAGTGAAATAGACGAAGAAACAGTAAACGAAGTAGATGTAGAAGAAGTAAAAAAAAAAAAAAAAAAAAAAAAAAAAAAAAAAAACATTTTGCTGATCCAAAGTTATTAAATTTTATATTCTTGGAATCAAATAATTATATTAAAATTGTAACAAGTTATAATTATTATTCATAACTCAAAGTTTTTTCTTTTTTATTTATTTATTTCTTTTTTTTTTTTATAAATAATAATAAAAATAATTTATTTTCAAACTTGTCAAGGGTTTCGTCTTAAAATGTAGAATAAAGCAAAAAAAGTTTTGTACAATTGAATTGATTTCTGTTATCAGAAATAACACAATACCAAGATTCTTTTTTCTTCTTCTTTTTCTTCTTTTTTATTTAATTTAATTACGTTAAAACATAAGTAAAGTAAAGTAAAGTGTATGGTCTTCTTTTGTCTAATAAAGTTGAAAACAAGTTTTTCTCGTTACTTCTTTTATTTTATAATATTAAACGAATCATTTAATAATATTATAGAACTGTCTGGAGTTCTCTTTTCATGTTTATTGTTTTTTTTTTTTTGCAAATAATAAAAAAAAAAAAAATATGTATTTTATTAATTAATTATTTCTCTATTTATGATAATAAAAATTATTTAATTGAATTATTTTGTTTTAATTTTTTTTTTTAAGGTTTAAAGATGGGAAACCATATCCATGGCCTCGTGATGTTTCATCATTAATATTGTATCCAGAGGAAGCTAATCAAACTGTATATAGTCGTGAAGCGACAATCGATGATATTGGCAATTATACCTGTGTACTAAGGAATGATACACACAAAACAGAACATTATATGGAATTAAAAGTTCAGGGTAAATATTATATTTTTTGTAAATAGTTTTAAGAAATAAAATGTAATTTGTAACTAAATTAAACTAGATTTAATTAACACACATATAATTATTTATTTGTGGTTATTTACTATTTACTTATAAGATTACATAAAAAGAGTTTATTTATTATTTTTTAAATTAATTACAAAAATAACATTTGCGTGTTGTTTACTACACATTTAATAAAAAAAAATTTAATTTAAATAAATAAATAATAAATACGTTAGCGCGCACACAAGGTAATATAACAACAATAAAAGAATTTTTGTTGAAAAATCAATCTAATCAATCTAATCAATAATTCTTATTTAAAAATAAAAAAAAAAAAAAAAAAAAAAAGAAGTTAAATTTCGTTTATTTATCCATCTCAAGTAAATGTAACGCTTGAACGAAATAACGAGAAATGAATTTTATTCAAATATTCTTTCTAAATGATAATATTTATTTAAAATTATTTTTATTTATTTTCTCGTACTCTGAATGTTATACTAATAATTGTTTTTTTTTTCTCTGTTGAAATAGGAAGTTCCCCCGATACACCATTAGCTACATTCAAACCGACTGACCAATATTTAAGTTTGGGCGAAACGTTACGATTTTATTGTGAAGCTTTTATAGGAAAAGTCAGTATTCCCGATTCAAGAAGTGATATTAAATGGTATCAAATATTTGAAGATACTCCTGAATTAGAGATTGAAGGCCAACAAGAAATTGTTTATCGGTAATTTTGAATTTTTTTTTTTTTGTTTTTTTTTTATAATTTTTGTGTTTTTCTTTTCCTTTGTTTAATTACAGAGAAGACGATCAAATTGTGGGTTCATATTTGATTATAGACAATATAGATACAAATAATTATGGACGTTATATATGCCGTATTGATATTGGTAATTCCGCACATCGTTTGGAAATGTCTGCATGGGTCTTTCCAATAATGCCAATCAAAGCTGATGAGAATAATTATTCAAAACCAATTATATTAGCATTAATTGCTGCTGTTCTAGTTATTATCTTAATTATCTTTATCTATGGGTTTTTTCAAAAACGTTTTTTAAATAAAAATTTTAACAATTCCCAAATGACGAATCAATGCCAAAGTACAGTAAATACAATATCAACAAATACACCATCATCTGTTGTTGTAATAAGTCATACCACGCTATACAATCCAAATAATACAAATCAACGATTCAATAGACAATCAGCAAAGAATGTTTAATAATATAGATGAAACAACACCCCAATGCGTAATGTAATTATTTTGAACAAGAAACAAACAAACAAACAAACAAGAATAAATAAAAAACGAAATTCTTTTTTTAATTAATGATATTAAAAAATGAATAAAGGAAAAAAAGAAAATAATAAAAAAGAAAACATTCTCCAGAAATGTCAAAAACAAATATAATAATTAATAATGTGATTTTTCTTTTTAATAATAATATTAATTATAATAATAATAATAATAATAATTGAAACAAAAAAAAAAGTTAAAAAAGTATTAAATGTATTTATATATGTAAGTGTCTCTAATATTCTAATGCAACTAAACGTATCTGTTTTCCCTTAAATGTATGAAAAGGAAACGATTGTTATTAGTTATCATAAATATAAACATTCCTAAAATTTATAAGTCGAATTTAAAAAATTATAAGACCCCCCCTCAAAGGAAGGAATTTTTATTATTAATTTTATATTTTAATTTCATTTTTTTTTTTTTTTTTTTGTATTCTAATTTTAGATTATTTATTATTGTGGTTGTAAAAAAAAAAAAAAAAAAAAAAACACGAGAAAGAATACTCAAAAGTATTTCATTATTAATTTTAATTAAATTATACTCTGAAAATGTTAATTTAATTTATTTGTAAAAATACGAAAAGAAAAAAAAAAGTGAAGAGAAGAAGAAGAAAAAAAAAATTAAAACTAATGACGATTGCACAAAAAAAAAAAAAAAAAAAGAAATTAAATCAAAAACTAAACTTTTTAAAAGTATTAAAAAATAAATTAATCAACAAAACAATTTTTCTGTTATTATTATTATTATTATTATTTTATGTAATTATCTTATTTATATTTAGAAATTAAAATATATATATATTTGTATTAAAAAAGATGAAGAGAAAAAGTAAGAAACATTTAAAGAAAAAAAAAAGAAGAAAATTAAAGAAATGTATTTAAGCTAAGTTATATATATATTTAAGTTTTAATAATTATTGAAAGAACTGTCTTTTTAAAAAATAAATAAATAAATAAATATTTTGTAAAATAATTAAATTTATGAGAAGAAATATGCAAATGTGCGTTTGGATTTTTTATTTTTTGTCCTTATTTACCTTCGACATTATCGCATATTATATATTTTTAAATTGATTATTGTAAACACATAAGAAATATAAGGATTTGCCTTAATTATGACGTGGGTGATACAATAATGTGCAAATTAAGTAGAAAAATACGTCAATCGTTTCATTTTCACACGAATTAATTTTTTTATGACTATGCAAATAAGAAATACGTTCATATGGTTTGTTAATTGTTTTCTTAACGCATTCATTAATTCATGTATAACGACTGCAATTTCGTTGTTAACTGTTTTCATGCGGTTAGTTTCCTTATGGACATATTTTGATTTGTTGATTCGATTTCATCCAGAGTGAAAACATATAAATAAATATAATAATTTTTTTTTTCTTTTTTATAATATAAAAATATATTTCTTATTAAATCATTTATAACAATTAATTGTAATAAAAAATAATCATGAACAAATACTAGTCGGTATCACTATCAGAAGGTAACTTTTCATCCTTTTTCTCATCAGATTTATAATGGCGATATTCTTTTTTCAGTTCCCACATATTTTTATGTGGATTCTTCATATTATAATCACAGACTTCTTTTAATATTTCTTTTAAGTAACCAATTGGTTGTTTCGTTAATTTAACTAAATCTTTAATATTATAATATTGATGCTTTTCAAATGCATTAAATAACATATCGAGTACAGAGTTTTTATCATCTCGTGCCTTTTTACCCTCAGCCTTTTTACGCTCTTTATATTCTATCTAAAAATAAAACACAAAAATTATGATTATTTGATTAAGAAATTCACGAATAATATTATTTAATTTTACATTATGTTTATGATCGGATATTGGTTTGAAGTTTTGTACTATTTTATCCAATGATTGTACTTGGCGTTGTGGCACAGATGCCTTTTTGATTGATTCTAATTTTAATTTCATATAGGTCACGTCAGCAATTGGACGACATTCGAGTTTTTGTACGATCCGACCTTCCATAAATAACTTTTCACTTTCTGGAACTACATCCTCTGTTTTACCAGCTTTAAATATATACATATATTTATAAGTTAAATAATAATAATAATCTTAATATCAACACAATAAATTTATTTTACTTACGTCCCATATGTGAGAATACACCTAAGGTTTGTTTTGTCACAACAGACACATCTAATCGATGATCTTTTGGAATTTTTTCATTTGGATCTAATTTCATAACGGCATCTGATAATGACAGAGATACCTGAGCTTTCTGTCCATGCAGTTTGGAAATTTTCAATTTTCCTACTTCAATATTACCCGTAGCTTTTTCCCATTTATTTGCTATATATTTAGGCACTTTAACTAGCCATACTCCACGTCCGGCATTTGATAAATCTAATTCCTTATCAATAATCTGCTTTGGTGGCTCAACAACTTCTTTAGACATTTTTTATGTTCAAACTATTACTAATAATTAAAAGATCTAATGATTTATTTATTTTTAATAATAATATAAGGTTATGTTATTTATGGTAGTTAAGTTGTCATATTTATAATTTATGGATATGTGTATTCTATGTTTTACAAATTTTATAAAATACCTTTATTATAGCGTTGCCATGAATCCATCAAACTAAATAGAAGTTCTATAGAATTTTCGCTATCTCTAGTTATTTTTAAACTAGCTGCAAAATTAATTTGTGATTTTAATTTTTGTAAAAAGTTTGTATGCAAAATGTGAATTTGTTAAAAGCTGATTGCTTCATTGGTTTCATTATAGATTCATTTTTTTTCGCTAATTATTATTATTAAAGCGTAATAAACTTCATAATTTAGTATTTGACATTTCATTTTTGTTAAAGAAACGTTTTTTGGGGAATTACTGAAATGGATAATTTAAAAAAATTGCCTGTACAGGTGTTACAGGAGTTGTGCATTCAAAATTCAAAAGCATCACCAATTTATGACTTGATTAAAGATGGCTCAGATGCAGAAAAACTTTTTGAATATGGAGTATCTGCTTATGATCAATGCACTACTGGAAGTGGTCATTCTAAAAAGGAAGCAAAACATAATTCGGCAAAAAATTTAATAAAACAATTAATAAATAGAAAAATAATTGAGGATAATATCGATAGCATTATACAAGATATGCCACAGGCGTTAGAAATAAATGCCGTTGGAACATTATTGGATATTTGTGTTCAAAGAGACATGCCTATAGCACAATTCCAAACAATTAATGCTAGTGGCTCGTCCCATGCACCATTATTCACTATTGAATGTCGTGTTGCTAATATGGTACGAACAGCCACGGATTCATCAAAAAAACGTGCAAAACAAATTGTTGCTCAAAAAATGATTAAAGTTCTTCAAGAGGTAATTTTTATTTTCTTTACTGTGGTAAGCAAATAGCAAGTTCTTTTTTTTTTTTTTTAGATAAATCACAATGAAGATTTAATGATGGTTGCAACCTTAGACAGAGTAATAAATGATGAAAACGACAAAGTAAAACGAACAATCAAAACATATTTAGATGTTAAAAACTCAGATATAAAAAAATTGGACGGTGTCAAATTATATGATCGGCATAATTATTTTTTTAATTATGATAAGGAAATTGTAAAAGACGTTAACAAATATTTAAATGAATATTCGGACGAGTCAGATATGGATAAGGTTGCAGAAATATTAAATAAATTTGGTTTTGATTATGAAATGACACAATCTGATTTTTTAATGGATTGTACAGATGAAGTAAAATTCAAAATAAAATGTGATTTAGATACATTATTTGTTGGTTCACGACAGAATATAGGCTCTGAAATATTAAGCTATTTAAAAATAATGTTAGATATTCAAACACAAATTGTTTAAAATTTTAATGTAAATGTATAATTAAATAAAAATTAAGAATATAAATTGTCACGTTAACATCTTTTGTACACCATTTTGTTGTGCGTTATTTAATAGATTATTACCAGTTCCATTCTGTTGATTTGCTCCTTGCGTTTGTAAATTATTATTAGGAGGCTGTGTTGGGTGCAAATTTTCCATTAATATTCCATTGCTAATTTGCAACATTTTTGTACGACGTCGTGTATAATGTTGCCATAATAATATCGCTTGATCATCAATAAATTTACAACACTGTTGATTGACAATTTCTCGTCGGAAATGTTCATATTGTAATAAATCTAAAAAGTATAAACATATTGGATATTTCAAATATCGCGCATATTCTGGTTCCTTCCAATACAACAAATATTTTAAATAATTTAGAAATGCAACATCCTTAAAATAACCACGTTGGGCTAAAACTAAAAATAAAATTAATTAACATTCAAATATATAAATGTATTAAATACTTACAATGTAAATAATTAGGATTAGCCAAACATTGTATAAATTCTAATTCTACTTGAAAACGTAATTTTTGTTGGTCTTCTGACTCAACGGGAACTAAAAACATAAAATAGGTTATGTTAAAAAAGAATTTAATTTTTTTTCGTTACTTTAATTTTTAAGTAATTATATTTAAGTGTTGGTATTGTGCATTGTAAACAATATAAAATTAATATACAAATAAAAAAAAAACAAATGTAAATAAATAAAAAAAAAAAAAAATCAAGAATAGGCTACTTACTCTTACCCTTCCCGAATGTTTTAGCCATTTTAATATATATAATTATATATTTTCTTATAACTATAGGATTTTTTTTTGTGTATGTGTGTGTAGGAAGTTAGGATGCTTTCATAGAATAATAAATAAAAAAAAATAAATTAAAATTATTAAGAAAATAACTATCAAAATTAATTAAGATTACAAAAAAGAAAAAACATATATTAAAAGAACAAACATCAACCACATTTAACTATAATACATAATTATATATAAATTAAAATTAAAATAATAAATAATGTTGAATTTGAAGCGTAGTAAATAGGTTTTTGTGTTTTGTTTTTTTTTTTAATTAAAATCATAAGTGAAAATTGCTTTGTGCCCATAAACCCATTATTATTTTGTTTTTGTTTTTTTTCTAATTTACTCACAGCCAAAACTATTCATCCGCTAGCTGTGTTTTTATTTAAAATTCCTATTCGTTTATTTTATATAATTATTAATTAAAATATTTAAGCCGCTTTTAATCTTCGTATATTGAATTAATCTAAACAAAACTATTGCACTTAATAAAATACAACAAAATTCTTCTGACGGACGTAACTTTAGACATATATACAATAAATAAAATAATAAAAAAAAAACATGTATGCTTAAAATTCCAGTTCAACTGTACACTTAGTAATCTAGTAAAATAAATTTCTTTATTCCAAATAAATAAACACTTCATTAATTTTCATTGTTCGATGACGTTTTGTTGTTTTCACATTAAAAATTATTTGTTATAAAATTCATATACAAAAAAAAAAAAAAAAAAAAAATGTAAGTACAAAGTGGATTAAAATATAATAAAAATGAATAAAATAGAATTCCGTCTTTCCTTTTGTTTTTAATTTTTAGTTTAAAAGCTGAATGAATTTCTTATAATTTCTTCCGTTTAATGGAAATAAGAGAAAAGTGACATTATTATAAGTAACGAAATATAATTATAATAATATAAAATGCATATGCATCATCATCATCGTGGTGTACCAAATAATTTTACATATGTCAGTTCGTGTGTTAAATATATGATATTTTTGTTAAATTTCATATTTTGGTTATTTGGTGGCTTATTAATTGGTGTTGGATTCTACGCATTTATTGACAAATGGCAAGCCACAGGATGGGTAAAAGTAGATACAATATACGATATAATATTAAATATATCATTAGTCATAGCAATTGCTGGAGGTGTTGTGTTTATAGTTAGTTTTGCTGGTTGTTTAGGAGCATTACGTGAAAATACATGTTTACTGAAATTTTATTCGTTGTGTTTGCTATTATTCTTTTTATTGGAAATGACAATTGCAATTGTTGGATTTGTTTTTCCATTTAGTATGAACTCGTATTTAGAGGATTCATTTACTGAAAAAATTATAACAACATACCGCGATGATCCAGATTTGCAAAATTTAATAGATTTTGCACAACAAGAATTTCGTTGTTGCGGTTTAAGTAATACAGGCTATCACGATTGGGGAAAAAATGAATATTTTAATTGTTCATCACCATCTGTAGAACGTTGTGGTGTTCCATATAGCTGTTGTATAAATGCAACTGATATCTCATCTGGTTTGGTTAATATTATGTGTGGATATGGCGTACAACAATTAAGTGTTGCAGCAGCCAGCAAAAAAATATGGAATAGTGGCTGTATAGAGATTGTACGCGTGTGGGCTGAACGAAATTTGTATACAATCGCTGGCATTGCATTAGTTGCAGCGCTTGGTCAATTATTAGTTATATATTTAGCTAAAACATTAGAAGGACAAATTGATTTGCAAAAAAGTCGTTGGTCATCGTGAGCATTAGGTTGGGGTGGTGGACAATATTTATAAATGCATAATATAAGCGATATTAATTAATTTTTTTTTTTTTTTATATATTTCGACAAAACACGTATGTAATCATTATTTTATCAGAAAACCAAAATATTATTTATTTTAAAGAAATTATTTACCATATTTGCGGTTTTTAATTTTATTTTCTATATCCTTTCATAATTGTTTTTCGTTATAAAAAAAAAAAGAAATCTTTTTCCAAAGTTTAAATTTAAGTATTATTGTCCCCCATTCCAAATTTATTAATAGAAACAAATAAAACCGAATAATTTTTTTTTTATACATTATTTTGTAATCTCTCATAATTCATTAACAATTTTTTGTTTTGTTTTTATTAGGGGAAAGAACTATATATATTAAGTGAATAAATTTATATAACAGAGAACAAAAACGAATCAATTTAGGCTCAAAATGATTTTAACGTAAAAATTGTCCTTCCACTAAGATTAAAAAAAAAAATCATTTTTTTTTGTAAAAAGTAGAAAACACGTTGCCATCAAACTAAAATTTAAGGAAGGTAGACAAAAATTAAGAATAAAACAAAAAAAATAAAGTTAATTAATTAATTAAATGTGATGTAAATTAATTAATTTTGTTTTTTGCATTAGAGTTGACAATTAGATATTAAGAAAATGTTGGCTAGATTTATGTGGTTACTAAAGGCCAAAAATAATTAATAATAGGGAAAACTTTTATTGTTTTATTTTTGTACCAGTTTTTTAACAGCTTATTAAAGCTATTTCTAAACAGAAAAGGTAATTTTAAAATATAATTAAAAAGAGAAAAAAATAAAGTTTTTTTAAAAGGTAAAGCCAACGTTCACCATTTCAAGTTTAATTTCATGTTTTTATGATCAAGATTATTAAAATTATTCTAAAAATAAAAGTATTAAAATAAACTTACTGTTTATACATTTTGCATTTTATATTATTAAATTTAAAATATATCAATAATATTGTTAGTTATAAAATGAATACTAAAGTGTAAATCTAATTATTATTATTATTATTTTAACAATAAAAATTCAAATTATACAATATGTAATCTCTTACTTGAAAATGTTTTTATTTAAATAATTAACAAAATATTAAAAGAAATAAAATTTTTTAAACATAATTTATATTTGCTGTTATTAATTTTTATCATCTCGCTATGTATAGCTGAAAACATCGAAATCATGCATTAATAAAGTTTATGTTCAATGTTTAAAAAAAAAAGCCCTCTATGATTATTTATCATAAATTTATTTGTCATAAAAACAAAAGTTTGGTTAAATAAAACACTTAAAATTTACAAATTTTCCTAGAAACTGATATTTATCATAATAAATAAATAATGGAAGTAGAAAAAATAAATAAGATTGGTGAAATATTAAATAATAAGGAAAAGCCATTGAAGGAAAGATTTCGTGCATTATTTACGTTGAAAAATATTGGTGGTAATGATTCAATTCAATGGATAAATAAATGTTTTAATGACGAATCAGCATTATTAAAACATGAGTTGGCTTACTGCTTGGGACAAATGCAAGATTCGAATGCAATTCCTATATTAAATGATGTTTTAAATGACACCACACAGGAAGCTATGGTACGTCATGAAGCAGGTATGTTTTAAGCCATTATCCTTTCATCACAATTTATTGACTTTCTTTACACAATTCTAGCTGAAGCATTAGGCGCAATTGGATCGACTAAAGTGATACCAATGTTGGAAAAATATTTAAATGATCCTATAAAAGAAATATCAGAAACATGTGAAATTGCATTAGATCGTGTAAAATGGTATGAAGAAAATCAAAGTGAATCTATAAAAAATAATTCACCATATAACAGTGTGGATCCAACGCCGACTCTTAATTTAAATGATATAAACAAATTGAAGACGATTTTATTAGATGATACTGAAAATTTATTTACACGTTACCGCGCTATGTTTAGTTTAAGAAATATAAATACTGATGACAGTTGTATAGCATTGGGTGAGGGTTTAAAATGCAAAAGTGCATTATTTCGCCATGAAATTGCATTCGTTTTAGGTCAATTACAGCAACCAATTACAGTACCTTATTTGATTGAAAATTTAAAAGATATAAACGAAAATGAAATGGTGCGACATGAATGTGCGGAGGCATTGGGCTCTATAGCTACAGATGATTGTATTAATATTTTAAACGAATACCTTGGTGATGATAAACGTGTTGTAAAGGAAAGTTGTATTGTTGCATTGGATATGTCTGATTATGAGAAAAGTACTGACTTTCAATATGCAAATACGTTAGTGCAAATAAGTAAAGAATAAATAATTCTTTTCTATATCTTTGTAAATTCCGATTATTGTATTTAATAAATATTTAATTATTTCACAACATTTTTTTATTATTTAAAATTTTACTTTGAATTATTTTCGATGTATTTGGTTGTTGAAAAACTAAATTGAAGACTTTGAAATGTAAACCCATTTCTACCAATAACAAAACCATTTAAAGTTCAGTGTTATATTGAAGTGCCATTTTGACATTTTGTCTATTGTCTTTTTTAATATTTTTTAATTATGTATCACGAAAAAATGTTATCTTAATATTAAACTAAATAAAAATTATAAAATAAAAATAAATATGTTTAGTAAAACTATTACGTGTTTATGAAATTAAAAAATATAGTAAACGTTTTGAAAGAATTGAAGAAAGTAATTAAGTTAATTACAAAAAAAAATAAAGATGTCGAAGACTGTTCGACAATGTATTGTAGGACGACGACCCCCTTGTTATATTTTAAGTAGACTAGATGAACGTAGAGCTAGGGCTAGAATTTTAAGGTGAATAAAACATTATTTAAACATACATTTTCATTTTATAATGCTCTTTTTTGATAATGATTAAAGGCAAGAAAGACGAAGAAAACCTGAAAAACCAGAAGATTTTATAACTTATGAAGATTCAGATAGCGAAGAGGAGACCCCACAACAACAAAATGAAGTATTAAATTCATCTTATAATTTTGTAGATTATATTAAAAGTCGCGAAGCAAATTTAGACGAGGTAAAATATAAAAAATATAAAAAAGGTCTAGAATATTCTTTATATATTTGTTCAATATTTATAGCGAAGATCTGTTTGCCCCGCTTATGCCAGTCGTTACATTTTAACACATGATATGTTTAAGGAAACACCAATTAATTTGGGTAATATTAATAAAGTATTTTGCTCCCAATGGCTAAGTAATCGTCAAGTGGTGTTTGGAACAAAGTGTAACAAATTATTAGTGTATGATGTAAATATGCGACGTGTAGATGCTATACCCACACTATCGAATGGACGTTGCAATGGTCCAGATACACAAAATGGAATACATGCAGCACAAATAAATCCTAGTCGTACACTATTAGCAACAGGTGCACGTCATTCTTCTGATATTGCTATATACCGTTTGCCAACATTGGATCCTGTGTGCATAGGCGAGAATGGGCATCGTGATTGGGTATTTGACATGTGCTGGTTGGATGATCAATTTTTAGTATCTGGTTCAAAAGACACAAAAGTTGCACTATGGCGAATTAATGAAGATTTAATGGATACTCACGATAGCAATAATAAAGAATTACCGTGTCCCACTTATTCACATATTACGCCAGTTGCAATAAAAGAATGTCGAGCTGCACAAAAAATACGATCACTATGCTTTAATAAGGAGTATCAAGAAATTGCTGTACTATCATTAAATGGATACATACATTTATTTAACGCAGAAACATTTACACAAGTATTTTATTTATTTTAATAATACTAAAATTTATATCAAATTAATTATTTTACATTGGTTCTTTTAGAAATTATCACGAAAATTACCTCACTGTCAGGAAAATGTTTGTATCGCCTGTCAACCGGAAGGGTTGTATGCAATTGGCTGTCGATCGTATACAATATTATTAGATCCTAGAACATTACAGGTACAATAATTATAATACAATTAAAATATGAAATAATTACAATCTTGTTTTAATTTTGTAGGCTGTTAAAAAAATTACATCACGTTATAGTGGTTGTGGTATTAGATCAGCAAGTTTTCAAGGTAATATATTAACTGTTGGAACCGGATTAGGCATGTTAATGTTTTATGATATACGTGCCGGAAAATATTTAGAAAATAGTATTAATTCGTCTCGCACTGTTGTATTAAAAGCAAATCGTGGTTATGTTGTATGTATTAAAATAAAACTAAATTTAAAAAATAAATTTTAATCTAGAAATTCTCCTATATTAAATTTTAGTTTCCTGATGAAGAAATGGATGGCTTACAACAAATAAAATATGTGCCAGCAATATATACGCATTGTTATGATTTAAGCGGTACGCGGTTATTTGCTGCTGGAGGTCCATTACCAGCTACACTGGTTGGAAATTATGCTGGGCTATGGCAATGAAGAAAAAAATAATAATAAATAAATAAATAAAATAATAATAATAAATTTTACTTAAGAGATTTTTTAAAATTGATTTTATTAAAAATAAATTATTTTTAGTTTTGATTTGTATTTATCAATTATTGTTATATTTGAATATGAGAAAAGGACGAAGAAAATGCTAATAAGTGTGATTTAAAAATAAATTAAATTAAATTAAATAAAAAAAAATGCAAAACAATAAATAATAAGAATTAAAAGAAAAAAAGAAAAGTTTTTTTTATTAATAAAAAATTAATGTATAATATAACACTATTCTGTTGTTCATATCAATAAAATGATAAATGCTGTAGCTAAATGTATAACCAGTGAGACCGCAAAAGAAGGTATTAATGTATAAATTATTTTTAATTGTTTTTATTACGATTTAAAAATATTATTAATATAATATTTATATTTTTGTGGTAAGAGAAGTATTATAAAATTATATTGAAAAAAGATTATTTAAAATTGGATGTTGGAATAATGAAATTAATTATATTCTAATATGTATTAATTAAATAATACTATAGAGTCTCAATTATTTTAACTTTTACTCCGATTTGAGTAGATAAATTTCATATAATGGCTCTTACGTCTAAAGTCTACAATCCTATGTAAAAATTCTTATTTACTGGATTATTGACTTTTAACACATTGCACAAAATCTGATAAGAAATTGATCGTTAGTTTTTTATTCAAAAAATTTGATGTCCTTATTACTAATCGGAATTTAATAGAAACACGTAACAATCAAATATAATAAGTCATTAGTTCATTTAATTAGCTTATCATAATTAATGATTAATAATTTTATTTCATAATAATTTTAAATTAAAATTTACTTATTGTGATTCTAGCATTTAATAGAGTTTACAAAAGTTATTTCCATTATACAATGTTTAATAAAATTATCAATTACAAATAATTGAAGAAAGTTTTGGCCTTTAGATAACTTTCTTTGTAAAACACTATGTTTTCGTCTAAAAGTTTACCGTGTAATTTAAAACATTAACAACTAATTAAAAAACAATATTCCATCGTGTTAAAGACAAGACAAACTGAAAAGACATTTTATTAAATATTCTATATTAATATCGTGTTATAAAAAATAAAAAAAACTCATTTTACAAGGGTTATCTATTAAAATTAAATATAATTGTTGATTTTTATTAGCCGAATATTAATAATAATCTATTAATAATAATTGTATAATTGAGAATGATCTGTTGAAATTAATATAAAATAGACTGTATTTTGGCGAAAATAAAAGCATTGTTGCTTGTATAGTTTTTGGAAAGATCTATAAACTCTATGTCTCGTGCGTAAATGACCTTAAATGTATAAATAATACAAAAACTATTTCTGTTTTATTGTTAAATTTATTTAAAAATATATATATCTACACACGATGATCAAATTATTATGTTAAAAAAATAAATTTATTAAATCAAGCAGTACAAGTGCTTTCAATATAGGTAAATTAATAATAATTTAAATCAAATTATGGGACATTTACATTAAATAAATCCATGTGTAATACAAAACTACGGTTCTGTTTTTTTTTTTTTTTTTCTAAATGATTTTTCACAGTATTTATGTTAATAAAAAATCAATCATATAAAAAAAAAACCACAAAATGTTTACGCAAGGTAAATCCCAATTATTTTTTATATACACAAATAAAAACTTTTTCTCTTTTATACCTTTTAATAATATTAATTAAATTTTTTTTACTTGGAATTTTCTACGGTAATTTAATTTGCGCCTAAACACTTTACAAATTTCTTATATTTTTCTTACAAAAAAAAAAAATCTTGTCTTTATCATATAAACACTTGCGCCTATGGTTTAAGATTTCTCATTAATTCGGTTTTTTACTTTTTTTGTTTTGTTTTTCTTTCCTTCTTTAAATACTTAATTAACAATAACAACCATAATGTCATTATAATATTTATATAAATTTTAAATGTTCGTGTGACCACAACAATGTTTTATTAAATCGAATAACGAATAATATAATATTGTTTTATTCCTATACAGCAATAGCTTTTTTTTTTTTTTTTTTTTTTGATAACAGAAATAATACTAATTTTGTCTAGCGCGCGATATAGTTATCGAAGTGAATATTTGTGTTATAAAAATCAAGAGTTTTGTAATTTAATTTTCAGTTATAAGATACTATTGAAAGGTAGTAGATCATCATACGTTAACAAAAATAAACTTATATATATTTTTTATCAATATACTCTGTGAAAATAAAAAGGATAAAATGTTAATAATTTTATAGAAATAAATAATAATAATAAACTATTTATAATTATTATAAATCGTGTGTGCTTATCAAGTGTGTTTTATTTATACGGATAATAAAGTTCAAATACATTTTGTTTTTATTAATTTATTAAAAAAAAAATATTTTTATTTTTTCGGCTTACAAATAATTTGTATTCAAGGAAAAAAAGAAAAGAAAAGAAAATGACGGAGAAAAATTTAATAACAAAATCATCAAATATTATAATTTTGGCAAAAGATTCAAGTTCAATAAATAATAATAATAATAATAATAAAAATAATAAATGTTTATATAAAAATAATGGAAGTGAGAAAGAATTTAAGGATCCACCTGATGGTGGTGCACGTGCATGGTGCATTATGCTCGCTGCATTTGTATGCAATGGAATATTATTTGGTGTTATTAATATATATGGTGTGGTTTATAAAAAATTACAAACACAATTAATTGAAAGTAGTGATACAGAGGCATCAAGTAAAGCTGGTAATGATTTATTTTCGTTTAATTTGTTTTGTTTTTAAATTATTTTATTAATCAAAATAAATAAATAAACCTGCTTTCCATTAAAATGACGTAATTTTTGTCTAATAATAATAAATTTTATTTTTAATATCCTTGTTAATTCTATTTGTCTTCTACTTTTTGTTTTTAATTCTTATTATTAATTCTTAAATGAAGATTTTATGTTTTTTTTTTTTTTTGTTATTTTTTGTATTTTGTTATTTTTTAAATAATCATTTATGTATGATAAATCGCTTATGATTACTTGTTAATAAAAATTAAATTCAGCAAAAAGAAGAAACAAAATAATAAACTTGTTCAATGAATTAATTGTTAAATGCAAATTAATTATTTTTTATTATTATATAATAGAAAAATATGACAATTATGAAGTATTGCATTGATTACTATTATTTGTTTTATTTTTATTTTATTTATTTATTATTTTTTCTTTTTTTCTTTATTTTTAATTACAATAATATAATTATTGTTAATATATGCAAAATACTGGACAAAATAATTGATTGTGATTATAGGTATAGCATAGTTTTTTGTCTTTAAGAAAAAAAAAAAGAAAAAAACAACAACAAACAAACAAAATTCCTAGATTGTGATCATTTTTATTTATTTAAATTTTAACATTAAACTAGTTTCATTCCTCAAGTTGAAGGACAACGATTAAGACATTAAATTTTTTATTTTTTTTTTTATTTGTTTTAATATAGAGAAGAATTCTAATGCTAATTTTCTACAATTTATATTTCTCATCAATCTTCAATCAGTTTTAAATTTTTATAGCGAAACAAGAATTTTAATTAAAAATGTTAATAAAAAAAAAATTATTTTTTTATGTTAACGTAAACAATTTAAATGTAAACGTAATTTTGACTAAAATCTTAATAAAAACTTAATAAATTAATTTGATTAGAAAGTTCATTCGCATTCAGTTAATAATATTTTATTTTTATTACCTTAATATTAATCTGTTTTAAAATAAATATCGGTCGTTATTTAGTGTTATTAAGAATCCTTACAATAAATCGTGTGGTTTATAATTTTTATTTATATATTATTCTGTTATTGTTATATAATATTATTATATTATTTCAGTAAATACTTTTCCCAGGCAAATGAACTGAAAGCTATTTCAAAATGTAAAGCAATAGTAAAAAAAAAAAAATTAATAATATTTATTTATTTGTCTCAATGCACTAAAAGCCATTGGATTAATAATTGTATTTTTTTTTTTTTTATTATTTTCTATGTTGAAATAATTTTTAATTAATTTATTATAATTCGTTTACATTTATTAGGGTATTTTTCAGCCGTTTCTATTGTAAAAATCATTTTAAATTAGTCATAAAAGCTTTTTTAAAGCTTTCGTTGTTTATTTTGTTGTTGTTGTTGTTGTTGTTGTTGTTGTTGTTATTATTATTATTAAACAGTAACTATGTCAAAGTACTTATCTATAAAAACCCAATAGATACTAGTTGGAAACTTTAGATAAATAATGACATAATTATTCTTAGTTTTAGTGGTATTTCCATTATAAATTTATCAATAATTTTATTTATTATTATTATTTATCGATTAAAATATATATTAATTACTTATTAAATATATTTATTTATTTAGATAAAATCTTCTATTTTTATTTATATAAAACGTTTTATACTTTTTATTCTTTCCTTAAATTAAATTATCAAACATTCGTGTATTTCCGATGTACAAAAGTTGTTCTTGCCATTGAAACCGCATAAAAGAATTAAATTTCGTTGTCTTAACAAATGAGAAAAAAAAAAACCAAAACTTTATTTATCCACGTAAAATTATATATATATATATATATATATTTAGATTGATGTCAGAAATTAATTTATGTTATTTACACGCTTGTTAAGTAAATAAATAAATACAAAAAAAAAAAAAAAACTTCCTGCATTTGTATAAAGATATCTAATTTATGTGACATTATTTCGCTTATAAATTTCCATTTGTTTTTGATAATTACAGATAAATAGTTAATATTCTATTGACATAAGTTTTTTATTCTCTTTTATATATATGTATATATATATATATATATATATAAAAAAGAAAACAAATTAATAAAGAATAAGTAAAAGAAATAATAATAATAAAGGAATAAAAAAAAAAAAATTAAAATTATATTTAATAATTGCACATAATCTTATCTATTGTGTTTCTGCTCTTTCTACATTTTGATATATCTCTTTTTATTATTATTATTATTTTATTTAATTACTTCTATTTAGTTTAGAAAATAATTAAAATATAAATGATGAAATATAAATACCAAATTAATATATTTTATTATAGTGAAAATGCACTTGTTATAATATTTATTGATATTGACAGTCAAATATTGCTTTAATTATTCCGGAAAAACTGTTTTTTTTTTGTTTTGTTTTTTTTTTTATAGTCTACTTATTGAGTAATAATGTTGACAATTTAATTACATTAATAATAATAATAATACTATAAGTTAGTTAAATTAAATATATACTAGACTAATGGGCAGAGGTTTATACGGTTCATTACATTTAATCTTAAAATTAATTTGGTTGATAATAGAAATGATGTGTTTTCTTTGAATGCAATCGCATGTTGTTATTGTTGTTATCATTTTTGACTTTTATCATGCACGTTTAGTTTAACATAACAACAAGTCTACTGATTCTTTCAAACGGAAAACCCTAATATAAAAATATACCTGTCAACAAAAATTGGTTATTTTACTTTCAATTCTAATTACTGTTTAAATTTATCTATTTTAATTTATTAATTTACTTAAGTGTAAAAATATTTTCTAGAAAATTTGGAAATTTTATTTTAATTTAACATTTTTATCATAATATTAATCAAATGGTCTAAATATTAGATTAATGAATAAAATTTATTAAAAGGCATTCCTTAGTGTTCACATCTTTGGAACTAAAAGCTCCTTAATCTGGTATAATATACATGGATGTTTTTCCAAAACAAAGAATACAATATTTTTTCCAATTTAATCTTCTTCCTCTGTATTATCTATCTATTTGTGTATTTTAATTTATTAAACGTTCAATAGATCGCCATTGATGTTTAAAATATTCAATCTAATATAGCTTCCGTATCGTAAAGCTATGTTTTATGGTGATTCGTATTTACCAAAAGAAGTTATCACCACAAACAAATTGAAATTTCGTTTATTTTTCATAAGTTTTATTACTTTAGGCCATTGGAAAGTATAAATCAACATACTTGGATTAATATTATTTGATTAAAAATATGAGAATATTGATGAGATTTGAATAAGATGTGACATAAATCTTATAGAAGACATTATGTATCTAAGCTAAGTTAAATAAATTTACTGCAATGTTTACTATAAAAGTTGGTTAATTGTTTAAGCTCGTTGTCCTTGTAGTAATTTTATTGTTTCTGTTTTGTTCTGTTTTGCTTTAATTATTTTATTTAGTAATAGTTATTAAAAAAAATAAATAACTGAAGAAATTATGAATAAAGCAAAAAATGATAAGATAAGAAATTGTCTATTATCGTTTTAATTTTATATGTCTTGTTTATATTAAAAAAAAAAAAAGTAATTAAATTCTTTGATATACGCGTTGTAATATTTTTCGTTTTTTTTTTTTTTGTATTTGCAGCATTATTAGGATCTCTGACGATTGGAACAACATTTCTATTTTCACCACTATCTGGTATATTAACAGATAAAATTGGTTTAAGATGGACGACATTGTTGGGAGGTGTCTTTGCATCGGGTGGCATGCTGCTATCATCATTTTGTACAGATAGTATTGAACTATTATATATAACATACGGCGTTATGTTTGGTTTGGGTGCAGCATTGGCATATACACCATCACTTGCAATACTTGGACATTATTTCAAGAAGAATTTAGGCATGGTAAATGGTTTTGTGACGTCGGGTTCAAGTGTATTCACGGCAATAATGCCAAAGATGATACACTACCTATTGGAATCTCATGGATTAGTAATAGTGCTTAGAGTTATATCTCTAATGTCCAGTTTTATAATTATTTGTGCTCTTATATACAAACCACTACAAGAACCACCGCCACCAGTTAAAGCCAAGCCTGGACGTTCCTCCATGAATAGAATATTGCGTTCAGTAATTAATGTGGACAATTGGAAAAAGAAAAAATATGTTATTTGGGTATTGGCTATACCAATTGCATTATTTGGTTATTTTATTCCTTATGTGCATATTGGAAAGTATGTCGAGATTAATTTTGCTGGCGCAGAAGTAAACCTTCCGGTGATGTGCATTGGAATATCATCAGGAATTGGAAGAATTTTATTTGGTTATATTGCAGATTGTCCACGAGTAAATCGTCTCTTATTGCAACAACTCGCACTATTTGTCATTGGCTTAATGACTATGCTGATAATTACAACAAAAATTTATCCAATTTTATTATGCTTTATCTTAGTGTTGGGTTTATTCGATGGTTGTTTTATATCATTAATTGGTCCGATAGCATTTGATATATGTGGACCTCATGGTGCTACACAGGCTATAAGTTTTCTACTAGGTCTCTCCTCAATTCCGTTAACTGTTGGCCCACCAGTTGCTGGTATGCTGTTTGATCATACAGGTTCCTATGACTTACCATTCATTCTAGCAGGAATTCCTCTTATTGTCGGTGCTTCGGCTTTGTTTTTTACACGCTGCGTTAAAAATGAAAGGACCTCACCCGACCCTAATCCAGTATTAGAACCAATTGCCAAAACTGCCTGGGACTGTGGTAAGTTATACAAAAAAAAATTATTAATCAATTAAATTATTTATTATGAACAAAAAAAAAATGTTATTTTTTTTTTTTTAGAAAATCAAACTAATGATTTAATAATAAAAAAATCAAATGAATTTCTAAATAAAAAAATTGAAGAGCCGGAAATAAAAATAATAAATAATGCCAATCAAATAATGGGAAATAAAAAGATATTATTAGCAAGTACAGGTAATTTATTAATTGCTGATAGTAGAACACATTTGCTTAATAATAATAATAATAATAATAATACTATATCAGCTGTGGTGGTGATTGATAATAATAATTCTAGTTGTAGTAAATTTAATTTAATTAATTTTGATAATAAAAATAGGCGTAAATATAAATATAGTGAATTATAATAATAATTATTATTATTTATTTATTTATTATATTAATTATTATGTGTAATTAGTAATTATTAATTATAATATTTGTATATACATATATATATATAAATAAGATAAACGCTTTTGGTAATATATGGGCATAACTGTTGTATTTTTCTTCTTCTTCTTTGTTTGTTTTTTTTTTTATTTTTATTTATCCTAATAGTCCCAACATAGAAACACAAATAGAAAGATAAAAAACAAAAAATAATTTTAAGTATTTAACTGTGATAAAAATAGAAATTTAAATTGATTACAAATATTTGTTATAGAAAAATTAATATTTTAACAATTAAATTATTATTAATTTATAATTATATTTTTGACAAATTAAAAAAAAATAAAAAAAAAAATAAAAAAATGTTTTACCTATGTTTCACTGTCGCTTTTTATGCTTTCTTATTTTTTTTTTTTGCTATTTTAAGGTGTGTATTAATAAATAAAATTAATTGCTTTTTATTATATATATATATATATAAACAAGCATTATCATTTTAATGTTATCAATTTAAATATCAAATATATAGTAAAATAATTTTTCTTTTTCTTTTTTTTTTCATTTCTTTTAGAATCTTTAAACGATGTTAATTAAAATAAAATAAGTAAATAATTTTTTTTTTTTTTTTATAAATCCAAATGTAAGTCAATATCATAGTTATTAAAAGATAATTAATCATTTTAACACATCTATTATTATTATTTTTTTTTTTTTTAATTTGTTATTTAAATATAAGTGAAATAATTTTAATATATAATCAATTAATTAATTAATTAAATAATTATAATTTTTGTAATGTATTTATTTCTATTTATAATACAATTATTAAATTGATAAAAAATAAATAAATAAAATAATAATAAAAATTACGAAAAAAAAAAAAAATACCAAAAATAAAAGTAAAAAAATAAAAAATTTGTGTGTTTTTAATATCAGTTCTAAACCTTGCCTTATATTTATATTCAATAGATGGCAGTTGAAATGTTAAAAAGAAAAAATATGTATTTTTTTTTTTAATTTATATATTTTATTTAATTATTCGTAAACAGTTTAAATAAATTTAAGGTTAAGGTAGATTAATTTGTTTAAAATGTTTTAATTATAAAATAAATAAATAATAATTTTGTATAGCAAATAAATATAATTAAACGAATAATTTATCTCTATCTCTGGAACATGTGACTATATAAAATAAATGAACAAATAAATTTTTATAAACATAAATAAGTATAAATGAAACAAATTATAATATTATTGAATGGAAAACCATTTTAATAAAATTTTATTTATTTTTTTTTTTTTCTGTTTTTAGTTTATTTTGATGTGGAAGGAAAACAACATAAATTTCACCTATATATGATGTAATAACTAATAAATGAAACATATGACAATAACAAATAATATATATTTAACACGTTACAAAAATTTAATGAACTATAATTAATACATTAATTATTGATTGCATCTAATAATAATAATAATAATAATAAATAATTTTCAGTTCCATTGTACTTACGATTATTTAATTAGCCAGCTCGACCTTATTTAAATATTTGATCTACTAATGATAATGAAAAAAAAAAAAAAGTTGATAAAGTAAATAGCGATAGAAAAAATCAAATTAAAATATTAAAAAAAAAAAAAAAAAATCTGCAATTAAAGTGACAAAAATAAAAAATATAATCATATTTTAATAAATAAATAAAATCTATGTAAGTAGTTGTTGCCTGCCTGCCTGCCTGCCACCAAATTCAACACACAACAAAATTATTAAAAAAAAAAAAAATAAATAAAAAATAAAGCATGAAGAAAATATGAAAAAAAAGTTCATTTCGTTTGTTTTGGAGCTGAGCTGTGCCCCATTCAGTATTTGATAGCAGGCGAGTTCGGATCATAGAAAAGTACTACTTGTTAGCATATAAAATAATTTTTTTTTTTTTTAATTTGTGATAAATAATTATTTTTTTTTTTATGATTTTGTGCGTGTTTTTCTTCTTTTTTTTATTTATTTATTTTGAAGTGAATTTGATCGATGAATCTTAACGATTTTTAACTGATTTAAAATATTTATTGATTACACGCTAGGTACAATTAAGTAATTATAATTTTTTTTTTTTTTATTGTCTATATCAATTATTTTTTTTATTTGTTATTATTATTTTTCTTTTTAATTGTTTATTGTTAACATTAACGTGCTTTTTCTAAAACCGCATGTGATAGTAAAACTAGCTTAAATTTATTTTACAAAATTATAAATAATAATTGATATGAAAATACTTGGAAATAATAATGATAAATAAATATTTCTTTAATACATTGATGACGCGACAATAAGTTTTTTTTTCTTTTTTCAACATACATAGTTATCGAAATTAAACACGATATTTAGCTGTTAATCGCGAATAGTTTTTTTTGTTTATTTTTTTTTTTTTTTTATAATATGTTAAAATAATAATAGAAGCGAAAAAATGTTTATGTAATAAATTTTTTGTTATCATGTTTCTTGAATTCATTAAAAAAAAAAAAAATAACACAGAAAAAAAGATATCTCTGATAAATTTTTTCACGTTACACTATGTTTTGTCCATAAACTGTATCCCATTGAATAATGTTTTTTTTTTTTTTTGTTTATTTGTTTATTTTATTATAAGAAAAAAAATAAAAAATATTTTTTATTAAATGTATTAAAGCGAAACAAAAGAAATTGTTTGCTTTCTAATTTCATTCAATTATTTCGTTTTGTTATACTATTTTCAAACTAAAAATTCACTTTGATTCATTATACAAATTTCGTAAAAATTAAAAAAAAAAAAAAAAAAAAACATTAAAAGCACAAAATCAAACAAAATAATAATGTGAAAGTGATTGATATTTAATTTTAGTTTTTTAGCTTTTATTTTAATTTTTTTTAATTATATTCTCACACAATGAGCTTTGAAGGAAAAAGTGTTTAACGAATTTTTTTTTTTTAAAGATTTTAATTATTATTTTTTTTTTTTATTTATTTTATTTTTTGTAATATAATTGTAAAATTATAAAACAATTAAAAACGAATAATTTGAAGAAAGTTTTATAGAGCGAAGAATAGCAATAACAACAGCAACATGGCAGTTGATCAAACGCTGGAGGAGATGATGGGATTGTTGGGTGGGTTTTTTTCTTATATATTTTTTTTAATTTTATTTTAAATTAAAACCAATTGGTTTATGTAGGAAAAGTATGATTTCTTAAGTTTTGTTTTTGATTAATTTTTTTTTGTATTGCAATAAATAACCGGTTTCTGTATTGATACCTGTTTCAACAGAGGAGAAAGAACCAATTTTTTTTTTTTTTTTTGTTTTCAATTCGTATTATTTGTGTTACCTGAGTAATTTTTTTTTGTGTTTTTTTTTTTTTTAGTGCAGTATAAAATATAATCAATATCTATGCTTTAATAATATGAATTTATTAAGGTCGTGTATGGATATATAAAAATGAAAAATAAATTTTAATTATTTCTTTTAAAAATAACTATTGATTCGCAACATCAATCATTTAAATAAATTGGCAAATCACTATCATGTGACCTGATTGTTGTAAAATATATATATTTTTTTTTTTTTTGTATTTATTTTCGGATTAAACTATAATCACTACTCAACACACTAAACACTTAATATATTTTTTGTTTTCGTTTTCAGTTTTTTGTTCATTGTAAATTGATATTTAATATTTTTATTATTTAACATATAAATAAATAATACATTTAATTACCTTGTTATTATAATAAACTGTGTTTATATGCAATAATTACAAATTGAATATTAATTTTCATTTTTTTTTTTAATTTACTTTTTATTTTTATTTTACCACATTGTATTGATTTCTTATTCCGCAATATTTATCCGCATTTAAATATTTTTCTTCTTTATATCTAAAAAAAAAAAAAAAAAAGTATAAAATCTCATATATTTTGCCCTAATTTCGTTATCTATCATTAAAAATATATCTGAAATATGCGTTAATAAATCTGTATACATCTGTTGATATTGATACTAACTAGTTAATACGACTAGACATTTTAGTATTAAAAAAAAAAATAATAATAAAATAAAAAGAAAAGAAACAAAAAATTAAATAAATTATTACAAGCGAAGATAAATACCGTGTTATCAGTAATAATACTAAAGAATGAATGAATAAATAAAGAAAAAAATAATGTTTAAAAACGTGTTTACATATCACCGTTTTTTTACACCTTTATGCTGTAAATTAATTTAATTTTTACTTTCTGTTTTTTTTTTTTCTTTTTTGGGTTATAAATATCTTTATATAAATTTTATATTTAAATTTTTTGTCATTGACCTTGCTTTTTAATAAATAATTTAATTATTGGATGATTTACATTTTGTTAAAAAATTGTATATTTGTTTCCTTATTATAAAAATCCCCGTTTTTAAAAGATTTTTTTTTTAACTACATGATAAGCAAACATTTAATATTCGATAAATGCATTTAATAAAAAAATATATAAAAAATCGTAAATTCTGGTTAATAATTAAAATGACTAAGGTAATTTTAAACGAATAAAAAACCTGATAATTATTTGTTAATAGTTGATTATGTAATTGCATTGAAAAAAATGTTAATAATTACTTAGAATATAAGAAAATAAAGGTTTATTCCAATTATAATTGTAAAAAAAAAAATAAAAAAAACCACCTTAATATTCATTTATTAATTTAAAAATGTAAATTTGATGGTTGTGCAGCTTTTCTGTTTCTCATGTAAAACTAATAAAAATGCAATAATAATATATAGAAAAATAATAATAATTCAACGGTAAATATAATAATAATATTCATAAAAAAAAAAAAAAACAAAAAATGTTTATTTGCGTGGGGAAATTCCGTTAAAAATTGTTGGTATTTTCTGATTCTATCGAAAGACCTACTTATCTTAAGTGCAACCAGCTTGTAAATAAATAAAATGCGAAATTGTATTAAAAAGTAAAAGTTTTTAAGTAAATATGGAAAAAATATATATATGTTTTTATTGTGCTGATATTAATAAATATATTGTTCTAATCAAATTAAGTAATATTAATACAAAATACGAATTAAGAATTAGAAAAACTAAAACAAAAACAAAAAAAAAAATTAACCAAATTCTTTTTGCTAAACATAAAACCCAACCATATCGCAAATAAATTGACCTTGTTTAAATAATTTAAATTGACCTGTATAAAATGATGTAACCCAAACTTAATTTACGCATTTTGTCTTAAAAAATTTTAATGAAAAAAAAAAATTATTATTATTATTTTTAATTAATTAATTATGTAATAAGCGGATATAAATTAATTAATAAAACAATGAAACGATAAACAAACGTTTAATAAAATGTTCTAAGAGTTTGACCAAATCGAAAACCAAAAAAAAAAAAAATAATAATTGTTTAGCTGTCGTTGTTGTTGTCGTCGTCGTCGTCATCGTCATTAGTTTAAGTAATTTTAAAAATACTTAAATAATTTGTGGTAAAATAAATAAATAAATAATGACGCCGGCGTTTAATAGATAATAAATTATTTTGTGTTATTATTATTATTAATTTGTTTATTTATATTCATCAGACATAACTTTCAATTACTGTTATTTGTCAATACAAAAAAAAAATTTAATTGAAGAAAATTAATAAATAGACCAAAAAAAAAAAAAAAAAACTTTATATGAATAACCAATTTGGAAGTTTGTGAACAATTATGAAATGTATTTAAATTAGATCGAGGTCTTGCCTTTTTTCTTTTTTTTGATTGTTATTAATAATAAAAACCAACAAAAAAAAAAAAAAAATTAAAACCAAAAAATCGATTAATAATAATTTAAAATTGATTCAAAATGAATTAAAAAAAAATTCTTTTATTTGTTGCAGGTGACTTTGGAAAGTATCAAGGATTCCAATTTTTTCTCCATATTTTGGCAGCTATGACTGCTGGCATACATATGTTGTCATTGGTCACAGTTGCCGCAGTGCCTAGCCATCGGTGTGCCATAGATGGAATAGATACAATGAATGGAACGTATAGTGACTGGAACACAACCGAACATATGAAATATATACCAATTTTAGATGATGGTAAAATAGACTCTTGTCATATGCTGGTTAATGGCGAAACAGTTACTTGTAATACATATTTATATGACAATACGTATTATGAGACTTCACGGTCGATGGAATGGAATTTGGTATGTGACCGAAAATGGCTTGGTGCCTTAGTACAAACAATTTATATGTTTGGTGTATTTACTGGGGCTGTTGTATTGGGTGGATTAGCAGATAAAGTTGGACGAAAAACAGTATTTTGTTGGTCAGCAACATTACAAGTAATTCTTGGAATTGGTGTTGCATTTGTGCCTGAATATATATCATTTTTGGTTGTACGATTTTTATATGGAATCTTTGGAAGTGCCGGAAGTTATATTACTGGTTTTGTTTTAACAATGGAATTAGTAGGACCATCAATGAGAACAGCATGTGGTATTGCATTTCAAGCTGCATTTGCTGGTGGTTTAATGCTTGTTGCTGGATGGGGCGCATTAATAAAAGATAGAATGTTACTGCAAGTTGTTTATGGACTACACGGATGTGTCTTAATAGCACATTGGTGGGTTATGGATGAATCTCCACGATGGCTTTGGACTCAAGGAAAAACTACCCAAGCTGTTAATATTGTGGCCAGAGGAGTAGAAATAAATAAACGAGGAATATCTATGGATAAGGATTATTTTAATACAAAAGGAAAAGTGCTATCTGGCGTTGAAAAAGGTTCAGATAGTTCAGCTGGCATTACTGATCTCTTTAAAACTAGAAATCTCTGTTTAAAAACAATAAACGTGTGCCTTTGTTGGTTTGCCAACTCTTTAGTTTATTATGGACTGTCACTCAGTACCGGTGATCTAGGTGGCAATCCTTTTGTTAATCTTTTTATTAGTGGATTAGTCGAATTGCCCAGCTATTTAGTGATAATTTTTATATTAGATCGTCTAGGACGTCGATCGATAACAAGTACCTTAATGTTAGCAGGCAGTTTATGTTGTATTGGCGCAGCATATATGAAAAGTGGTTCAACGGAATCAATAAGTGTTGTTATGTTAGGAAAACTATTTATAGCAGGTTCCTTTGCAGTAATTTATAATTACTCAGCCGAACTTTTCCCTACTGTAGTTCGTAATTCCGCAATGGGATTGGGTTCTATGTGCGCTCGTCTATCTGGTGCTCTAACACCACTTATAATAACTCTATTAGGTGACTTAGATCGTAAAATACCAGCAGTTATATTTGGTGTTATAACATTAATATCGGGTATATGGGTTCTGTTCTTACCAGAAACAATGAACCAACTAATGCCAGAAAGTCTTGCCGATGGTGAAGATTTTGGCAAAGGTGATACATGTTTCACAACGTGCCTTGGTCGGAAAAAATCACATTCAGTATCAAATAGTAATCCAAATCAAATGATTCAACTTGAAGATATCGCCCGATAAATTATAAATTAAACATTCAAAACTCAAATAAATTAAGTGAATCTAATTTTTCTATTTTCCACGCAGCAATTGCATTCCAATAATTTAATTAAATGCCTTTAAAATACAATCGATATGTATTTAAATTTTAATATTTTTATTTTGTGATCATCATAGAGAAGAAAAGTCACATTTTTTATTATTCCTGCTATTGTTACAATACACACACATAGAAAATTGAAACTAATCGTACAAAATTAAAGAAATTTTTAGTTTTTTTTTTTTATCATTTTTATTTGAAACAAATAAACAAAAAAAAAAAATAAAATAAATAAATAAATAAAGACACATAATTATAAAAGGAACAAAAGTACAAATATAAAAATTATTTATTATAAATATGGTATATAAATAAAAAATAATTAAATTAAATTAAATTAAATTTGTAAAAAAGAAAATAAATGTAAAAACGAAAAACAAAAAAAGAAAAGAAATTATATAAACGAATTATACAAGAAATATAAATAAATTAATTGTTCCCTTATTGTATATTTTTATTCTTTAATTAATATAATATATATATATAAAAAAAGAAAAAGAAAACAAATTTCCAATTAATAAACAACAAACGTGTAAATACATTTTTTTTATTATTATTATTAATATTATTATTTGAATTCATAAAAATCTTCTCTTTTGAAGAAATTAATATTATTATTATTATCATTGTTACTTTTACATTGGTTTTAATTATTATAAAATATAATCGCAGCTTAATATTCATTTATAATTATTATTTATTCGTTCTTAATTTTTTTGTTTTCCTTTATACAGTATTCCATTCAGAAAATTTCTCTAATAAAGCCTTCACAATTTTTATTTTTTTTTAATTTCTTTATATTTTTTTTAGCAAATACTCTTTTTTTGGCTAATTATAAACTAGTTTTGCTTAAAATATATTTTTCTTTTGTCATTTATTTATAATAAAAAGAACCAATTAGCTCGATGGAACATTTAATTTTATTATTATTTTTTTTTTTTTTGGTTCACATACGTACAATTATGTATATATATATATATAACAAAGAACAATTTTTTTTTTTTCATATACATATTACAAAAATTATTATTATTATTATTAATATTTTATTAAAATATAATTTTTTTAATTTTTTATTTATTAATTAATTAATTAATTAAAAATAAATAAAACAAAATTAAAATGGAAAAAATTAACAATAGGTGCAAAAAAAAAAGAAAAAAAAAAGAAAAGAATATTTTTTTTTTTTTTATAAAGTTAATGGTAAAATTTGTGTACAAAGATGATTAAATATAGTTAAAATTTGTGACTTAGAAAAATGCAAAATATTAATTAATAAATAAATAAATTTAAAAAAAAAAAAGAAAAGAAAAAGGAACTTTTGAGTTTAGTTGTTTTTAATTAAAAATGCATCTAGAGTAGTTTTATTTTTAAGCTTTAGTTATTAGTTTTAAATAAAAGAATTTACTTTATAAAAATAGTTTTTTTTTTTTTTTTTTAATATTTTATTTTATTATGGTTTTAACTCAACTATTATCTATTCTACTGATGTGTGGTAGAGTAGAAAGAAAAAAAAAAGAAGCTTTTTGCTTGACGTTTTTTTTTTTTTTTTTTTCCAATTTTTAATATTATATAAAAAATAACAAATTTCTCCGCCCTATTATATATAATTATAATAAAATATAAAACAAAAAAAATAAAAATTAATCAATTGTAAATAGCTGTCTTGTACAAATGTTTTTTTTTTCTTTAAACATTTTAATAATAATAATAATAATCATTTTATTTTTTTTTTTTTTTTTTTGCACCCACATTAATGTAATATATATATATATAATTAAAAATAACATTAAGAGTTTAAAATAACATTTAAATAGTATTTTTTTCTTTTGGTTTTTAATTTTTATTATTATTACTATTATATGTAGGAAAATTGAAAATAAAAAGTGAGAGAGACAATAAATTTTTTTTTTTTTTTTTTAATTATAATAATTTTAGATAAAAATAAATATTACATTTATGGAAAACGATTTTTCTTTTTCACAATTAATTACAAATTATCTTTGATTAAATATGTATATGTATAAATAAACGTATTTTTTTTTTTTTTTGAAACGTACACTAATTAGTTAATTGAATTTAAATAAATAAATTAAAGCAAAAAAAATTAATAAATAAAATTATTTTCATTAACAAGATAAATTAAATATTTCTTTTATAAAGTAATTAATAATAAAAAAAGAAAGCAGCAACAGCAAAGTTATACAAATAAAAAAAAAAAAACCATTACACACGGTAAGTTAGTCCGTTTTTAAAAGAATTAAAGAATTTTAGTTTAGTTTCGTTTCTTTTTTGTATTCTTGACTATAGAACACAGAAACAGTAGTAGAAACAGAAACAAAAAAAAAAAAAAAATACATAAATTTCTTTTACAAATTCATTGATTGATTTTTTTAATTAATAAATAAATAAAAAATAAAATTGTTTTTTTTTTTTATATTTTAATTAATAATAAAGAAATAATTCCTTATATTTATCTTTTTACAAAAAAAAAAAAAAAAGAACCAAACAAACAAACCAAAATGTTGTTTCTTTAATTAATTAATAATTTTTTTTTTGTTTTTGTTTTGTTGTTTAAAAAATAAATAACAAAATTATTTAAAATAATATTTTTATTTCAATTTATTTTATATATTTATATAAAACTATCGTTTTTGTTTTATATTTTTTTTTTCATTTTTAATTAAATTTATCACACATATGATTTTTTTTTTTTTTTTTATCTTTTTATAATTAAACATTACATTTTTATTTTATTATAATCATATTAATTTATAATTATTTATATTAATTATTAACATTATTTAATTATAATAATAATAATAACAACAGATATGTTACATTTAGCAATTTATTACTTCTTTTAATATTTTTATTTTTATTACTATTTTGTATTCGGTTTTTTTTTTTTTTATGAATTGACGGGTTTTCTTCTCTTCTCTTTGTAGAAAAATAAAAAGAAAAATTAAAAAAAAAAAAAATAGTTTTTCTTTTTTTACCAATTAAAATTAAACAAAGAAAAAAAAAAAATTAAATTAAAAAATTCATCACATACCTATCGATTTTTTTATTCCAAATTTTAATTAAAGAATAAAATTTAAAGCATCTTTTCTATTCATTCATATTTTTTTTTCTTCTTTCTTTTTCTACGATAAAGAACTTTACTCTTGTCTATATTTCTCTTTACTTTAATTAACTAATTAATTAATTAAATAATATAACGACTGCATCTTCATTACGTTTTAATTAACATTTTATATTAATTTTATTTTTTTTTGTACTTAATTTTAATTTTTTTAATTAAGTTTCATAATAAAAACAACAAATGATTAATTATTGGTACATAAATATAAAATATAACATCGATTTAGTAGAGTGCATTACTTTTTGCATGATGAATATTGTTTACAAATATTTATATCAATTAATTAATTCTTTTAAAAAGTAAATAGAAAATGGGGTAAATACTTTTATATTAATAATGGGGGGGTAATACACAAAAAATGTAAAATTTTCTTCATATTTTTTTTTTTTTATAATACATTCATAATATATTTATTTTTTATATAAATAATTTTTTAAAAGTAAACATTTTTTTTTTCTTTATTATTTTTTTCTCTATCTCTCTCATTTTATTAACTAAATCCATAAATTTTTGTTGTTTGGAGAAAGTTAAAATTAAAAATTAAAATTAAAAATGAAATTTTTTTATGTCCTTTCTGGACATTTTGTTTGAATAATACGTTGTTGTTGCTGCTGCTGTTGTTCTTTGGAAGATTCATTGACGTCGTTTATACCAGATATTGGTAATTTTGTTTCTGCAACTTGTCCTTGAGCAGCTGTATGAACAATAATAGCTGGTTGACTTTCTGTTGGTGGATGGACTTCGTGACTTTCACCAGGTGTTAAATTTGCTAAAGCAGCTAAAAGATCATGATTGACTAGAGGTTCATTCTCTTCACGTGGTTCCCAACCAGCTGGTGGACTTGCTGGTGGTGATATCAAAAATTGTTTCACAGGCGCTGGTGGTTGTAGATTCTTATGTGAGACAGGCGTTACCGGTTGTGCAAAATAGCAATTAATTACAGATTTATTAAACTGTGACTGATGCAATTGAATTCTTGCATTTGCTGCAGCTATAGCACTATCATAATTAACACGCAATCTTTTAAAACTACGTAGCCATTGAAATGTTGCTTTATCCGAAAATGAACGAAACAATTCCTCCATTTCTAACTTTAAATCTTCATTTATAAATACTTCTGAATGTATATTTGTAACAATAACAGATGTGGGTAATTCATCAAATGAGTCTGCATCAACAGCTTCTGTTTCATTATCAGAATTTAAATGTGGCAACGTTGGATGTTGATTAGATAAACCATCAATTGGATTTATAAAGATGTTCTCCTCTGGTGAGAGATTTTCTGATTCTTCTGATTGTGCCATCGTTTTATGATTTATCTTTGGCTTCTATATGTTTTGTAAGTAATTAAACAAATTATGTTTGATTAATTAAAAAAAAAAAAAAAAGGAACAAATTTTATATTAAATTGTGAATTTTTTTTTCTTCATTATTTTTTGCTTTTTAAGTAAAAGAAATGTCGATTATTTTTTTTATTCTAAATCTTCGCCAAATTGCAATGAGTCATTCGAAATAAATTAATCAAATAATAAAAAATAAAAGCAAAAATAAAATAATAATAATAAAATCTAGTTATATAACTAATTTATATATATATAAATATTTTGTATAAATTTATTATTAAAATCAAATGATTTAGAAATGACATAAAAGTTTTTATATCATAAAAAAATATATTTGTTAGATTAATTATTGAATTAAAATGATAAAAAGATTATTTACCTGTATAATTATGGTTTCTGATTATAAAATAACAAAAAAAAAAATTTTTTTTTTGTTTTCTCTTTTCAAATGTTATTTATTCCCTTTGTGCAATTATTCTACTTTTTTTCCTTAATTTGCAATACAGGCTTGTCTTAACAAAAAAAAAAAAATAAATAAAATTATATATATAGATAAAAAAAAAATGACAACAAAAAAAACAACAAATAAAAGATATTACTTTTCACTACTAATTAACACCAATATAAATGTAACCGTTTATCAGTTTTATTTTTAATATTCAAAATAATTTCACACTTATTTTATTATTTGTGTGCATATTAATTCATTTTAAACGTGCTTATTTCTTTTCTTTTCTTTTCGTTTTTTTTTTTCTTTTTATTTTATTTAATTATATGCACCGCAACATTCGACATGCAAATTATTTGTAAATGACAGCACAAGCACAGTGTTGCAATGCAATTTATATGTTTTTTATTGTTGGCATAACTGCGACGCTTATTTTATAATTGGCATTGTTACCAATAGTTTAAATAATAAATAAATACATTTTTAATAAAATTAAAGTTCACTGCATTTAAATAATGTTTATGTAAAAATTGAATTGAAAATTATAAAATAATTGACATTTTTGACATCAAAGAATAAATAAATTGTGTTTAATTAAATACATAATTGATTGTAAGTTGTAAGAGTTACTGTAATACATAATAAAATGGCTGGTGTTGAGTCAATGATTGTAGAAGAAAAACAAACACCTCAAAATATTGTTGACAGAGAAAAGGTAAGAAAATTTTGAGGTTATATTTATATGTTTGCCGGCCAGTTTAAGCATTAAATTGTATTTTTATATTGTTTATTGTATTTAGACGTGCCCCCTATTATTAAGAGTGTTTTGTTCAACTGGAAGACATCATTCACCCTCAGAATACGCTCACGGCAATGTGCCAACAAACGAGCTTCAGATATACACTTGGCAAGATGCTACACTTCGTGAATTAACAACATTAGTTAGAAATGTCAACCCAGAGACCAGACGTAAAGGAACATATTTTGATTTTGCACTCGTCTTCCCAGATCCTAGAGGCTCAGGTTTTCGTATGCGTGAAATTGGTGTAACATGTTCAGGACAAAAAGGAGCGGATGATTCGAAAACATTATCACAGGCTAAGTTTTGTATTGGAGATTATATGGACATTAATATAACACCACCAAATAGATTACCGCCACCAATGCGGCGGCAGAGACCTTATTAAAATAATATACATATTTTAAATAAAATAAAATAAAAAACCATCAAAGATTTAAATTTATAATAATTAAATTTTTATTATTATTCACTTTTTACTGTGTTTTTGTGTTTTCAACAATTATTATAAACGTAAAAATAATTAATAAATATTACTTTTTTAATTCTAAGTAAATAAAAAAAAAATATATATCTTAATATTTATTTTCTGCTAACAAATAAATTAGTTTCTGTAGAATTGACCTTGGGGGCGTCTAGAATTTTTGCCCATTTTTGTTAAGTCAACACGAATACCGTTCGGAAGAACAGCTTTATTCTCTTGATAATCAACGTAGCCCTTTTCTGTTTCTTCTTCATCAACTGATAAACGAGAGTTAGGATCACATTTAATACCAGTTTCGTAGTTGTATTCACGTTTTAAACCATCTGGATCAATGTATCCGTAACGTCCACTAAAATCAAATTAATTAATTTAATTTGCATACAAACATTTATTTTTTGTGCTTATACGTACCGTGTAACACAATCGTTTCCAATAATTTCTTCTTTGTATGAACCATCGTCATTTTCGAAACCCCAAGTAATTGTTCCATCAGCATTTTCATCTCTATATTTTCTTAAAATTTGTGCGACTGGTTTTCTTTCACGCTATACAAATAACGAAAAAAAAAATTATAAAATGGAATTGGATTAATGAAATAATAAAATTACGAACATCCTGATCGTGTGAAGCTAATTTTTGTTGTGGGCGACTCTCAACAATTCGTTGTCTGGCTTGTATTGGCTCTGGTTCTTCATATTGTGGTCTATTTTCACGAAAAACTGGTCTTGGACGTGTCTATTGAAAATATTTGGGATAAATAATAGCAAAAAGAGATATAATTTGATGAGTAATAGTTACTGGCTGTGATCTTTGTTGTTGTTGTTGTTGTTGCTTTTCTTGTTGACCAATGTTGAATCTTTGACCAGATGAAATGTCTCTATCATTTTGTGCAAATCTTTCAGGGATTTGACGTTGAACTGGTAATGGAGCTGGTCGTTCTTGTGGATTAAATCTTTGAATTTGTGGCTCCTCGATATGGTCGTGATTTTGAGAAATTGGTTCCTGATTGTAGTTTGGTTGTGGTGATGAAACAATATGTGGGACAAATGGATCTTGTTCGTCTTCAGCGTCTTCGGTGACCGGTTTATCTTCGATTATGCTTTTTTGTGGTATTGGCACTGGTAATGCGTTTAATGGTCGTAACAATGGACGACGAATTCGTACCACACCTGGAGCAGCAATTACTTTGTCATTACGAAATTGTGGACGATTAAGTGGAACAGCACCAGATATTTGTAAGCGTTGTGGCACCGGACCTTGAGACAAAACAAGTGATGCACAAGCAGATAATAACTGAAAAAGAAGGTGAAAACAATTTAAAAAAAAATAAATAAAATAAAAATAAAAACTGGATCAATTGTCCTCCACATAAACCTGATATATTTATATATCTGGTATAGAATATAACTCTGTATTATAATATAATATTGCAAATAAATATGATTTCAATTATGAATATATATCAAGGTAAACTAGATTAAATTAAATTTAATTTCAAAGAAGTTTTTCTTTTTCTTTTCTTATTTTTCTCTTAGTAAAATGGACAACAAATACGTATAGTAATAATTTCTAACCGTTAAAAAATTAATTAAACAAGAATAGAAATATTTTTTTTATTAAAGCACATCAAGTAAATAAAATGTAACGGAATCGTGTAACTTCCTCAATGAAAAAAAAAAAAAAAAAATCAATTAAAAGATTTAGAATATTTTATGCTTTGTTTATGATAATTAAAAAAAAAAAAAACGAAAAAAAAAAAGCAACAATTACTCGAAACAATAAAACAATTAAATTATTTAACAGTAATTAATTAATATTCCAAATGAATAAATAATAAAATTCAGACAAAGTTTTTTTTTGTGTGTTTTGCTACGTTGAAAATTATTTATTTATATTGAAGTTTCCGATGGTTTCAAGAATGAATTTATTTTGGATATTTTTAGATTATCAATCATTTAATATTCAAAAAAAAAAAAAAAAAAAAAAAAACAATTTTTGCTTTTGTATTTCATTCATTCATAATGCAATGGAATTTTTAGATTTATATAATATTCATAATATTCTCAATTAAATATTAATTTATTGTCGCACAATCAAAATCGCACCTTTTTTTTTTGCTATTAATAAGGTTAATTCAAATCCTTTTGTTTATTATTTATTAAATATTTTCTGTTAATAAATTTGATCTCATTTAACTTGTGTGTTATTTTTTTGTATTTTTGAATTTTGTATAGTAAAAACTGATAGTGAAAGGTAAGAAAAGAAAAAAAGAAAAGAAAAGAAAAAAAAAAGAAGAAGAAGAGAAAACGTATAGTAATAAAAAAAAAAAATAATAATTTAAATAATTTAATTTATAAACGTAATTTGTTGAAATAAAGTCATAATGCATTTTTATTTTAATCCAAGTCTTATTTATATGTCTGTTTGGAATATGTAATTTGTATTTGGTAAATCATTTTTTTTTTTTTATTTATTTGATTAAATCACGTGAATTTTTCTGTTTTAAAATACTAATTAAACGAGTGAAAATAAAAAATTATCTTTTAATAAAAAATCAAAGAAACAAACAAATAAAATAAAATTAAATTGAATTTTAAATAGGGTTGGTAGAAAAAAATATGATTTTTGTTTTTTAATCACTTTTCACTTTTTCAATCGAACCGTGATAATATGGAACGCCGTACCATCGACCGTCTTTATCTATTTTATATTTCTTATATCTATTTAATACCTAAAATCCAATCATTTTAATTGATGAATGGTAGCATATTCTCAGGCATACTTTAAGTTATAAAGCCTAAACAATTAATTAATTTATTTGTCTTTAAAAAATAGACAAAATGTATGTTAAAGCCTATGTATCATCAAAGCAGGAAAGCAGTACAGAATTGTTATCAATTTTATGAATTTAACAAACGATTCTTCTATTTTATTCCTACATTAAAATCTATCTAATTTCTACCATAATTTCCATTTAATTTATAAATTACTTAAAAAAAAAAAACGCAAACAATTCAATCAAATAATGTTGCAAAGTTCACTCGAAGACTCGAAAATAAGTTCTTATACTACGAAATGTCTCACTGAAATATACAGAAACATGTTTAAAGCAAAAGTTAAAAATGTATTTGTATAAAACTTTGACAGCCCTGTCTTTTTTTTTTTTTTTTCAAATCCATATTTTCGGTTTTTAATTGGAAAAGTTTCATCATAATAATTTAAAAAAAAAAAAAAAAAAACAATTTTTTGTTTTGACTTTTTTTTTTGGTTTAATTTTTTATTTTTTGATTGTATAATTAATCAGAGCAGAAAATTTGTGAAAAATTCCATTGGAATGCAATATTTAATATATATATATATTTTTTTTTATTAAAATAAACGTGAAAAGTAATAAATAAATAATAATTATGTAAGCTTTTAATAATAATTGAATGAAATTTCACTGTCTGACTAGACCTAATAATTTTTTTTTTCTTCTTTTCATTATGCTAAGAGCAAAGCTGTTTTTTTTTATATTTTATTTAAACAAAAGATAATAATAATAATAATAATAATAATAATAATAATAATAATAATAAAAAGCTACATTAAAATGAAAGTAAAAATAAAAATAAAAACCTGAGAATTTACATTTTGTTGTTGATTTTTAAAGACCAACAAGTTATTTCTCTTCAAGTTTGTATTATTATTATTTAAATTGAATTGGTGTAGTGCATTTATTTTGATTATTGATATATATATATATGTATATACCCAAGCTTTTATTCTATATTATATTTGTGGTTTTAGCTAATGTAATTACTTTAAAACATAACGTAATCGAATTGTTTTTTTTTTGTTAATATTTAGTTTATATAGGAAATGTTTAATAAGTAAAACACTGTGGACCGTCAAAATGCTTAAATAATATTATTATTTAATAAAAATTAGAAATACCAGTTTACCTACAATAACTATTTGTAATACATAATAAAAGTAATATTTATATACTTTAAGATTTTTTACAATCAATATACATATGATAAACGACCTATTTGTTAATAAATAAATGTGAAAATAAAAATACTTTACTTAAGTAATTTTACTTTTTTGTTGGTAAATTATCATGAAAATTAAGTTATTTAAAAATTGAAAATATTTATGAACTTTAGTTAAAAAAAAAACTGACATTTAACAAATAATTAAAATAATAATAATAATAATAATAATAATAATAGAGAATCTGAAAGCTTTAATAAAAAAAAAAAAAAGTGATACAAAACACTTAAAAATAAAACTCATAGACTCTCAATGAGAAATCTTTATGTGTTTTATTTTAATTAATGCAAATGAATCTTTATGAATAAATCCGGTAACAGTTCACACAACGTTTAAGCCTAGATAAATGTATTCATTTAATTAATAATTAATAATGTAATTAAACTTGTTTACTTTGAGGATAAATTATCAACATAAAAAAAAAAAATTAAATAAATTTATCTTTCTTTTATTGATAAAAGCCTTGATACCAATGTTATCAAATTCACTTTCTTAAATTAAAAGGGATTTTTTTATTATGTCTTCAAACGAGTTTATTATTTTATTTTTTTTTTTTTTACGTTTTTCTTTAAATACTTTCAATGATTTTTTCTTATTTTATTATTATTAATAATCGCAATATTTTCTTTCTGATACGCAATTTTTTTTATTGAATTATGAAAATTATGAAATTATCTATTTTCTTTTATTTTCATTAATTAATAATTCTTATTTAATAATAATAACCAAACTTTCTTTTGAATTTTCTTTTATTTTTCTCTACATATTTTAAAGTAAATAGACAATTTCCGTGAAGTGTTTTTTTTTTTTTTTTTGTTTAAATGTTGTCACTTTATATACATACATATATAAGAAATAAATAATTAAACAAAATTAACTGTACAAGAAAACATTATAAATAAAAACAAATTAATAATAAAAAAAAAAGAAATAAATAAATGATATTTTTTTTTTTAAATTAAAAGCAAGGTTAAAAGCGAAATGTTGTTTTATTTATAAGACAAAATTTATTGAAATTAATTAATAATTTTATTTATTTTTTGCTAGCAATATACCTTTTTTTTTTTCTTTTTCATTTTGATTTTATTTTTGCCTTGAATTGTTTGTCTATAATGCAGTTCAAATGGATTTTTTGTCGAGCTAAGTAACTTAACTAAGTGATAGAATAAAGTTTTTCTCTTAGCTATGCCATTTGTTAATTAATGTTATTTCTTTGTAATATTGTTTACTTGTGAAGCATAATTAATTAATCCACAAAATGACAACAAAAAAAAAAAAAAAAAAAAAAAAATAACAAGGAAAAAAGAGTAAATAATTACTCGGTAATTAAGTTTTTTTTTTGCTATTTTATTAAAATGAAAGCTTTATCTAATTAAAAAATGATTACATACCACTACAGCAATATAGATATTCATTATATTAATTCACTTTTTTCTCTTCTTCTTCTTTTCCGTTTTTTTTTATCACAAAATTAATTAAACAGAATAAAAAAATAAAAAAAATTAAAAATATTGATGGAAAATATTCACAAATCTGTTCACTTCGATTGAACTTTTATTAATAAATAAACTTGTAGTCCGGACAATTAATTGAGTTAAACAATTTGTTCAAAACAAACTCCTTCAACATCTTATACTCGTGTCCCCCACTCATATGTTACTGTTGAAACTATAGAAATTTTTTTTTTTTTTTTTTTTTTATTAAATTTTAAAGAAACGGAACGGGAAAATAATTATTTTATTATTATTTTTTTTCTTTATTTATATTGTACTCGGAATTTGATAGAAAATTCAAAACAGCGAATATTCATTTTCATATTGAAATGTGTTTCGGTAAGTTTTAAATCGATATTCAAAAACCAAAAACCAAAAAAATTAAACACACATGTGTCTGATAAGTAATTTATCGAAATTAAATAAAAGCTTCAGTAATCAATGTGAAATTTTATTATAGAAAGAAAATAAATAAAAAAATTTATTCGAAAAGCTCTACAGATGGTAAAGTAATTTGCTTTAGCAGAGATAACAACCGTTGTTGAGAACAAAATGATCTGATGTTTCTTCCATGCAGAATATAAAATTTTATTAAAAAATCAATCAATCATGTAATAAAAATTAAAAATTATTTAATCAGCTATGATTTCTAATCACATAAAATTAAAAATAAAAAAGTTTAAAATCACTTTATTTACCAAATACAACCAATAAATCCATTAATATGCAGTTAAATTTTATTTTATTCAATTGTTCGTGATTAAACTTAACAAAATTTTTCAATTTCAAACATTATATGTATACCACCTAACTACTGATTATTATTTTGTTGATTAAATTTTACGTTAAAACTGAATTTAATTTTAATGCAATTCAGTGTTTAGTTTTTTTTTTTCTTTCGTTTTTGTTTTTCGAAGTTCAATAACCGTAACTTTAACCGTATATATGTGACATTGTAATAATGAATCTAATTAAATTAATAAAAAAAAACAGTAGCATAGATAACAAATTAAAAGAAAAATTAAAATAAAGAAAGGAGAGAAATATAAATAAATAACATTTAATTTCATTTTCTAAAAATTATAAATAAACGAAAATTTTATTAGTCACTCTGAATGAATCAGCTAACGAATTTTATTTTAACATTTTTCATGTCGTATGGCTATTATGTTTTTATTCTGTTATAATTTTCCGTATTTAAATGAGTTTTATTTAGCTATAAAAATTAATTTTGTAATCTTATTTTATGTGTTAATTAAGTAATTAATTAATTGTGATGTATTAATTAAGCTTTTATACATTTTTTTTTTATTTATTACTTTTTTTCCTTAAACGTAACAATTAAAAACAAAAAAATATTATTATTATTACAAAAGTGGTATAAACGAATGAACTGTTATAATACAAATTACCCAATGCACAAACCAAACATTTTTAAACAAAACCTTATAACAGCAACTTTTTTTTTTTTAATTATTATTGCTGTGTGGAAATGAAACCTTTTTATTTTTGATTTTGATCAAATATTTATTGAAAATTATTACAAAAAAATTGTGTTTTTATTCCTTAATTTACTTATTTAATAATATGTATACAAAAATACTGTGCTTTATTAAAAATATTCATTTTCTATAATCTAATCTTAAACTAGTTTGTCTATAATACATTGATTTCTTTTTATGTAAATTTAATTATTTATTTCATTAATAAATCCTTGATTTGTTATTCCATTTTTCTTATAACATTGGTCATCCTCATAATTTTGTTTATTATTACCTGAATTTTCTCTAAAAACAAACAAAGAAAGAATATAAATATTAAAAGTATTGAATTAAATGAATTTTTATACAAACTTTTTATCATTATTTTCATTTATTTGTGCATCAATATTATTCTGATCTTTAATTAAACACAAAGTACATGCACCAATAATACCAAAAACACCCATCACAGTCATTGGTAAATAAATGTAAAAATGTTCCTTAAAAAAAAAATATTTAAATTATTAATTTTTTATTAAAACGTGTATTCGAGTGTATTAAATGTTTCATACCAATAACCATAAATATGGCACACTTATTAAAGCTAAACCAGCAGCAAAGTTGCCAACACCTACGCCCAAACTTCTCATATATGTTGGATATTGATATGCAGTAAAAGTATTTATAATTGCATTGTTAGCACCGATTGCACATTTAGCTGTATATTGATAAAAAATATAGAAAATAGGAAAAACCAATTAATAAATAACTTTTAATTTAAAATGCTTTTTTTTTTTTTTATCACAAAACATATTATTTATGTTTCATTGGCATATTTTGCAACAGATATGTTTAGTAAAAAAAAAAAAATAAGGCAGAAAGGCCAAGGTCAATATAAAAAAAAATAAATGTTTGCAAATTTCCACAAACACAGAGAAGAAGTTTTTGTTTTTAGTTTGTTTTTTTTCTTTGCTTGTCTCTAATCTAATTTAATTAAATTATTTATCATGTTAGTTAATTTTCCGTATGAGTAAATTTTGTATATAATTAATTTATTATCGTATCATTTTACTACAAACATCTTATATTAACGATCGATTTTCAAATATATATATATATATATATATATATATCGTAACCTACCAATTATAGCTAAGGTAATTATTGCCCACAAATAATTATCATTATTTGGCACTAGATTAACTAAGAGACATGCTAAACCTGATATAAGCATGTACATAATTAAATTTGTTTTTATTCCCATTTTTAATACAATTAAAATATTAAAACATATCGATATTGCTTCGACGGTGCCAGCGATTGCCTATAAATTATATATACATATTTTTTTATTATTTATTTATTTATTTAATAATTCTAAATTTGATTTATATTACCGTATTTATATATATATTACCGCCAATATTATTTAAGTGCAATGTTATACCAAAATAGAGTAAAATCAATGAAAACCACACAACAATCATGAGTAAGGTCGTTCTCCTGTAGTTGCTTTTAAATAAATCGAATACTGTAACAACAGTATGATTGCCTGTAGTTTTGTCATCAGTTGGTTGTTGTAATGTTTTCACATAGTTATTTGGTAAGGAAATTTTATTCATTTTCGATGCTCTTTCAATAACATTCTGTAATTCATCAATACGACCTTTTACTAAAAGCCATCGTGGTGATTCTGGTAATCTGTGCCTTTAAATAAAATAAATAAAAAGTATTACTTTAATGTTGTTAAATAAATTAAAAAAAAAAAAAATTGTTTTTTTTTTCATACCAAATAAATAATAATAAAATACTTGGAGTAGATATTGAAAGTTGTATTAATCTCCAATCTTGTGCAACATAAGAGATTCCTGCTGTTAAAATGTATGCAAGTGCAACTGGTAATAAATTTAATATTCCTATTACTGTTCGGGTTTTACCACTAATTAATTCAACGCATAACACAAAGCTGACAACAGTCACAGACATTGATGTAAATCCAATTAATACTTTTAATAACATGAAGATTTCTACTGAATTTGCAAAGGCCATAAATATACCTGAAAAAGTAAAAAAAAGTTTAAATTAATTCGCCTAATAATATGCAATGTTAGATTTAACAATAAGCTATCGATACTCCTTTATAAGTAAAATCTTTTTTTCAAGTTTAATTTCTCTTAATCAATATCAATTGTATGCAATGCACTTAAAATAAGTTTATGCAATTAATCTGTTATCATTATCATCTTATATCAATATTATATTATATAAATACACTTTATAAATGCGGTCAAATATTCTATAATAATTAATTATTATTATAATTTTTTTTTTTATGTTGTTATCAATTAAAATCACTTATTAATATAACAAATTACTATATGTTATTAATCAAATTAATAAATGGTTGATTAAATCATTATTTAAATAATTATATTTTTTACAATATGCACAATCAGGTTTCCAATCAGGAAAAAAAATAAATTGTTTACGTTCAATGCCAGCAATGTTGGTTAATAATAAAAAAATAAAAACTAACCTAATATGGTTTGTATAGTTGCAAAGGCCATCAGAGTGTGTTTCCTTCCGAATTGATCAGAGATCCATCCGCTACAAATACTGCCACACGCTGCTCCAGCCAAAAAACACATTTCCACATTGCTAACTTCATATGCTCGCCCACAAATCAATTCCCATTCTTCGATAACCGTTTTTCCAATTAAACTATAATCATATTCAAACTTTGTACATTGAATAAGAGAACTATTCCTATTATCCAGTACAAAATTGCTTGCAAAATTATTAACATTATATTGCCAATAATTAAGTTTTAATATTGAGCATGGACCATTCGGCTGTGTTAAGTTGCGCCATACAGCAACACTTAATGATTTTAAATGTTCTGGCCGAGCGCACCAGAATTCTTTATTTGCCGCCTGCAAAAAAAAGGAAGAGAAAAGAAAAGAAAAGAAGAAAAAGTTAAATCAAATCATATTAAAACAACTTAATAAACTTTTGACCCAAATTAGATTATAACAATTTTCTTAATAAAAAATAAAAATAAAAAAAAAATAAAAGAAAAAAATCTTAACAAAAAAAACTTGACTCGTTATATTCATTGGGGTTTTGCGTGTCGTATTTTGTTTTCTCTGATAAGAGAGTCCAAACAATATATAATGTTCACTTGAATACTTTTCTAATTCAATAATAAAATGAAGAAAAAAAAAAAAAATTATATAAATGAAAAGATGGGGAAAGAAAATCAAGAAGAAGTTTAAGAATTATTGGACAAAATCAAATTGTAACTTTTTTTTTTTTTTTTTATCCTATTATATTATTGTTTAGCTGCCAATGATACAAAACACTATTCAAGAATGTTAACCCAACCATTATTCATTAAAGCGATTCAACTCGTAACATAATTCTTTTCCTTGATTGTTGAAAAACAAAATAATAATGATAAAAAAAAAATAAAAATAGGAAACAAATAAATAAAAATGTTTTGTGGATGGCAATAGAAGAAGAAGAAGAAGAAGACGATGATGATGAAGAAGAAAAAAAAAAGTTTTAATAGATATTAAATTGATTGAGGTAACTTTGCTTTATTACTTTTTTTTATTCTTTTCTACAATTTCTACTCCGTATTCACTCTTCAATATGAGCTATTGAGCTTTTATTGTTTTCTTCATTTATTATTTAATAATTTTCAAATTACAATCGAATAAGTGAATTAATTTTATCAAATTATATAATTAAATTATGACTTGTCTTTGACGTGAGAGAGAAATCTTTTACCTTGATATTGTTAATTTTTTTTTTTTTTAAACGTTTTACCAAAACAAATATTTAATTAATTGTTACTCTTTTTTTTTTTGGCTGTGCTACTATTAATTATCGTAATGTTAATTATAATTTTGTTGTTGGTGTTTAATTATTTTAAAGTTTGATTGCGGTAACCGAATTATTAAAAACCATTACACCTACATTAATTTTAAATATGATTCATAAGAATAATTTCTATCATAATGTTTTAATTAATTTTTAATATTTTTAGGCGTAATGAAGGCGACATCATAGTTCTGCGTTTTGCATATGGTATGTCTAAAGTGGAGAAGCGTTTTATAGAAACATAATAATGGTATTGTCTCTGCTATGAATATAAAAATAAATAAATGGAAAAGGCGACGAGACAAGGACTATGAATTCTGCATAACTTTAAACTAAACGGTCTTGAGTTCAATTAAATGACAACAATGATTTTAAAAAGTAAAATTTCATGTCATATTTTGTTGCCATTTAATTATCATCCCGAAATTTCTGTTTTAACTGATTGAAAACAATCTCAATATTGACTGACACAAGACCATAATAGGCAGGGACATGGTGAATAATGTTGATGCCTGATGTAATATCTGGTTATAAGATTTTCTTCAAATTGTGCAAATTCTGGATGTTTTGCTTCCTGCTTTTTATCCTCTATTAGTTATCGATGGAATTAGTAAATCTTCGATAAGATACATCATGTTCTCTTTGGCTAAAAAGCCAAATTTTATAAATATCGCTATCGATAAAAGAAGTTACCAAAATAATATCTCCTCGAGAATCTCAACTACGTACTAGAAGTGGCAAGATAATAACAATATCTCATTAGTGGAGTAACGATTTTAGTTTTTCTTCCACAAATTTATAATTCGTTACTAATTATCAGTTTTAAATTAATAAGTTTTAATTTAAAACAGGATTCATTTGTTGCACATAAAGTTAAAATAAGGATTTAAAGAATCGATTGGTTCTAACTTCGTAGAATACGTAAGTAATTAAGTAAGTAAGTAAATATTTAATCAAAGTAATAAAACCATATTTGCATTAACTAACTCTAACTATATTTACTTTAATTACATATTTTTAATAAAACAAATTAATTATTGTTAAATATAATTAATGTTAATTACCCTTATTAATTTACAACATTAATAATTTAATAAAAAAAAAAAATATATTTTAATCTTGTGCAAACACAATGAACACATTCATCTTGTATGTGAATAAGATAAAACCGATTAACATTAATCTTATTTATTTACTTTTTTCTATTAATTTACGAAAAATATTAATTAAATTTAATTACATAATAGTTATCTGTATAACTATTCAAAATTAAATTAAAATTTTAAGCTTTTGTTGTTGGTTGGTAGGTTGGTTGGATGTTTCCGTTTTAACTTTTCGTTAATTCCGTGACACAAACATTAATTCGGTTTTTTTTTTGGTTTTTAATAAAGAATTCAATTAATAATAAGTTTTTTATTATTTAGTAATAGTAATATTAATAAAAATTAATTTTTTTCTATATTTGTCTTTTTAAGTCACGTTTTAAGTAAGTATTTGTTTGTTTGTGTCCTTTAATAAATGTTGACAACATGTAATTTCATGCGATAAAGTTAGTTTTTTATAGAATTTATTTATTTTCTTTCTAAAAATTAATTAATTATAAATGACAAGAGCGTTTAAAGAAATAACACGTGATTTAGAAATTAAAATTTCCAATAATAATATCCTTGATGTGGATGTGGTGCCTTAAAGAAAAAAATAAAAATTGTTTCCACTTTGCAATCGTTAAAACCAAGATCTGCTTTAATTAAAATATAAATTTTTTATTATTATTATTATTATTATTTTTATTTTAAGTATTTAAGTACAAGCGCAAAACACTTGAAGTGAATTTACATATAAAAAACAAAAAAAAAAAAAAAAAAAAAATACTTTTACATAGAAATGCTGTTCATGTTGTTCATGCTGTTCATGATATTTTTTTTTTTTATTAATTGTCCACCTTCAGTTGGGTCAGTGTTATATTATTATAAGAATTTCAACTTTTTTTTTTTATTTATTTAATTATTTTTAAACTGTTGTTGCTGCTGTTGTTGCGGTTATTGTGTTTGTTGTTTTTATTTTAATATTAAGGTAAAGCGAATATTTAATGATGATTTTTACGAATAATTTAATTTAATTTAATTTAATTTTTTGTTTTTTTTTTTTACCTTTATGAATTTAATTTTTTTTTTTTTTTTTAATACTTTTTTACTATTTACTATTTATATTGTTATTATTTGAGATATTAATCAAGGTTAAATGGTTTAATGGTAAATAGAAATAATTTAAACTTTTTTCTTTTTTGCTATATGAATATGAATTTAATTTATTTATTAAAAATTATTAGGACAAAACATTATTGAAATCTAATCTGTTTTTATTTATTTATTTATTTTTTGTTTTTGCCACACTGAAACATAACCGACAAACAAACATTGTTTGTAAGGAAGTATTATATAAAAGCAAACGAATGGATTTAATCGTAAAAAATAATTGTTAAATGGATATCTGGTATAAAAGATACAGCGTGTGCTTAATGAAATAGAAAAATAATGATTGGTAAATTGAAAATGGAGGCTTAGCTATTGTTAAGCTATCACTAATACTTAATTTTATTACAGAAAAAGGGCTTAAAAAGCAACAACAACAACTACAACAAATATATTCAATTACAAAATAAGGAAATCTTATAAAAGTTTTTCGCGACCGGTTGGTCGCGACCCAATGCTTTGCGAAAATTATTGTCTTTAACATTCCTTATTATTTCCTTTCACTTCAACAACAAAAAAAAAATTCTACAAATAAAACAAACGTGCAATGACTTCCTATATAATTTATTTCTGTATAAGTAAAATAAATAATTAAAAATAAATTATAAAACAACAACAAGCAATATTGACACAATTAAATAATTATATTATTGTATAAGAACGAAGTAACCTTGAGGAAATGTATCAAGTTCATAGATTTTTTTATTAGTTTTTACTATTTACTTGCGGAAATAAAGTTCCTTAAATATTTTTAAACTTTATTTTTGGTTAATAATTGTTTTGTTTTGTTTTTTTTTTTTTGTTTCTGTTTGTTGTAATTAATTTAAAAAGGGAAAACAGAACATTTTTTTTTTTAATTAAGAGAAAGTTATCGGTCGATTTTGTGGTTTCTGAATATTTTTAATTAATGAATTTTTTTTTATTACATTAATTAAATTAACCTTCAACTATAATTTAGAAACTTTTTTTTCGTTTTATAATTTATTTGTTTATGATAAGTGTAATTCGGTAAACGAATTATTTATTATTATTTAATAATTTTTATTTACATAGATTTTTACAATTTATTTACTTTTCTTTTGCGAAATCGTTGTGTTAAATTATTTAATTTATTAATTACTAATTATAGCAATAACAGAAAAAAAAATGAAAGAAAAATAACCAAATAAAAGTGAAACATAATAAGCCAAAAAAAAATTGTTTTAAAATTATGATTTGACTTCCTGCATTTCAATTTTTTAATAGATAATTATTTTTGATGATTTTCTAAATGCTTCTATTACTGCATTCAATAATTTTTGTTCATTCTTTTTTATTTTTCTTATAAATTCCTGTGGAATATTTTTTTTTTTTTTAAATAATTATTCAGCGTGTGTAAAATGTTTCTTCTGTTCTCTATAATATATTTGAATAATTAAGCGCATTAATTGTACACAAAAAAAAAAGAGAGAAAAAAAAAATGTGTTTTAATAACAAAACGATTATTTCCAGATTTGTATTGTTTTCAAATGATTTATGAATAATCTGATAAAATTATTCTATTTTTAATTAATCAGAGTATGTGTTAATAATAATTAATTGTTTTAAATAAGAAAAAATAAAAGAAAACACTTTGTATGTAATAAATACAGTGTCGTATCTAGGTAGAAGCAGCAAATGTACTCCAGGATATTGAATAAAAATTTTGTTTTAATTAAAACTTTGAGCTTTGAGTATTCCAATAAATCTAGGAAAGTGTTTATTCGATTACTAGGTGCGTTGAAAGATTACAAAAGAAAAAAAAAACAATAGAAATAAGTTATGGACTTAAAAGTAAAGCTAAAAACTTTTCAATAATGCCATAAATGGAAAATTTACCTTTTTTTTTTCTTTGAGAAAACTATAGAGAAAAAGTGGATTTTAAACAACAAACAACATATTATGCCCATACTTGTCGTTTTTACGCAAATAATTAATTGTTATTTTTCGCACAATTTAATAAACTACAAAATAGTACCCTGAGTTGTAATAAATTTTAAAAGATTTCCCTCTAAAAACATCGAATTAATGTTACTTAACAGGCTTAAGTGTTTTTTTTTTTTTTTTATATAGTCGTTTCATAAATAATCTTAAATATTTTGTGTAGCGCCCAGCGCCTAGTTACGGTACTGGATTATTATTTTTTAATTTTAATTATTATTGATTAGATAGGAATTGTTTTTTACCCGAGCTATTGCAGTATTACAGTGACAAATACTGAGGGCACAAATGCTGCTTAAATGGTACATTCTAAGCTTATAAAATTCATGTAAATACGTCGACCCAGTTTAATTCTTATCTAATTTGCATATACACGACCACTCGTGGTTATAGTTACAATTCGTTATTTTAATTAAATTGAAAATGTTATAAAAAGAAAAAAAATTGTATTTAGTCGTATGATCAATAAATTTATAAAAATTGTTACACCCAAATGAATTTTATTCGAAAAAAACAATTAGATGGAAATATGATTTATTTTACAAAGTAAAAGGGAACAAACAATAAATAAATCAATTGTATTAAACATTTAAAACAGTTAAAGGTAAAAAAACAGCTGGTTTAGAACATAATACTCGTGACATTTGCATTTACATATTACAATTAAAAGAATTAATATTACTTATCCAGCCAATCCTTAATTATTATTATTATTTATTTTTTTGAATTAGAAACAAATAAAAATAATTAATAATTTGATATCAAGTAAGAAAACTAGACCATTGCATCATTTTTAACCTGTTTACCTGTTTAATTAGTTTTCATTTTTTTTTTTGTAATATTGAATTAGTTTTCCATCATAATTTATGTTTTGGACAAATTTTGTAATAATAAAATAAATCTTTTAAATATTTACTTTTTTTTTTATTGTATCATTTTAATCTTTCAACATTTGTTTTTTTTTTTTTTTTTTTGTTGTAAAATAGAAATTATAACGAGACAAATAAGTTAATTATCTATGGATACTTTAAAGTCTTTTTTTTTTTTTTGTTTAAATAATAATTTTCTATTGCAATATTTTCATTTTTTTTTTTTTTTTCGTTTCACTGATCTAATTATTTATTGAAATACAGAAATTATGCAAAAAAAAAAAAAAAAAAAAAACGAAAATTGCGAAAAATAATGAAAATTTTTTTATTGGTAATTTCAAAATTATTTTGCAAATAATTGGTTTTAATGCAAAAATAAAAAAAATATTGATTGTCTTACCTCAAATACAAATGAGAAAATATGAAAGGTGCTAGGTATTTGGAATAAACACAATAAAAATGTCCAAATAAATTGCCATCGTCCATAATCACCAATTAATTTTGTTAAAATATCACAATTCTCCGCATAAACATCATCATCACCACCATGATTTTTATTTTCATTTATTATAATTTTATTATCATATCGATAATTATTATTATTTAATTTTTCATTATTAAAATCACAAATAACACGAAAACCATCATTTAATACTGATAAATGTTGTGGCTTATTTTGTTGTTGTTCTAAACGTTGCCGTTGCCTACGTTCAAACTCCTCACCACAATCAACACCACCGGTTGTACCAATTAAATGTATCACAGCAGTTTTACCAACCATATTTATTTTTTATTTTTTTTTAATTTAATTAAACACTTTAATAATTAAATAATTAAACCACGTAATGGGTAAAAAAAAAAAAAAATTAAAACACTGTCAACATGCAGAAAAATATTAATTCTATTTTGGTTAAACTTTAACGTTTAACACCTTTGATTGATTTGATTGAAATAACATTTATTATTTTTTCCACATTCAATTTATTAAGTAATTACTTCGTTTTTTTAATTTTTTTATTTTAATAATAATTTACTAGTTTGTGTTGTTTTAAAATTGAATAAGAAAAAAAAAAAAAGAAAAAATATTCATTAATAAGCGAGTGGTAGTGGAAAATAATTACCCTACCACAAAAAAAAAAAAATAATAATAATAAATTTTTATATATACACAAGTAGTAAGTATTAATTCTACTTATCGTATATATACTTTAATTAAATGTAGTAATAATCTCTTATCGATAGTTTTGATACTATTTCACCTTATTAATTAACATGAAATAATAATACGCCCGGATAATTTGTTTGTTTCAGTTTTATGCTCACATTTATTTATTTAATTTTTTTTTTTTTTTTTTTTATGTACATATAATTTTTAATTAAGGTAATCAATTTTGAATACTTTTAATTTCAATAACAGTTTATAACACATAAATCAATAACAGTAGTAGAAAATGTTTTAAACAATTTTTTTTTTTTTTATGTTTTTCATTGTCAAATAGATTTTTTTTTTTTTTTAAATTGTTTTTCTATTTAAAAATAATAAAAAAAAAAAAAAAATTAATTAATAAACGTAACTAATACTAAGATATGTAAATAATAAATTTGTGATCAGGTAAATGTTTATAATAATTCACCTAACTAATGTAATTAAAGTTTCTAGCTTAATCTAAATTATTATTATTTTTTTTTTTATTATTATTATTATTATATTTAAGATAATTTCCCATACGTTTGACAGAATGCAGATAAGATATTAAGTCATGTTTTATTATTATTAAATTATAAATAAATAATACATAACTAGTGTGTTTATACAACAAGACTATAAAACATTAATAAATAATAAAATAGGCGGAATTGTACAACAAAATTATATTTAAATAAAAAATATATATGTATGACCTTTAAACAAAAACTATAGTAAAGTAAAGTTAAAGTAACTGACTTTTGTTAAGTGCATTTGCCGCATATACATATAACTTATTTAGCGTTACGTTTCTGATTTCTGTTTTTTGCAATATTTTCTACCAACAACATTTACATAATAATAAATAATTTTATTTAATTTAATTAACAAACATTGACAAACATTTATTATTTATTTTATTAATACAAAAAAAAAAAAAAAAAAAATTGTTAATCTTCCAAATTTGTCATTGACTTAATTTATATTGTTTTGTCAAAAATAAAGAAGAAAAAAAACCGCCAAAATGAAATGAAATGAATTTTTTGTTTATTAATTTTAATATACAGTCATTCCTCAGTTTGTGACAGTCTTTCGATGCGATAAGAAAAATTACAGTTTACAAATAATGTTTTACATAAACAAGGACGTATTTCCTTGGATGAAACCTTAACAGTTTACTACGTTGCTTGTTGAGTGTATTATGTATGGTAAAAGTTATTGCACTGTGAACGGTGACTGTTTAACGTTTAAATGAATAAAAACTTAATTAAATTTCAATTATTATGCATTAATTAAATACTCTTTATTTTTATTACAGCAAAACTTTTATTTGTAATTTTTTTTTTTTTGTTAATTATTTTATTGATTGTAGAACAACATTGTTAATGTTTTATTAAAAAAACGTTTAATTACGCCGAAAAATATAAATGAAAGGAATTAGGGTTAATTGTGATGATAATTGAAAATTAATATGATTTAATCTAAAAAATTCTAACATTCACATTTTAACAATAAAAATTAATCCATGGTATTATGGTAATTTATTGGTAGTCGTATGCCATTCTAACCATTTTCACGTGACTCATATTTTGTTTTCAATTATTGTTAATCACCGATTACGTAACGGTTAGCCAAGTCATATTTTGATTATGTTCCAGTGATGATAATCGATTTTTAAAATTCCCTTTATCGAAATTAAATTGAATTAATTTGAAACAGTTAAGTAAAATTCCAGATACAGATGATTTAATTTAACCGGACATAGTAAAATGGTTTTCTTGCTAACTGTCACTGTATCTGCCAGAGGGGCTTAACTGTCAGTTAATTAAACATTGTAAAAATGGGTCTAAGTAATTAACAAGAATTTGGGTATAATGTTACAGCGAGCATTCTTCTTAAAACACGCAATTTATGTTAGGAACAGGCAATCGGTTTGAGATGAGGAGAACATTTATAATAAAGGATTTTTATATGAGCGAGCATTGTTTGGAATGAAGTAAAGAGAATTAAAATTGTGTGTGACCTTTGACTGTGAACATTACCAATAATTTGTATCTAGTTCCTATAGTTCCATCCACAAAAACCTTCTAGTTGTGATATGGAAGAAAATTTCGTTACAGCAATTTCAAATCCTTCACGATAATAATTTTTCAACATCTTTACGTACTGCATTTATATTTTTTTTGTATTAAGTGTATTTATCAGGTCACTAACATTTGACATTTATCCACTTTGTAACATTGAATAGGGTAAGAATTAAAAAAAAAAATCAATCGATAAATCAATAGTTTATCAAAACAAGACTTACCTGTGCACTATGACCTAACATTAGTATTAGATGTTCTTACCACCATAACAACCTTTGATTTAATTTGTCAGAATACATTTTTTTTTTTTTCTAAATACATAAGACAATATTCATTGCATAATTTTCCGGTTACCGATCTCTTTTCTCATTTTTCTTTTATAACATACCGGTAAGACCTATGTTATTAACTCTTTCGTAGTTCTGCTTAATACGGTTTGTCGTCATGCTACTAAGCATCATCATGCTATAATTAATTAATTAAACCCATTGCATCATCAATAAACCACAGAAAATGAATTTTCTATGAACTAAGTATCATCCTTGTACGATTACAATTTAATTTTATTCAACTTCGATACCGGAGTTATTTGTTTTCTTATTCACATTATTATTGTTTTTACAAAAAATAAAAAATTCCATAACTTTCAAACAAAGAAGACACGATATAATGTGACCACTTTAAAACGTGAGCTTTCAGCAAAGAAAACAAAATAAAAAAGTTTACAAGCGAAAACTTTTTTTCTTTTTTTTTTATAACTAATTAATAATATTTTTTCTATGTACATTTATGTATTTATTCACATTTTTTTTTTTTTATACACTTTGCGATGTTCCGTACTTTTGCAATAAAAAAGAAAAAAAAACGAAAAGAAAAAGGAAAAATCAAAGACCACAAAAATGGTGAAAAACGTAGAAGATTTTAGAATACAAAAAAAAAAAAAAATGTCACATCGCATCGCGTATAAAATTTACATATTTATGCTAAAATAAAAGACGTCGTTATATATATTTATTTTGCTTTAAAAAGGAAGAAGAAGCAAAAAAAAATATATAATAATAAATAAATAAAAATGATGAAGAAAATTTTCTACTCTGTATAAACTTTATTTTCTTTTTTTTTTTTTTTACTTGTTTTGCCAGTGAAAACGTTCAGAGAAGAGAAGAAAAGAATAGAAAATTTGCTGCCTTTAGAAATGTAACGTACTGTAACTGTTTGTACTTTTATTTATTATTTTTCTTTATTCCTGTGCTTTTTTTTTCAATTTTTCACACAACCACCCACTCACATACAGGCACAACACATCCACACATAATTCTATGAAATTGTTTTAAAATTTAAATTTTAAAATAAAACATAAGAGAAAAGTCGGTATAAACAGTAAAAGCTCTTTGAAACAGTATTAACGAGGAGGTTTTTTTAATTTTTTTTGTTTAAAGAAGAATGGACACAATTGAAAAACACATACAAGGTAAAAGCTTTCATTTAATTTTTATGTTCAGTAAATATTATTATTTCTGGTAATAAAAGGAGAACAAAAAAAAAATAGTCCGAGACAGTGTTGTAAATACTCGTTGAACTTTTTATTGTGTCAAGTAATCGGGATTTTCACTGTAGTGGCAAACATCAACAAAGTACTGAATGGTGAATTTTGTTGTTGTTGTTGGTTGGTTGGCTGGTGGTTCGCTACTACTTTTACTATTATTATTATTTAAAAAAAAAAGAAAGAAAGAAAACTTCACTTCACTTTGTGTGGTTTTTATTTTATGTATGGATAAAATCCATGAACACGAATGATTATATAAAATGCATGCAATAAAGATGGTCACAAACCACAAAATGTATAATAAAGGAATATTTTGCATGTGTGCTGCTAGGTGTGGGTAGGTTTTTAGTGGAGCTTTTGCTTTGTTTTGTTTTCCTTAATTTATGTTTGAATTTTCTTTGTTTTTAGTCAAAAGTAAAGTAAAGTAAAGTAAAGTAAAGTAAAGTAAAGTAAAGTAAAGTAAAGTAAAGTAAAGTAAAGTAAAGTAAAGTAAAGTAAAGTAAAGTAAAGTAAAGTAAAGTAAAGTAAAGTAAAGTAAAGTAAAGTAAAGTAAAGTAAAGTAAAGTAAAGTAAAGTAAAGTAAAGTAAAGTAAAGTAAAGTAAAGTAAAGTAAAGTAAAGTAAAGTAAAGTAAAGTAAAGTAAAGTAAAGTAAAGTAAAGTAAAGTAAAGTAAAGTAAAGTAAAGTAAAGTAAAGTAAAGTAAAGTAAAGTAAAGTAAAGTAAAGTAAAGTAAAGTAAAGTAAAGTAAAGTAAAGTAAAGTAAAGTAAAGTAAAGTAAAGTAAAGTAAAGTAAAGTAAAGTAAAGTAAAGTAAAGTAAAGTAAAGTAAAGTAAAGTAAAGTAAAGTAAAGTAAAGTAAAGTAAAGTAAAGTAAAGTAAAGTAAAGTAAAGTAAAGTAAAGTAAAGTAAAGTAAAGTAAAGTAAAGTAAAGTAAAGTAAAGTAAAGTAAAGTAAAGTAAAGTAAAGTAAAGTAAAGTAAAGTAAAGTAAAGTAAAGTAAAGTAAAGTAAAGTAAAGTAAAGTAAAGTAAAGTAAAGTAAAGTAAAGTAAAGTAAAGTAAAGTAAAGTAAAGTAAAGTAAAGTAAAGTAAAGTAAAGTAAAGTAAAGTAAAGTAAAGTAAAGTAAAGTAAAGTAAAGTAAAGTAAAGTAAAGTAAAGTAAAGTAAAGTAAAGTAAAGTAAAGTATAGTAAAGTAAAGTAAAGTAAAGTTTTTGATTGTTTAAATATTAAAAATGTTAAAACCGCGGTTTTCTTTATTCAATTTTCTTTTGTTTTTAATGACATAATTTTACATAAACACGACTATTAAGTTGAGCATAAGATGAAACACCTGGCAGGAATAAAAGGTAAAAAAACAAACATGATGTTGCTAAACCAATTAGATGAATAAACCATTTTCACGGTGACTGAGGATTATATTAAAAAAAAAAAAAACACAAACGGAAGTTCTCATCGTTGATTTGTTGACGAACAGCAGTGACTTTGCGATTTTTTTCTTTTCGTATAATTTTCATGTGAATAAATTTATTTATTAAGAAAACTAATTTAATGAAATTCAGGTAATTTGATTTATTTTTATTTACAAGATAAATAAACGGTTGGCGCATTTAATTTACTTTATTTATAAATTTAAATTTATTGGGGGTGATATTTGGTGGAGCTTTGATTAAGGCAACACAAGTTTTATGCTGTGAAATAGATTTTTTTTTTCTACATTAAAAATTATTGAATTTTCGGTAATTTCTCTACGCATCTTACGCATCTCAACGAATATTTACGCCGTTTTATCGCTTTTGATAAATTGTTTATTGTCTAGTCTTTAGTTAATGTTTGTCTCATAGTATTTTATAATGCAAATAACCTCAATTTTTGCGTATAATTATTATTATTAAAATTTATTCATCATTACATTACATATATGCTATTCAAATCTAAAATAAGAAACAAAACTCACCTTGGCAAGCTTAAAAAAAAAAAAAAAAAAAAAAAATTTTTTTAACTACTTAAAAGCGTATTCAAAGAAAATAAACGAAAATAATAATAAAAATTATTCTATTGTTATTGTAATTAATAAATAAACGAAAAAATTATTATTATTTTTTTTTTTTTTACATAAATTTATTTATTTTTATTGAATTCACACTTATTATAATTATTTATAAATTGTTTTTTTATAATTTTCTTTTAATTTTTTTTTTAGTTTTTTTTTTTAATTAATTAATTAATTAATTTAACATAATTAACATTTAAGTACAAAAATAATTAATAAATTTCTTCTTTTTATTCGTAGTTATTATTTTTTTATTTTTTTTTTTATTATTATTCGGTTATGTTTCACAGTGTGCACCCCGAAAATGAAATGAATTTGTAAATTTGATGGAATTTGATTTATCGAGTAAATTTTTTAATACAGAAATTACCGGGATATCAAGTATCAAGATTAAACGGTAATTAGATAACTTTGTGAATGATAACTTAGCACGGAAAGATTAGCTAAGGAAAAAGAAACAAAAAAATAAAAAAAAAAATTAGGCGGTAATTCGATCTCGATATTTCTGAAAATTTTAAAATACGAACTCGAAAGTGATTATTTTGAAGAATTTTTCAGGTAAATAAAAAAAAAATTATAACAACAAGAACAACAAGAACAACAACAACAACGACATCGACAACTTACTTAATACTTTTTGTGTCACACTGTAATACATACTTTTGGTTTTTTTTTTTTCTTTTCTTTCTTTTTATCGTTTTTCTTATTAAATTTTTTTTATTCTTTAACTAAGTACTGAAGAAAATTTTTAATTAATATTTCAACAAAAAATAAAAAAAAAAATAAAAACAAAGAAAGAAAGACAAAATTAATTAAAAATTATAATAATAATAATCTTAACAGATGCTAAATGTTTTTTTTTTTTTTTTTTTTTTAACATTATTTAAATTAAAATAATTAACATTGTTTTTTTTTTTTTTTCATTTATTCTAAAAAATTCATCTTAGCTAGTAAATAAAAGTAAAAAGTTTTTTCTTCTTTTGTAACCATTCGTCATTATAACATATATATATATATAATTATATAATTTTTTTTATTTTTTTCTTTATTTTTGACATTAATTAATAAATCTTTAACACATTAATTAATTTTAATTTAATTTTATTTTTTTTTGTTTTAAAATCTTTAAAACGTATTTTATATAATAAATTATAAAGGAGCTATTTAACGATTTGGTCCAGCCAAATATCTTAATTTACAGTCACTTCTTGTGTTAAATATTGGTGAATTAATTACACCAAACAGCTTTGTTTTTTTTTTTTTTTTGTGCTTATTAATCTTAGAAAGACATCGCGATTGTTAGTACGAGTGTGGTTTGTCAACACAAGAAGTGATTTTAATTTTCATTAATTTATTTATTATGATTATTAATATTTATTTATTTAAATTAATTATTTGAGAGGTTTATTCATAAATGCAGCTTAATTTTCATTTTTGTGAAATACTTTTGTTTCCGTGGTATTTCATTAAATTGACTAAAATCCTTTAATTTTTCTGTTTTTCTTTTTTTTTCATTATCTTTAAATATAATTTAACAATTGACATTTACTTAATTAAATTATTATTTTTTATTATTTATTAATTTGTTATTTATTAATTTATTAATTCACTATAACTATTAATTAATTAATTAATTTAAATGAATAATTTTAAAATTATTATTATTTTTTTTTGCTTGTTTATTAATTATTGTCACATTAAAAGTGTTTTTTTTGTTTTCTGTTTTTATTTAAATTAAAAATTAATAATTTTTTTTTTTTTAATTATGATTTAATTAGTTTATGTTAACATTTTTAATTTTATTAATTTATTTCTAACATACATTGACACATGTAAACATAAATTAAATGCTAAAGTGTTTTTTATTTTTTTAATTTTAATTTTAATTTAATTTAATTTTTTTTTTTTAAATACATTGACACATCGAACAAATAAATGATTGAATAAAATTATTTTTTTTTTTGCATGTATTGGTTGTGTGTTTTAATTAAAAAATGAAGAAAAAAAAATAAAAAATTATAAATGGAAAATATAAAAACGCCTAAATCTGTACTGTACGTATTATGTTTGATTTTTCTTTTTGTATTTTCTTGTGTAGTAAAAAAAAGTTTGTTTACCTTTCCTCGTCTGTCGTCTGTTCGACGGCCTCATGATGTTTCATCGATTCAGGAAGGAAAATTATTACCAAACCCCCGAACAAACTCCAAGCTGTTAATAATGTCATCAATAGATGATCCTCAATTTTTGTCTAAGTAAATAATAAAACAACAAAAAGAAAAAATGAAAAATTTATTTTGGTAATAAATAAAAATTCATGCGGCGCTTTAAGTGTTTTTAAGTGTTTAAAGTGTTTGCTGGCAATAAGAAATAAATGAGGACTTTACGTCAATTAGTTAATCTTGACTTGATTTAAATCTGTAAACAAACATGACTCAAATGGGATCATTGTGTCCTATAATTTACAGAAAAACAGAGAATTTTTTTTTTTTTTGCTTTTTAATCTCATTTAAAATTTTTCGTTTTTTATTTTAAGATTTTTTATTAAAATTAATTTGAAAAAAGAAGAATTAGCGCACATTAACGTTTTTCTTTTAAGTCTTGCTTAATATTTATTTACATTTAATTTTGTACTTTTTCTACCAGAAGTAAGATTCTTAATTCTTTAATTTCTGTTTCAATTTGAGAATCAATTTTTTGTTTGCCCTTTTTTATTATTATTATTATTATTATAAAATTCACTTACCAGCATTGAAAGATATGGTGTTAGTATTAAAGCTAGACCAGCAGCAACATTACATGCTCCCACACCAGCATTTCTAATCTGTGTTGGATATAATTCAGCTGTATAAACCGGCATTATAGTATTACCAGCACTAATCGTGAATTTTCCTATAATAATATTAAATAAAAAGAAAAGAACAGAAAAAAAAAAAATGCAATGAAAAAAGAGAAAATAACTAGAAAATAAATATTAAAGACACTTTAATTACCAATCATAACGAATGTAATTTTTAACCATAATATATCGCTTTTGCCTTCTGTAATTGCTGCACATAAACATGCTAAACCAGTTGATACTAATGTTGCACAGAATAACCATTTTTTACCAACTTTCATAATAATATACATTGCGATACCGATTGCAGGCATTTCAACTAATCCAGCTAATGCCTAAGTCAAAAAATAAATAATTTTTGGTATTTTTTTTTTTTAAGATAATTAAAATAAAAATAATAAAACTAAGTATGAAAACAATAACAATAAATAATGAAGAAACACTTTTGGCAGAATGACAAACAGTAAAAAAAAATATTTTATTATAGAAAAACGGAAAAATTGTCGATTTTAATTTGCTGTAATTAATCAAAGGGATTTAACTGTTTAGCTGTCAGTTGTTTAAACAAAAAAAAAAAAAAAAATTAATTATTTAATAAATTAATTAATTAAATTTACCGAATTCAGATAAATATTTCCACCAAATGTACTCATATTAAGTATTAATCCGTAGTAAACTAAATTCATGGTGAACCAAATACATAGGAAGCAAATTGTAATTAAACGTAAATATTTTGAACGGAAGAGATCACCAAAACCAGCATCTGATTCATCGTTGACAGGTGGTTTTAATATTTTATCAAGTTTATCATCATCTGGTAGTTCACGATGATTAATCCTTGCTGCGGTTTTCAGTATTTCTTTAACCTCAGCTATACGCCCTTTACATAATAACCAACGAGGTGACTCTGGTATGACAAACCTTGAACAAATGAAAAAGTTTTTTTAAATTTTTTTTTTCTCTATTTTATAATAGAATAAATATTTACCATAGAAAGCATAAAAATATTCCTGGTAATCCAATACACAGTTGTAATAGTTTGTAATCTTGTGTTAAATAAGCGATACCGGATATCATCATGTAGGATAAAGGAAGTGGAAATAAATTGTACATTCCGGCAATTGTTCTCCATTTACCATCAACATATTCGATAGCAAGAATTAATCCCGAATATGTTACAGAAACAGATACAAGACCAAGTAGCGTACGTAATGCCAAATATAATTCAAAGGATTCAGCAAAATATAATGCAATTCCTGTCATTTTTATTAATAAAAATATTATTATTATTATTATCTCTCAATAATATAAAAATGGATTAAGGATTTATTATCTATAAAACATACCAAACAATGTTTGTAATACTGCTGATATAAACAGCATACGTTTTCTACCGAATTTATCTGATAGAAATCCACTTATAATACCACCGGTGGCAACACCCAATAAAAAAAAACATTTCAGCAACATTTTTTAAATATTCCTTTTCACATACTAAATCCC